>LPNX010718411.1:204210-245775 GCA_001517045.1 Pseudotsuga menziesii | reverse complement strand
TATGTCATGTCATAGTCTATTCTTTCTGAGGCAAATCACGAACCTTGCTTTGTACACTTGTTCTTGTATATCCATATGGAGGATACTACATACTTTCCTTCATGTCTCGAAATCATATCGTATACATCATTCGCCATGATCAACTGTTATTCTTTGATCATAGCTTCTTTCATAGCATTCTTTTCTTCATCTTGAGTTATCTCTCATACCCATGGTAGTCTTCATCCTTCGAGGTGGATCTACCGCTCTTTGAAGCTCTTTCTTCCGTCATGGTGTCTCTGACCCTAGGAGCTTTAGATTCATGTTTATTGAATTGTCATCACTTGTTCTTTGGAACAAGTCTCATCCTTCTTTTCTTGTAGGAGGTTGTACAGGACCTTTCCTACAGTTCAAATGCACCAGTTGCATGGTTAGAACTATTTCATAAATCATATGCATAACGACAAATTCTTATGCATCATGCAACTGTTTAGCCAATACAACATTCATCCATATCTCACAGAAACTTTCTAGACTAATCCAATATGTCAGCAAAGAGGTTTGATAAGTAGCAATGGAGAGTTGTATAGCACCATGAGTTACTTACCCATCACATGCATATTAGTAGAATACAGTCATTGATGCAAACAATCTATCATGCATAACACATCAACTGAATATAATCAAATGTAAAACAATATCATGAAATGACAATTGAATACTTATCTTTTATTTGTTTCGTGGGTAGACTCCATCTTGATCATTCTGCTTTATCATCATTTCTTATCCAAATGATAAGATGGATAAGAGGTTCGTCAAGAATTGAGTTCTTCATATTCCTCATCGCTTGAGGGATCTTCTTTGAATGGTGATAGCTTGATCTTCAATTTGCTCCCATCTTTCTTCTTCTCTTCTTATGAGACGGGCTTCTTCTTCTTCCCAAAGTCAACTGAAAGTAATCACTTTCTTCTGGCACACATTCCTCGCATGAATGAATCCCATGATCATGGGAGGCCATTCAAGGTGGCTATCACCACTTTTGCATTCTCTGCTTCTTCTTCTACTGCTTCAAGGTGTTATGCATTCTGGATCTTCACATTCTTCAACTGTTTTCTCAAATCCATCTTCTGAATTATGTTCTTATCTTCAAATAGCTTGATCAAGAAATCAAACATCTTCGGTGTCTTTAGGGAAGACACTTGTGGTACAAGTTGATCCGTGATTGAATCAACAGTGATCTTCTTGGCCTTGATCAAGTTCTTCTTGTGTAAGGCTTTGAGGCTCATCTCCCTCTAGAACTGGAACCTCTCTACTCATGTAGGTGTCCAATCCATTTTCTTCAGAGAGATCAAATACTTTCATGCTTGGAAGTTTTCAACTTCACCAAGCTTATCATCAAGCTGATGTGATAGATCACTTTGAAATGAGAACCTCAAATGCAAATAGCAAAAGATTAGATCTTATCGATTTGAGGTGTCCGTCCTGCTTCTGGAGCTGGCTGATCTAGGGTTTGTTAGAGAAACCCTAATTTTCAGAACTTGGAATCTTTCAAATCTGATTGGATAGAAAGATAGATCTCTTCAAATGGAGCTGTCCAATGTACTCCTTTTCTGAAAACAGTGGAGGGAAGCTCTTGGAACAGGAAGCCCTAGCTTTCCAATTTCTTTTGCAGAAATGCTTGTTACTGTTTCTGTGATATCTCCAAAATTAGTGCTCCTTTGTGTCCGAAATTTCGCACTGAGGTAACCTCGCATGTCCCTGATCCAACACCACAGGTTTCATCAGAGTTGGTTTCACCAATTTGGATTTATGATCATTTTCCCAAGGTGACTTGTTATAGGACTGTTTAGAACAGTGAAGTTGTACGGCATGCGACGTGTCACTAGTTCATCTTCAGGTTTTGAAATTCGGACCACAGAAAGTACAGTTCGTTCTCTTTCTGGAACATCTTCAGGAATTCCATTTGGACCTCTGTAGCCCAAGTTATAGCAATTTTCCCTAGGTGTCCTGTTTAGGGATGAATTCTGGAAGAGGCTGGAACCCTAACTTGGAGGGATCATATCTCCTAGAATATAGCGAATCTGAGGCTGAATTTTGGACACAGTGTTCATCAGGATTTTATCTTCGGTCTCTGCAATTTTCAGCTCGTGAACCTTCGCCAATATTGGAATATAGCAAATATACCAAAACTTAGCAGTTTTAGTATTTAGGGTTTTTCTAGCTCCGGGTCAAACTAGGGTTTGACTTTTCCGGAGTTTCACCCAACCAAAAATCTTGATCCAGGTCTCTAAACTTCGATTTTGATGAGGAGAGCAATCCTATGTTGGGCTCACTCAAAAATTCTTCTTCTGCAAGAAGCCCTAATTTCCCACACGGAAAACTGAAAATGCTCGGAATCGAATTCCGCTTCAACAGAAAGATGCGCCCTTCAATGGAGAGTCAGCCTAGCCTTCTTTTGCTGATCGATTGTGGAGAGAGAACCAAAAAGTAAGAAGCCTTAGATTCTGCAGCTGCACAATGTCTTCTTTTCAGGGTGGCTCTGATACCATGTTAAATTTTCATATGCTTAGCTAAGACATCAGTATATCATTTCATTTCTCATAACAAAAGCATATAACAGGATCATTGAAAGATAGACAAGCACAACCATACAAAAGGAACACAAAGATTTATCCTGGGAAAACCCTAAAGGGAAAAACCTAGCAAAAGCTTCCTCAATATAGATGCCCCAAAAAGATAAAAGATAAAACCAGCAAGGAGATCAAAGCCTGATCCTCCTCCTTCTCCAGCTACTTCTCTTCTCCACTAATGCGCTACACAAGTGAGAGTGTGTGCTCAAATGAGGAGAGCTACACCTCTATTTATATTCATCCGTTCACTTCAATTAACTCATCCGACATGTAGGCTCGAGTTAATCATGTAGGCTCAAGTAACCACACTGGGGTGCTAATGACCCACCTTTACAATTAGAGGGGACAACCTCATGACTCTTATTAGTTCTTCCGATTAGAAGAATCGGGGTACAAGATAATACAAATGGTTCTCCCGGTAGGACCATCGGGGACCACAAAAGATACATATAGAATATTCTTCGAAGTTACAATATTTCAACAATATAGTCCCTCACCTTTCTGGTAAGAAGACTGCAGCAGAGATGTGGACAACTTTGGAGAGTCTGTACCAAAGCAAGAATGAGAACCGGAAGATGGTGCTGCAAGAGAGGATGCGCAACACCAAGATGGCCAAGGGAGAAGGAGTGGTGCCTTATCTCACGAGGCTCACACAGATCAGGGATGGGCTTGGAGCTGTTGGCCCTAAGACAGTGGATGAGGAGCTAGTTCAGATAGCCCTCAATGGCTTCTCTAAGCCATGGGACACCTTTGTTAAAGGTGTTGTGGCTAGGGAGAAGCTCCCTGATTGGCTGAGACTATGGGATGACTTTGTGCAGGAGGAGACCCGCATGGGTCAAGGATCAGGCTCATCGAGCAGTGCCCCACAAATTGTGGATGAGGAGGCTCTAGCCCTTACAGGGAAGAGCAAGGGTAAGGCAAAGAGGAAGAAGGATGGTAAGAAGAACCTTGACATGTCAAAGGTTAAGTGTTTTATCTGCCACAAGCAGGGACACTTTTCCTCCCAGTGCCCAGACAGGAAGAAGAAGAGTAACACTCAGATGGTTGGATCTGCAGAGGTGGAGGAGTTCAACAAGAACTTCGATGAGAAGTTATGCTTGATAGCTTGCATGGCAAGCACCACAGGGAGCAGTATATGGTACATTGATAGTGGATCATCTAGTCACATGACTGGACAGAAGAGATTCTTCAGAGACTTGCAGGAGGGTGGAACAGGGATCCACGTTGAGCTGGGTGATGATGCGCGGTATTAGGCGCAGGGAGTTGGCATTGTTTTATTTCAGAGGGAGTTTGCCAAACCCCTCAGTTTTGTTGATGTGTTGTATGTTCCAGGACTGACTAAGAACCTTATATCAGTCTCCACTCTGGAGGACAAGGGATATTAGGAGAAGTTCCGTGACCATAGAGTATATATCAGGCCCAAGGGGTCAGATAGGAGCTTGGATCGAGTGATTGGTTGGAGGAGCGAGAAAGTGTACAGACTACACTTTGAGCCTGCAAAGGCTCTAGTCAGCAGCAGTAGTAGTAGTCAGGGTGAGTTGTGGCATAGGAGGATGGCACACTTACACCATGGAGCATTGAGGCACTTGAGACAGGCTGTCATTGGAGTTTCTCAGGTACATGAGGCGGAGCATAACCACTGCAAGGGTTGTGCTTTGGGGAAGAACATTAAGAAGCCTTTCCCACAGAGTGAGCACAAGTCTAAGGAGCCCTTGGACTTGGTGCATTCTGATGTATGCAGACCTATGAGTGTCCATTCGTTCAGTGGTTACAACAACTGCATAACCTTCATTGATGACTATTCCAGGAAGACCTAGATCTAATTCGTGAAGGCCAAGTCAGAGGTATTTGAGAGGTTCTGAGAGTTCAAGACTCTTGTGGAGAACCAAACAGGAAAGAAGATTTAGGTGTTGAGGATAGACAACGGGGGTGAGTACACTTCCAATGAGTTCATGGAGATTTGTTCGGCTGAGGGGATCAAGGAGGAGCACACTGTGCCCCATACCCCACAACAGAATGGAGTTGCAGAGCGGAAGAACCGGATGATGATTGGAGCATCCAAGGCCATGCTATTTGATTAGGGATTACCACTATTCCTCTGGGCCGAGGCATATAGGACTGCAGTATACATTCAGAACAGGTGTCCCCACACAACCTTGGGGAGGAAGACACTAGAAGAGGTCAACATAGGCACTCGGCCATATGTGAGTCACATTTGCATATTCGACAGTGTCTGCTATTGTCATGTTCATGCCGACAATAGGAAGAAGCTGGACCCTTCTGGAGAGAAGGGGTTACTTGTTGGTTACAACGAGATTTCGAAGGCATATAAAGTTTACATTCTTGCTCGCAAGAGGATCATTGTGAGCAGGGATGTCCAGTTCGATGAGGACAGGGCCTTGCAGAGATCTCTAGACTTACCGACAGAGCAGCAGCCAACACAAGAGTCGGGGGTCATGTTGGAGGAGCCAGATGTACAGGTACAGGTACAGACACAGAGCACAGGTTCTGGTGGTCAGAGGGAGTTAGGTGGACAGGATCCTACAGTCATTGACTTGGAGGATGAGCTGCAATTGGAAACAGATATCCAACAGTCGCAGCAAGTTGACATTGGGCCAAGGCCTAAGTGGTTTAGGTCCATAGTACAAGATTCCAGGCAGGTTGATTCTCCACAGAGATCTTTCAGATGGAGTGTATCACCAGAGAGGCTTAGTTATATGGCACTGATGACAGAGTTGATTAACTCTGAACCTTCTAGCTTCAAGGAGGCTGCACAACATGATGTGTGGCAGGAGGCTATGGTTGAGGAGTATGACTCCATTATGAAAAACCAGGGATGGGAGGTTGTGCCTAGGCCACAAGGAAAAAAGGTGGTGGGATCCAGATGGATCTACAAGGTGAAGCATGCAACAGACGGAAGCGTGGAGAAGTACAAGGTGCACTTCATGGAAAAGGGGTTTTCACAGAAGGAGGGTATTGATTATGAGGAGACCTTCGCCCCTGTTGCCATGTATTCTTCCATTCGGACCATTATCTCACTAGCAGCTAAGATGGGTTGGCGTGTCCATCAGATGGACGTCAAGACTGCCTTCCTCAACAGAGTGATAGAGGAGGAGGTGTATATTGAGTAGCCGAAGGGGTTTGATGTGGAGAGCAGGGAGACGCATGTATGCAGACTGCATCAAGCTCTTTACGGGCTCAAGCAGGCACCTCCAGCATGGTACTCGAGGATTGACAACTATCTACGTGAGATGGGATTTCAGCGGAGTGAGGCTGATCACAACCTGTACTTCTTGATAGGTGAGGTGCCTCTCATACTGGTCCTATATGTGGATAATCTCTTTTTGACAGGAGATGAGAGGCTGATTGGAGACTGCAAGTCCAATCTTGCAGCGGAGTTTGAGATGAAAGACATTGGGATGATGCATTACTTTTTGGACTTGGAGGTTTGGCAAAGAGATGGATGCTTCTTCATTAGACAGGGGAAGTATGCAGTAGAGATCTTGAAGAGATTCAAGATGGAGGACTGCAAGCCTATGGCCATACCTCTAGTTTCCAATTGGAGGAAGATTGATGCATCAGGGTCAGACGAATTTGATCCTACCTTGTATCGTCAGCTTATCAGATCACTTATGTATCTGGTCAACACTAGACCAGACATCAGCTTTGCAGTCAACTCTTTGAGTTAGTTCATGGTGGACCCTCGAAGAGTGCATTGGATAGCTGCGAAGCACATACTTCGCTACATCATAGGTACAATGGAGTATGGATTGGTTTATGAGCGCAGGAGGAGTGTGCAGTTAGCAGGTCTCACAGATGCTGATTGGGAAGGATGTGTAGAGGATCGAAAGAGTACTTCAGGTTGTTGCTTCAGCATTAGGTCAGGGGTTGTCTCTTGGTTCAGTAGGAAGCATAAGTCAGTTGCGTTGAGCTTGACAGACGCTGAGTACATGGCAGCTAACATGACTGCTTGCGAGGGTATGTGGCTGAGGAAGTTACTTTCAGGGTTGTTCGAGTGTGAGCTAGAGGCTACAGTAGTTCACTGTGACAATCAGAGTGGCATTAGGCTATCTGAGAATCTAGTGTTCCATGACCAGAGCAAACACATAGACATTAGGTACCACTTCTTGAGAGATTGTGTTTAGAGAGGAACCGTTCAGTTGGGGTACATATAGACAGATGAGCAAGTGGCAGACAATTTCACCAAGGTACTTTGCAGACAGAGTTTTGTGAAGTTCAGGGATAAGTTGGAGTTGCTACCGAATCCTTTCCTTGTTGAGAGGGAGTGTTAAACTAGCAGCAACAAGGAAGGTCTTCTTGCATGCAGAAGTCTTAAATTAGGAAACCAATTGTATTTAATTTACTTTTCCTAAGTTTACTTTGGAAAATAAATTAAAGTGATCTAAATTAACTTTAGTGAAACACTAGTTAAAGTGAAAGTGAAATTAGGGTTTTCGCTTTACCTAAAGTTATAAAAGAGAGATCAATTGGTGGAGAGGACGCACACTTGTATTCCGACAGAGACATGATACAAACAGGGAGAAAGTCAAACAGAAGATTTAGTTAGGGAGATGGGGGATTGAGAAATAGGTTCACCGAGCGGACAAGACCCACACAGATCGATGGGTAGGAGCTGCAGAGGGAGGTTGTACTATTCCGTATAGTTGCCAGCGTGGTCGTACGGATTTCGTACAGTAGCCGTACAGCCGTACGGTCGTAGGGATTCGCATGTGTGAGGCTGTACACTCTCATAGGGGGGTGTGAGGTTTAGCTAGGGGTTTGTCTGGTGATTCTGCCGTGTAGCTGCATTCGCCAGGTTTGGGTGAATTTGCAGTGATTGTAACGTTCCATATTTTCTCATAATAAAATCTATATTTAACTGCTACATCGGTTTTCCCATCTTGGGTTTTTTCGGGGGTTTCCATACCCAAAATAACTGTCATTTTTGTGCTGTGATGTTGTGAATTATTTCTCAGTTTTATATTTCGCTGCATATTGTAAAAGATATTCATGTGTGGTTATTAGTAGATATTTTGAATGCACTGTTTAGTCCTAGTTGAATATTAAAGGAAAATTTACAATTTTGAGCTGTTATAATAAATTCCAAGGAAAATAACATTTATTTATTTTGTTACTTTGTTGTTTCTATGGTTTTTCTGTTTGTGTACTTAGTAGGAGTTTAACAGTAATCGGTTTTCAAATTATCAAATTCTTAACATAGGAAAATTCTAATAGAGTATAATAGTCAAGTCATTTATCTATTTACCATTTATCTACTTCTTTTATTTCCTTTGCATATTTACCTTCTTGCATAATTTTTAAACAATTAATTACTAAAACAAAATATAACCACAGAAGAATACCTGGACTTATGTAGGTTGTAAATAGTTCCCTTGCTCCTGTAGCCTTGCTCATTGCCCGTCCAAGCCTTTGTTATCAAAACCGGATGAACCACCTTGTCGACCAACTCTGATCGTGCTGGCCCTAGGAAACCGATGGGTTTCCTAACCCCCAAGCCCATATACCAATAATCCTGGCAGCAGCTTCCTTCCCTTCTGATGAATTTTTGATCCCTGAGTTAACCCTCTCCTCAAGATTTCTCTCCTCCTTTGTTACAACACTTTCTTTGATCTTTTCTCGTAAACTTCCCAAAATAACCATCCCCCAAAACCCTTCAATTCCCTCTCTTTATACCTTCTCCCACCTTCCTTTGCCTTCCCCCTTCTTCCACTGCCTTTCCCCCCAATCATTCAATTCCCCCTTCTGTTTTACCGTCTAACTCATGTTTAAAGTATTATGTATAATCTACTTCTTTCTCGGGTAGTTAAATGTTACAAAAGCTAGCTCAGTTTTATTTAAAGAATGGATTGTACATCAATTAAGTATTCTCAAACTGTCCATTTTGGGACCTTCATGAGATGGTGAATCCATTATTGTCTTTCATTTAATATGCTGAATTAAATAATAATTGAATAGTTATCCTGTTGACTCTTAGTAATTTGGAGGGGCAGTTTAATTAATTTATCAATCTAACTTTGGATTCTTTGCCTGACATGGTATTACTTTTATAATCATTTTAATGGACCCCTGTCTTGACTTTTATATGGTACATTCATTAAGTTAATAATATTTTACCAGGTTTTCGATTAAATCATTTTCATAATAGGAACCTATTAATCAAATATTTTAACATATTCATTTATGGATTTTGTAATGGACAATCATTTTAGTTTAATGGCAACCAGATAGTAATAATACTAATATCAATTACTATTTATCGTAATTAATAGCATTACTACTAATAATAAAAATAATAATAATTAATAATAAATTTATTATTAATTGATTGCAATTAATAACACCAAGATTTATCTGTTTCATTGCTAAGCTTAATGGCAACATCATAGTAATAAAACTATCATCAATTACTATTTATCCTAATTAATAACATTACTACTACTACTACTAATAACAATAATAATAATAATAATTAATAATAATAATACTATTAATTGATTGCAATTAATAACATCGACATGTATCTGTTTAATCTCTAAGTACCCTAGCACTAATCTTGTACACTTTTATTAATAAACAAGGTACATTTACTGGTTTAATTAATCATGATTACTAGTTCAACCATACAACTATCCAAGGTTAATGTTTGTTAATGACATTTCATACTGACAACACTTCTCTTAATTGCTTATTACGATGTCTGCATACAATTAACAAATAGTATTGTTGACTTATTTTTACACATGCTCTAACAACTAAACATCCATTTTCAGAATTGATCAATGCTTAACTATCCTATTGCCTACTACAACTTATGCTATTATTCGACATGTTACGTATTTGTATATTGAAACTAGCGTGCATGTGCAAGGTGTGCATGTATGGCCAATACATGCACAGGTCGAACATGTCCTATAAACATACCTCATCTTTCCTACGCATAAATTTTAACTTATACTAATAATCCTTCACACAAACAGGACAAGTATACATATATAATATAATTGCTTTAACATTCTCAGTTATTTAACAGTTACTCCCTTTTATGATTTTCTATCTTACCTTTATGTTCTTATTAACTAAACCGGTCAAACAAGATGGGTACCTACCATCACTAATTTGGTATCACAAAATACCCAACCCTCAACAATACCAACTAACATATCCTCCCATCCTAACCTACGTACGCATCCTCCCTTTCCTTCCTTTGCTAGTACAAAGTGGATGCCAACTATACTCACCTGACCACACAGAATCTGAGAGCGGTAGCGTCGGCTAACCAGCGGACCTATAGCCTCTCCTAGCAGGCATACGGCCATAGTATTATTACTGTTATGTTGCCTTTAAGCTTGGCAATTAAACAGATAAATGACAATTAAACAGATAAATGTTGGTGTTATAATTGCTATCAATTAATAATACAATTATTATTGATTATTATTATTTTTATTATTAGTAGTAATGTTATTAATTATGATAAAATAGTAATTGATATTAGTATTATTACTATCAGGTTGCCATTAAACTAAAATGATTATCCATTACAAAATCCATAAATGAATATGTTAAAATATCTGACTACTAGGTTCCAATTATGAAAACGATTTAATCGAAAACCTTGTAAAATATTATTAACTTAATGAATGTACCATATAAGTCAAGATAGGGGTCCATTAAAATGATTATAAAAGTAATACCATGTTAGACAAAGAATCCAAAGTTAGATTGATAAATTAATTAAACTGCCACTCCAAATTACGAAGAGTCAACATGATAACTATTCAATTATTATTTAATTCAACATATTAAATGAAAGATAAGGACAATAATGGATCCACCGTCTCGTGAAGGTCCCAAAATGAACAGTTTGAGAATACTTAATTAATGTACAATCCATTCTTTAAATAAAACTGAGCTAGCTTTAATAGCATTTAACTTCCCAAGAAAGAAGTACATAATACATAATATTTTAAATATGAGTTAGACGGTAAAACAAAAGGGGGAATTGAATGCTTGGGGGGAAAGGCGGTGGAAGAAGGGGAAGGCAAAGGAAGGTGGAAGAAGGTATAAAGAAAGGGAATTGAAGGGTTTTGGGGGATGGTTATTTTGGGAAGTTTACGAGAAAAGATCAAAGAAAGTGCTGTAACAAAGGAGGAGAGAAATCTTGAGGAGGGGGTTAACTCAAGAATAAAAAATTTGTCGGAAGCTGCTATCAGGATTATTGGTATGTGGGCTCGGGGGCTAAGAAACCCATTGGTTTCGTAGGGACAACACGATCAAAGTTGGTCGATAGAGTGGGTCATCCGGTTTTGGTAACAAGGGCTTGGACGAGCAAGGGGAAAGGCTACGGGAGCAAGGGAACTATTTACAACCTACATAAGTCTAGGTATTCCTCTGTGGTTATGTTTTGTTTTAGTAATTAATTGTTGAATAATTATGCAAGAAGGTAAATATGCAGAGAAAATAGAAGAAGTAGATAAATGGTAAATAGATAAATGACTTGACTATTATACTCTGTTAGAATTTTCCTATGTTATGAATTTGATAATTTGAAAATTGATTACTGTTAAACTCCTACTAAGTAAACAAATAGAAAAACCATAGAAACAACAAAGTAATTAAATAAATAAATAAATGTTATTTTCCTTGGAATTTATTAGAACAACTCAAAATGAGCTCAGCCATTACAGAGGAGAGCTTAGAAAAATAACAGACTCGATGCTCTGCCTGGCAAGCCGAGCATTACAAATGATGAGTGAGTGAAGGACTCTCTCCTTCTTATCTATATATGAGAGGTAAGCGAGGCCAACAATATATATATGGGCCAATGACACATGTAGGCTCACACGTGGAGCACTACACTCCAAGGGTACACATGTCAAGCTTTGAGGTGATGTTGTCCACAAGCAAGGCTCTGTTGCCGCCTTTCACACACTTGGGTTACGTGGCAGAAATCTTCAAGCCACTCGGTGTGTCCTCGGGGGCAAGTCTCGAGTCAAGGCTGCCACCTTGTTCTTGACTCCTCCGTTCAGGCTAACTCCTAACGAAGCCAAGGGGGGTAGACCCTATTAAATTACTAAGGCTAATTACTTAGTGTGATGGTGTTATATTGATTAAGTTGTTTAGGAGTTTTGAAATTAACCAATGGAAACAAAAGATAACAAGATGCAAGATTTTAGGCAGATAAGCACAGTAATGACACTCAATATATATATAATCGAAAGAATTGATCAAATAAATCACCAGTGCCTTAAATGGAGTCAACAGAGAAAATAATGTGCTTGCATGCGTTTGAAAGAATGTTTTGCAAATGTCTCTTGGTAGATTTTAAATTAATGTGGAATGTGAATAAATTAAATTAGGCGAAAATGGGACTCCAGATATACCCGAGAAGTACTTGGAGTATGTCCAAAAGTGAACTTTCACGGCTACACGCAAGGTGGTTTGTGGGTTGGAACGGAGTCTCAGAGACTATTGTTCATAACGCATCTGTCAGGGTGTGACAGAGATTGACGCCTCGAGGTCACTTTCCAGTTGTTCCCACTCCTTTGGGTATTTTGCCACCGTTTACAGTTCGTTCGAGGCATTGGATTTTTGCCTGATGGTTTGTCAATTTGGGAGGTGAAGACTAATTAATCTAGTCACTCAAGTGTTTTTGATGCAGCTTGATTGATCGGACGAACCGCAGCCAAGTACAGAGCATACACACTGGAGTTTTTGTTATTTTTAGTAAATTTTAAAAGAGGTGTTCTTATTAAAAAGAAAACCCTCTAGGAACTTCTTTCGGTCCAAGTGGACCTCAATCTGGGAATCAAGGAGGGGTTGATTTTATTATGATTATCAAAACAATTAATGAAAATAGAATCAGAGATACACAACACTGGTTTTTTGATTAGTCCTACCACGCATCTCTTTCCCCTTGCGGGTCAATCGGGAAGTCGTGGGGTAAGTAGTATGATTACTTTTGAATTGAAAATATGGAATAATGCAAAATGTTATCAAAGTATACAATCCTGCATGTCAATCTCTTTCCCCTTGCGGGTCAATCGGGAAGTCGTGGGGTAAGTAGTATGATTACTTTTGAATTGAAAATATGGAATAATGCAAAATGTTATCAAAGTATCCAATCCTGCATGTCAATACTAAACTAGAACAGAAATAAGGTGAAACATTGTAAAAAATAACACGGACGCGAACCCCCCTGAATTTTCATTTTATTAGCAGCAATTACAATATCAGCAAACTGAAATTAATCCACTTGGTCTTTATATGGAATGAGACCAAAGGTTTACAAATTGCAAAAAATTGAAATTTTGGGAAGACGGAGACCCCCTGGGGGGTTTCGAATGGTCCAAAAATGCTTTCCGGACAGCGCCTCCTCCTCTTTTCTGTTACACCTGCTAAAAACCAGCAAGCTTATCACAGTTAAATATGCCCAAAAGTACTTTGATGAACAAACTTTTTACCCAAAAATTCTAAGTTAAAATTAGTTTTTAAAGAAGTAGAAAAGGAACCAAGGGGATCTTGGCCTGCTTTGGGGGCAGCCAATATGAAGCACTTAAATCGCTGAATGTAAATTTTTAGACTCTAAGGAAACAACCATGCATTCAACAAGCTTTAGATCTACTTTCACAGCCTTGAAAAATGACAATTATTCCTAAAACTAGATCTAGATTGCTTGTAAATTTTCTTTTAGGAATGAGATCTAGTTTATGAGCTTTAAGGCAACAAGATCTATGTAAAATAAACTCTGAAATTGATAGATCTAAACAATTTCAAAGTTGTAAACAAGTAACCGGACTGATTTTAGAAAAAATTGAAGGAGGAAGAGGAAAAGAAGAGCATTTTTGCTGGAAGCCTTGAAAATCAACCATGGAGCTTTCCGGTGGAATGTCGAGGGACTATGCCTTTGAATGGTTTTGGAGAGAGTGAAGAAGCAAACTAGATCAACATCCTCTCCAAGCTAGGAACTTGCAACTGAATCCAAAGACTTGCCAAAATACTTGTGAGATCCGGTTAATACATACATAGAGATTTCAGAATAACATGCATATAAACTTATAAAACATGCTGAATCTAGATCTCTAAACATGCATCAAAAAGAAAAGAGATGGCCAATAAATTTTATTAACAAACTCCTTTCATATCAAGATTATAATAAACTTATTATCAATCTTAGCAATGAATCCACAGACAATCAGCAAATTATGAACATAGATACAGATTACCTTAGTAAAACATGGCAATGCTCATCCACACATACAATAACATGACACCATCTTGCCTCCAAAGCTTCACTTTATTCCAATAGCAAAAGATATTACACAGTATTACAACAGCAATAGCTCTTCAATCCAACTCTTACTAACTCGGAAAGGAGGCAACCATGCTTTATTTGTACACAAAGTTGAAACCCCAGCCCAGAGGGGGCATAAATCCCAAGGAGATAGACCACTACAGCTGAAGGAGAGTCCATCAATGCCTGATCTGAAGCTGAATTGAGTTTCTACTGAGTTTGAATGTCAATCGGAGAGCTGATCTGACTGACACCTCAACCTGTTGACTGAAGCATCCACCAAAACTCATCCAGACGAGTCCACACTTGTGGAGGAGAGAGGGAGGGCGAAATTCCCCATAAAGGAAGCTGAAGTTCAACTCTGGATCCACCCAGATCACCTCCTTCAGTCAAGGATTTGTCAGATCCAGACAATCTAGTGCCGATGAGACTGATTTCAATCAAATCGATTGAGAATCCACTGATCTAAGATTTTGAATTTGCTCCATTATTCATCAATTTATTAATTAAAATAATCAATAATTGTTTTTTTGGGGCTTTTTGACCCGAGTGATGGAAATCACTCAAAACTAGGAAATAGTGGGTCTATAGGTTTACTGGGTGCTCTTAGCTTGAAAATGAGCACCTACATGACTGAATCTGACTTCCGAGCCTACTTTTATTACAAATCCAATTTTTCCAATTAAACTATTAAAATAAAAAAATAGCCAGAGTTTTGGAAAAATTAAATTTTAATAAAAAACACTGAAAAAATTAAAAAAATTAAAAAACCTAGGGGGACTTAGACATGTTCATATGACTCAACCATAATGCCTAGCATGTTTATACATTGACACATAGACCCTAATAACCTCAATAGGCCTAAATGCCAAGCCGACCACCCCAACTTTGGAGGTATTGAGTGAAAAACTCAGAAATTATAAGTTGTTTATTCAACAACCAATAATAACCAAGGGAAAAAACACCTTGGGCTGATCGGATTGACAAATAAAGTCTATGAGACCGAGTCTTTTACAGACACTATCATGCTAGAACATTTATTACAACTCCCCCAAGGGGGTATGAACATGTGATATAGTACAACAAGCACTTTCCAGAAGCACTTCCGAAGGTCTTCTGAAGTCCGAACAAAAAATCTTTGTCCGGTTCACCAGGCTCACTTGATAAAAAACCACTAAGTAAAACTTAGGTGGTAACAGGCTCCAAATGCAAGGGTGCGCCATGAGGTGTGTCCAATGCTCCTTCTATAAGCCTCCAAAGGCTTCATCGAGCCTCCTAAGTCATGTACTCCACTAGGTCCACTTCCCTTGCATGGACACTACCGCATTCTAGGCATCCCTGAGCCAACTCCAAGCCTCCATACATGAATCAAAGCTATCTTGTGTTGTCTAGGGCCCAATGCCCTTCTCCTTAATGCAAAATGCTCCTCTTACTAAGTAGGGCATTTTCCAAGCAAGCATCTAGCTCCATGTGGTCATCATGGACATCACCCAAATTGTCAGGAGATTTATAACACCTCGGGTAACAATGCGAAGCAAGCACCCAACTAAGGCCAAGAAACCATTTTGTAATCCACTTTCAATGTGCAAATCCATCATGGACCATCTCCTATGTGCAAATTCTTCACGGTCCATCTAATGTTAAAGTTAGCGCAGCTTCGAGACCCATTCTCAGAGAGGATGGTATCCCAGTTAGTTAACTAGGGCAGAGTAAGACCCTAGAAGGTACCATAGGGCCCCCAGTAGTCTCTTGGGGTTTTTGGTTTGGGACCAAGCAGGTTGATGCCATGGCAAAGCCCCTAGCATGTGGCTAGGGCCCTTATATGCCTCTAGGGTATTCTGGTCTGGGACTTAGGACATGATGTTCAAGTAGAACCTGCAGGTAGAGGCAAAGACATATTCTGGTCTAGGACCAGGGACACGATGTCCAAGTAGGTCCTGTAGGTAGTTGATCAACTTTTAGTCTGGCACTGAAGCTCAATTTAGTACTAAGGACCATTCTCTGGGAGAATGGAGGACCTGGTCAAAGTCCAAGAGTTGATCAATATGATTCAGTCTGGGACTGAAGCTCAATTTAGTACCGAGAACCATTCTCTGGGAGAATGAAGGCACCTGGTCAATTACCAAGAATTTGATTCAGTCTAGGATTGAAACTCAGCCTAAAGCTGAGAGCCATTCTTTAAGAATGGAAGATGTGTAATGTCCTCTCTCCTAATTGTTACTGCTAGGTTGCTTCTCAAGGGACTAGCCAACCCTTGATGATGTCACTAGCACCTAACCTTTAGGAGCAGTATTGAGGACCGAAGGATCGTACCATCCCGTTTGGATCTTCCCCTTATATAGTGATGACAAAAATATATAAAACAATGTACTTTGAGAGAGATAAAAGTTTACTGGTCTTGTTGGTTTTATAAGAAGTTATTTGTCCATGGTTCACCTTGATCCTGTGAGTTTGTGGGTTATTTTATTGTGGCCCCCTTTGTTGACTCATGGTCACTTATCCTACTTGGTCCTAACACTTTTATTGTGTGTATACCTTTGTTATGATGACTCTTACCTTATGAGTCTTTGATACACTAATCTAAGTTCCTCTATCTTTTGATTAGACCATTTATGACTTTATTATTAATATTTACTTTATGGTCTTATTAATAAAACCTTTATGGTTTTATTAATAATGACCTTTGGTCCATTTATTTTATCTTATGACCTTTGGACTTTCTATTCTACTTTACCTTGGGCCACTTTATCTTATCCTAAGTCTTTTGCCACCCTATAAAAGGAGAGGTTATCCATCATCAAATTACACAAGGGATTCGTGGCTTCGTATCTTTGCTGAGTTTTGTACGCGACTTTTTATGCTCTTGTGTGACTGGGACTATTGCTGATCCGCGTGACTCTCGCGTGTCTGTGATTGGGTTATTCTTACCTGATGCATGCACCAGCGTGATCTTAACTGCTGCATGAACCCGCAACGCCTCCGTAGGTGACTGCACCATCCGCAGGCAGCATGACCGTGGCCCCATATGCTCTACGTTACTGATCCACACGTCTCTATTTCGTGGGTTCTTCCTTTGCCCCATGAGACTCACCTATCACGTGATTTCTCCATCCGTGTATTCGCGTGTTCCTGCTTCACGTAGTCTGCTTCGATTGCCCCACGAGACTCATCGTTCTGTGATTCACCTCTGTGTGACTGCATCCCTGCGTGAGGTCTTTCCGTGACTCCTCACGGCCGCTGCTCCATAGCGCAACCATAGCTACCTCTTGCGTGACTCTTCACGGCCGCTGCTCCACAGCGTGACCGTGGCTCTATCTTTGTTTGAGCTATCTCCTGCGTCCACGTGCTTGGGCTATCTCTTGCGTCCACGTTCTTGAGCTATCTCCTGCTTCCACGTGATTGAGATCTAGTGACAGTGTTGATTGAACTCCCACATGGCTCCTCCCACGAGATTGACCTTTGTATCCATGTGATTGAGATCGCATGGTTTACCTCCCACATGGCTTACTTCTACCTCCCATGTGATTGCCCCAGGTGGCCTTTCACTGCTCCACAGGACTAGGTCTATCCCATCTGTATCTGGGTGATGCTTTCGTGTTACTCCTGCGTGATGGTATCTGTGTGATCCTTCTGCGTGACTATATTTTTGGTTCTTCTTTGCTGCTTCACAAACTGAACTATCCCATGGCTCTTCGTTGCTCTCCTTAGCAGTGTGTTCTTCTCTCTTATTACAACAAAGTGGCTGCTCTCCCTTGCACAGTGAATTGTTGGTCTTTACCCAGTATAACTATGGGTCACTACCCAGTGTAAAGTTGATCTTTGACTGTGTGTGTCACTGGTTGGTATGATTGTGTATCTCTTCTTAGCGTGACTGTGTTGGGTATGACTGTGCTAATTTAAATAAAGAATCCGAGGTCTGTTTACTTTGATCTTAACCCTCTCTCTCTCAAGGTACGTAAATTCTTTACGAAGTTGGCTTGTCCCTTTGGTGACAAGATCAAACCTAAGTATCTGAGTATAAGGCCGACTCAAATAATGGTTATGATTCTGCTGATATCTCCTGTACATTATTTTATGTTTTTATTGTACATGGCATTTGAGATTTATTAACTTACTATACATAGCATTTGATGATTCTCGAGACCAACTTTAACGCCGTAACCAAATGGAGCGTTAAGTTGAAAGAGATGAAACTTATGGTTTTGTTTTATTACAGTTTAAATTTTATTAAGCAGTACTATTGTGAATCTGAGTTTATATGTTCATGCATTAAAGTTTACTACTTGTGTTAAAACTCATCTAACCCTTAAATTTCAACATGGTATCAAAGCTTAGGATGTAGCTAACTCTGTCTTGAGGATAACAAAGTCTACATGATTCTAAGGTAAGGGTTGCCAAAGTAACAATTAGTACTTGGATTGTTGATTCTGAACTTTACTGATAAGGAGTTCATTGGCCATCAAGGTGATAAAGATGGTAAACGATCTAATACTTACTTGACTAGATCAATCACAACTGAATAAAGAGATGTGTTTATATCTATAGTACTAACAAGTGTTGACCATTTTCTGGAAGATATATCAGAAAATGGATTTGCTAGATTGTGAACATGTTGACTCATGAAAGAGGTATGTTATCAAAATGACAAGTAAGAAAGCCCACTTAATTATGATACCTTACAATTGATCATTGATTTGTGCAAAAGAGTTTTTGATGGATGTGATCAAGGATTGTTGGCACAAGGAAGTTAGAATTTATGATCATTTAAATATCCTAGATCATGTTGTATGATGAAGTGCATGCTCAGGTTTAAAGGACATGGGCATAGACCATTGCTTATGATGCATCAATCATTGTGAAGCTCATAGCTTAATCTTATGTCTAGGATTATGATTGAATTGTGCCAATGCAAGTATACTAGTTCATAGAGATGATATAATGTTGACTCCTCTATGGGTACATATTCATTTTGATGCACAAGGGTAGATATAGGGAGGACCTCCTCTCCCAATTCATGTTGACTCCTAGTATTGTCATAACATGTGGATTTGCTCTTGATAGCTTTAAGATAGCTACATTGTACATATATGAATGATAAAATCATGTTAGTATGTGAAATTGATGACATTTAATCTTAACTTATAAAGGAGGATGATGAGACAAGCAATGAATGGTTATAGATCCTGTTTATGCTTAAAATTAATTGCACAACGCTCAAAAGGGAGTTGAGTACTCGTGTGCAGAGGGAGCAAGAGGCTCCACAAATTGCAGGATCAATTATGTTGGATGATCATGCCCCAAAGAAACTACCAGGCATTTGTTATTGATAACTAGTAAGTTCAGAGATCAAGAGGGAGCCAAAAGAACTCCTCAATCCCCAATAGAATGGGATTGCAAAGAAAAGTTGTGGTCTCCCTTGAAGAAAGTTTTCAGAGAACCCTCCCTAGTTATATAGACATGGAAGTAAGCCCGGTACATGAGTCATCTTTCTTAGATGAGCAGAGGGAGGAGATCAGGGAGTCTTTAGTTGATCTCTTTGAGTAACCTATTGAGAGGTTCATGATTACTCTGGTTTGATATCTCAGATAAGCCACGTTACTGTTTTAGAAACCTCCATTTATGAGGTGACTGTTAGGATTATTATAATCCTCCCTTGTCCTTATATAGTCTATTGATCATTTTGTCTAGCATAGAGAGACATATTTACTGTACTGGAGTATGGGAACACATATAGAGGTTAATTGCCACTTACTGCATGTTCATGCATGAGTTTAAGTGCCTCTGAGACCATTCCGTATATTTTAGGAGCCACTTTGAGTGCCACCAGCAGCCTCCATCAGTTGATTGTGGTAGGTAGCCAATTATGCTGAGTCAACCTTCAGTTACATTCAATTAGATCACTCTCAGTTAGTCTAGCGCCAGTTTTGCATGGCTGCATGGGGAAGTGGCGCCTTTTTCCACCTACCTTGTCAGTTTAACTGGTTTAACTAGTTTAATTGATTGTCAGATTGATTTAGTTATTCAGAGTTAGACTAGTGGCTCCCATGCAGTGATTTAGACACGCCTAGTTAGCCAGTCAATCAGGTTTAGTTGGTAGATTCGAATCTTATCCACATGATTCGAATTCTCCTTATTGTAACACTGTTGTATACTGCTTGGATTAATGAAGATCAATGTTGTAATTTACTGATCAATTCTTATCAGTTTTATCTGAAATTTGTCTTGTTCAATGTACATTGTTCTTACTATTCCACTGCACAGTTCTACCTTTCAATTGCTCTCATTGCCTATAGATCAATGGTTCAATAATTTAAATAGTGACAACCAAACATCAGGTTTGGAAGATGTGGTTCTCAGCAAGAAGTCAGTTATAACTTCCAAGTGGATCTATGAAAGATCAAGCTCTCAAAAAACCCTGTGCTCCATGATAGGTAGGTACACATCAAGAGGAAGGTTAACAATGTCTGGGACATGATGCAATATGCTCTGTTAAGTAGACAAGTTTATTGATAAGTTGACTAAGCCTCTGTCGAAGTCTAAGCACTTTCAAGACAAGCTTAGTGTTGCTGAGAATGCCTCTCTTGCTGAGAGGGAGTGTTAAAGTTCGTGCAGCTGCGAGACCCATTCTCAAAGAGGATGGTACCCTAGTCAGTTAACTAGGGCAAAGTAAGACCCTAGAAGGTACCCTAGGCCCCCCAAGAGTCTCCTGGGGTTTTTGGTTTGGGACCAAGCAGGTTGATGCCATGGCAAAGCCCCTATATGCCTCTAGGGTCTTCAGACAATTTTTCTTTGAAAACAGTGCTTGAACCAGTGAGACTCGTTCAACTGCTCCCTATTCCTTCGAAAGGTATAGTCTCCTAGCTGTAGTCCAAGTTCCAAGCATCATTGGACACCATTTGCACATGAAATGTCTTGGAACCCTCATAAAGGTATGATACTGAACTTCTAGATCTCACATCTCCCCTGAACTATAGAACAACAATTCCCACCTGCATGTCTCATAACCCCATTGAGATATAGTTTCTCTGATTCACAAGCATCTTGGAGTATTGAACAACTATCTATCCCCCCTTCTCTTGAACATTTGAGCCTCTCTAGATGGGAACAATGCCAGTTATTCAGCAGGGTCATCAATGTTGTCAGTATCTGGTGGATCTCTAGCAATAGTTACGTTTGCTGATACTTTAAGCTTTCCTTTGAGAAGGTCATTGGAACGGGTTTTGCAATTAATTGGTGTATGACCTGTTTTTCCATAGTAGTAACACATAGCGCCACTCTTACCTGTCATTCTCTTTCCCATCCTTTTCTTTGAGTATAGTGTTGTGTCTGGTTTAGAATCTCCTGCAGTTGCTCTCTTTTCTTCAGCTAAGAGAGATAAAATCATTTTTTCTAGAGTGCGTGAAGGCATTTTTTTTTTAGGTTAGGGAAATCGGTAACACGTCGGGATTACCTGGGCGAGGCCCAGGTTCAAAGCCGCCGGCTGCCACTATAAACCTTAGGTGTATCCAACAGTGCGCAAGCCAGATATACCAGAAACTTGTGACTCAGCAAGGGCCGAGGCGTCCCGGACTCCAATCCTGTCCAAGGGCGGTAGTCTATCCAGGGGGCGTCTACCCTTCGAGCCTTATCACAGCGGGCCATGTCTCGGTGGGATTTGATCCCTGGTGGGCTGGGTGAAAACCACCATTTGACTAAGAGTAAAATAAACATTGAAAGACAGACTGTCTAATAAAATGGCTTTGGTATCCTCTTCCTCTAATGTGGCTTTGACTTCAGCTAGCTGTCTGATGTGAGATCTCAGAGTGTTTAGGTGGCTAGACATAATGAATTCAGTAGACATCTTGAATCTGAATAATTGTATCTTCAAATAGAACTTTGCATTCACTGTTGTTGCTCCAAACAACTTATTCAGATCATCTCAGATTTTCTTGGATGATTTTTCCAGATCCACATGATGCAACTCAGAGTTTGAGAGAGCAAGGCCAATGATATATTTGGCTTTATCATCTCTGCTCTGCTATACCAGTTACTGATTTGGATCTGTAGGCAATTGCTCAGTCCCTTTTACTATTCCTCACGGTTTTTGTTCAACTGCATCTGGATTTTCACTTTCCAAGTATGGAAATTCTGGCATTGAATTTTTCTAGAGATGTTTCCATTTTCAGAAAATTCTGATTGAATATCTAACTCTGGTAAATTCCTCTGCAAATAAACACATGATGGCTGATGTACAGCTGGTTATATGGCAGGCTGTTGTACGATGATGTACGAACATTGGCTGTTGTACAATGATGTACAGACATTGGCTGTTGTATGACTGTTGTATGATGGATGACAGCTTCTGTACAACGGTTGGCAGTTAGTCTATATGTTATGAAACAGCAGCCCGGCAGCTATACATTACAACAATAGCTCTTCCAACTTAGCAGCGTATTCTTCAAATTTACACGGGCTGTGGGTTGTGGGCTGCTGGCTTCAGACAAATCAACAGCAGATTCAACAATATATTGATCTGAAAATTCCCATAGGCTTGGCTCTGCTCATAATTTTTGTGATCAGAAATTTGGCAACTGACATGGAGAGCATGGTATTGGATCTGCAGATTGAGATCACTTATGGCTGTAGCTCTCTCATACCATATTAGATGAGCTAGATGACTTAATGACAAAACCCTAGATAGGATTGAGCCATTTCATTGAGCACAAACGGGAGATTATACAATCACATTATTATATTATGAAAATTACCTCACACCATTAAAACGTGATTTACTTCTTTTATATAAAGTTTGAGAGATGATCTTTGTCCAAAACCCTAAAAGTTAATAATAACTGAAAAACGTATAACGGGAGATTACAAATGATTACATTATTATAGTATGAAAAATACCTCACACCATTAAAATGTGTTTAACTTCTTTTATATAGAGTTTGAGAGATGATCTTTGTCCAAACCCTAAAAGCTAATAATAACTGAAAAACCTCTTTTAGCCTAAGTCACTAAGGTGACTTTAATACACATATAAGCCTTATATTCTAACAAATCAGACAGATGTGCGAACCATTTATCGCTTGGTCCATGAAATTCAATGCAACCTGCCAGAGTTGTTCAGATAATCGGTCTTCGTACTTGTTTCCAGCTTTGCAATTTTCCTTTTTGAAGTCTCAGCATTTTCTTTTACCATCTTCCCAAGCTGTGGCACCATGTTGAGTGATTCTATTCTTGAAAATTTGAAATTTGACGATTTGTTTGAGACAGCAATTAAGCTTGATAATGTTTAGTGCTTTTGTTTGAGATGATTTGAATTGAATCAAATTTGAATTTGTTCATAAAAAAACAAATGAAATTTGATAAAATTTATCTTCCAAATTGCAAATAAGTAGAAAATTATTAATCTATTAAGTAACATGGGTACCCATACCCAAGGGTAGGGTACGCTTATGCGTACCCACACACCAGGTACCTTGTACTCATGTACCTACCATACCCGAAGCTTGGCTGAAGTACCTGTTGTCCGCCGATTGCACACCAGCAGCAGAAACTTTCCGAAAGCTGTCTCCTCACTTAGGAAAGTGGGAGAGATGTGACCTTGGGGGAAAGCACAGAGCTAGGTACTGTCACCTACTTCTAGCTCCTTCGTTTAGGCTAACTCCTAACGAAACCAAGGGGGGTACTCCCTAACAAAGAGTTTTCTATGGCTCAATGTGGTTAAAGTGTTTCAATTGGTTATGGATGCGGATGGGTGTTGTTTAGGAGTTATTGCGATTAAAGGTGTTTGTTTATTATGAGTATGACACATAAATCAGAGCAATCCACGTTGCTAGCAAGAGATTAAAGATAAGCAATAATTCAAGACTTCATTAATATGCATTCACAGATAGAAATTAAAAAAGGCCAAAGACAATTGATCCAAATATATATAATAATTACGCAGATTAAAAGACCAGTGCCTTATGGAGTCAAAATACTGAAATGCGTGAAGAATTTAACAACAAGTCTTGAAATAAAACTAGTGAATATTAAGTTGTGCGATCGCTCTTGGTATATTTTTAAGGATTTTAAGTGCTCTTGATTAGGGTGTCAACGAAGGTTTGTCAAAAGCTGGGAGAATATTCCAAGTTCAATCCGTTGTAGACATGACGACCCGCCTAGTATCCCAGGCTGGTATCGCAGAGATTGACCAGCTAACTGAGAAGCTTAGACAGCGGGGGTTTCGGTGCCTCTACTAAGAAGTACTTTAGAAAATTCCCTACAACGCTGGTGCATTGGTTATAGGGTTTAAATTTTATTATGTTTTTCTTGCAAGATTAGAAATCCAGTGCTGTTTTTGGGTACTCCAATTTTGAGGTCGGTTAGAGCATACTCCGACAAGGAGAAAACGAAGTTAATTAATTAGGGGGGGTGTGTTGCAAATTTTATTAAGTTAATTGATTAAGACTCTCCGATAGAGAGCGGTCTTGATCCCGTCTTATGACAGCGGTTCAAAAGACTTATCTAATCTAGAATGCTTAATGCAAGGATGTGCAATTCTAAGTATGCTCTCCGATAGAGAGTGCTCTTGACTTGTGTTACTGCAAGTTCAAGAGACTTAATTAATTCATTAAACTTAAAAGAAACAGAAACATAAAGATCTAAACCAATGTTGAAAAAGTCGTCCTCGGAAAAAAGTCGGTGAGGGTCCTGAATACAACTTCTCGGCAACATCGGCGAAAAAATCGGGAAAAATCGGCAAAAGTCGGCAAACATTAAAAAATAGAAAATACATTCATTTTATTAGAATTTTAAACATATAAAGCAACAATAACATCAGAAAAACATATTGGAACATAAATATGAAGAAAGCACCGATGTATATCATCATCATGTAGTCATGCCAAATATAAAACAATACATCAAAGTCGATATTGAAAGTCTGAAACATCATAGTTGTCCAATCACAGACTCAAAACTGTATAAAGTTTAAAGTATTGATCCATGGTTTTTTTCATACTATACTATGCACAAATAAATAGTAACTATGAGTTCATGATTATTGTTGTGTATAATGTTCACTGTTTTGCAGAGCGATTAGACTTTCTCAAGCATCCTAAAATATTCCCATATTTTTTCGGATGAACCACTGTTTGTCTAAATTATAAAAAATATTCCCGTAGTTTTTCATGTGTTGCTGGCACCACACCCTGTTGATTATCTCTGTGGTGATTCTGATTAAATGTAGTGTTAATAAGTGATGGAATAGTAGTTGGCTTATTGCTGGTTGTGAATATTTTCTTCTAAATCTCTGTACTTGGCATCATTTTCCTACAAGTCAACCTTGTGTTTTTGTCAATGTTGAAAAAGTCGACCTTGGAAAATATATTAAAAAATAGAATTGGAGGCCTGGGCGACTTTTAACATCAACTCGCGACTTTTATGAAAAAATTGCGATTTTTAAGGAAAAGTCGTGACTTCCCGAATTTTTAAAAAAGCGCGACTTTTGCTCGTCGAAAAATCGGCCCTGCATAAGTTGCGATTTTTCGCGAGAAGTCGGAGAGGTTTTCAACACTGATCTAAACTACCCAAGAGTCTCTTTCAGGCTTTTTAAGGCCCTAATTGGGAAAGCAAGGCGGTAAGTAAAACGATAAAGAAATTATGCAATATCTAAGTAAACAATCAAATCAACATTTTTACTTCATTTTTTATGAATGATAAACTAATCAAAACATAAACTACCTTTCTAATGATTATGCAATTATTCTATCCTATTATACCTTTAGCAGTTTATTAAGCAGAAAAGAACAAGCATGACAATGGGAAGATACAAGCTTCTCCCAAATGGGGGAAGAGGGGTGTGGGAGCCGTAATCCCACTCGCTCTTTATTAATTTTTTATAATCTTTTGCTGTGTTTAGCCTCTTCTTGAATGAACAAAGGTGAGAAAGGGAAAAAAGATGAGGGAGATGTTTTGGTCTTTTTTGCTCTCTTTGCTTGCTCCTTGCTTTCTTAAGGCCCTTGGGCTCTCTTCTACCTGCTTGAAAATAAGAGCTTTGAACACTAACTTGTTATAATGTTAGTCCAAAAAAATGAAACTAGATCTATAAACTTAATCACAAAAAATGAACCCAACCTTTACCAAAACCGGAGGAAGATGAGAAGAATAAGAAGCTATAGAAAAGAGAAGACAAAAGGAGTGAAAGGAGGGCAAAGTAAGGTCAAGGAAGGCTGAAAACAAAAATGAAAAAGAGGTTGCAAAAAAGACAAAGAAGGCTGCAAAAGATGAGGAAGAAGGCTGAAACTAGGGCCCATAAAGGGGCTGCAAATTTAGGCAAAAAGAGTGCTGCAAAAGGTAAGGAAAAAGGGCAAAAGAGGGCAGCAAAAGAGGAGAAGAAATGGCTGCAAAAAGAAGTGAAACAGGGCTGCGAAATGAAGAAGGGACAGCCAGCAGGGGCATACAGTTTGGTGAATGATTGATCACTTTAGCCCAAACCTTGCCTTAACCCAAAAATTTAGAAATTTTTACCTTGAAAGATGAATGAAAGCAGAGAGAAAATATTCAAACCTGTGGATCTTCTTAAGGATGCTTGGATTCCTTAAAGCTTGCAATTGCCGGAAGTTGCACTTGACTCCAAGAGAAGAGGATGCAGCTGAGCTCGAACTTCTACTTGGTTGGATAGACTGATCTGCAAAAATTCAACTCAAATACTTGCGAAAAGATGGATTAGATCATGTATTGTTCTCAAATTGAAATGTAAAAGAGCATGAAATATGACTGAATAAACAATGCTGCTTTCAATTTCTAAGAGTAAAGCAATAAACAACTAAATTGCAAACCACAAATAATTGTTCTTATGTGCTTACAGAAGCCTTCTAAAGCATAGATCTTTAATCAAAATAGACATGAAAGAGAAGAATTAGAACACAATCACCTCATCCATCAAGAGCATTATCCACAATTATCAAACCATATGAGCCTCCAAAGCCTTAAATTTATTCCAACGGTTGCATAAAGCAACAAGCATTTACAAAGTTTGCACAGAGTTTTTCTACACAAAAATCCCTCCCAATAGAGCTAAAGAAGCCTCTATTTAGACAATGAGAGAAGACCCAAAACCCTAAAACCAGAAATCCAGACCTAACCGGCTCGACACACCACTGAGAGCTCAAAATCGAAGCTGAAGGGTTAAGAGTGAGGGGAAGCCTCCACCTAGGCAAGGCGCCCCCACTCCAACCCTAAGCATAGAAACCAAGCCAAAGATGAGGCCACACATGTGAATGCGCCCTCATGAGGAGAGAGGGGCGTGAGCAAGTGAGGAGGGCGTGTGCATGTTGATGAGGGAGTGAGCTGGGTATGGAGGAGCCACAACTAGGTATGGAGGAGCCATTGCTAAGAGATCATAAGTGTAAGCACCGGTTCCTGCCTTGATCAAAACATCAAGCCAATGAATACTCTCCATCTCATCCAATTCGTGAGTTTAGCTGGAGATGACAAGACCGTTAACTGAATATATCTTTAATGCCCACTGAATGCTGACTGAAGCTGAGTTCTGTTCACTCCAATCATCATAAATGCCCAATGCCATGTCACTTTGCATTTCATTTCACTGAATTTGGATTAATTTGGAGAGTTTTGGATTTTCTCCAAAATAATCATTTTTTATGAAATAATCATTTTTTTCCCTAAAAATGACTTTTTTGAGAAAAAATGACTTTTTTGAGAAAAAATGTGTTATGTGGTCAAATGATGATCTGAAAGTTGGATCTGACTAGCTGACCGATTAAGAATGATTTTTGGCTTAAGGTTAGAGCCTTCAATCACTGAATTCGGGTTCCGGATGACTAACTTATTACAAATTGAATTTTTCCATTTAAATTATGGAAAAATTTAATTAAAAGCTTAGGAAAAAATTAAAAAATTAAAAAATAATTTTTGACGCGTCCGGTAAATTTTTTTCGGAATTTTTTTTGAGGGTCATAGTGACTTAGGACATGACCATGCTCTATTCTAATAATGCCTAGTAGGTTTATATACACTTAGTTGGGCTCTAATAACCCCCCAAGGCCCACAATTCAAAATCGGGCATTCCAGCTTTGGAGGAAGCGGGGGAAAACCTCGTCAATTATACTCGGCTATAGGCAAAGCATAATAATTGTCAAGGAAAAAAAACTCCCTGGAATACCTTAGTTGAAATTCTACGTCTTAGGAAACCGAACCACTCAAAAACACCCTACTAGCACATTTTATTACCAACCCCGCGGGGCCATGGTCAAAATTATTCAAATAAAAAACTGACTAGCCAAAACTGGCTAGACACAAAGGCAGATCATCTGATACACTGGAATCAAATATTGGTCATATTTGTCAATCGGCGGCTCCTCAGGTAACCCAATTATGGTACAAAAAAGTTGGCAACATCTGGCTCCAACTGTGGGACGGGTACTCGCTTGATCTATTGATCAAAGAGAGTGCCTGAGAATCAAGGAATCTCTGGTACCTGCATGTAAACAAAAGTGTTTCAATCCCGTGTATATGATAAAAATATACCATGATGAAATACCAGAAAAATATTTTTGTTTTTTCAAATCAAAGTACATGAAATAAACTTTTTTCTTTTTCAGCATATATAAGTGACATATAACACAAATGCTAATATACAAAAATAAGAAACTTTGATACAACATTCTACATGGATATGATACATAAAATATAGTACAAAAAATAAAGTACATAAAAATACAACAAGGATGGGTTTAGAAAAGCCCTGGGATGACCCCTTGGTCATCTTGGAGGTTGTTTCGATAAAAGGGCTTCAAGTGCTGGCCATTCATGGGCAGGTTTAATGTTTCTCCATCCATGGTGTTAAGGAGAAAAGAATTGGTGCTAGCCGTGTCACGGATGATAAACGGGCATTTCCAAAGGCTGTCAAACTTTCCATGCTTCCCAGGCTTCTCCCTTCTCTTATCCCATAAGAGAACAGTATCTCCTATTTGAAAAGATCTCGGCCTGGCTGACTTATCAAAAGTGCCCTTCATGCTTTCTTGATGTCTGAGTGACTGATCAAGGGCAACTCGTCGAGATTCATCCAACTCTATGATCTGATTGATCCTCTGCTCCATTTCTGATTGTTCTGTGCCATACTCACTTAATATCATGAATATAGGAATTTGCATGCTGACTGGAAGGGTGGCTGTGAGTCCATACACTAGCTCAAAAGGTGACTTTCTAGTTGAGTTCTTCTTAGTGATCCTATCTGTCCACACAACATACTTAATCTTGCTATCCCATGATCTCTTATTATCCCCCACAGTTTTCTTAAGGATAGTCATCAAATTCTTATTAGTGGACTCAACAAGTCCATTGCCCTGTGGATAATAATTAGATGAGTGGGATAAGATAATGCCATATTTGAAACACAAGTCATTCACTTTTTCGGAACTAAAAGCTTTGGCATTATCGGTTGTTATTTTTAGGGGAGTTCCGAATCTGGTGATGATTCTTTCCTCAATGAAATCTATAACAACCTTCTCAGTGGCAGTTTTAGTAGGTATAGCCTCTACCCACTTAGTGAAATAATCGGTTGATGTGAGAATCCATCAAAAACCATTGCTAGAGTTATCTTTAAATTTGCCAATAAAATCAAGCCCCCACTGCTGAAAAGGGGCAAGGACCACAACTGAAGTAAGGGGAAGAGCAGCCAACTTCTGCTTCTCAGTGAAAAGCTGACACTCTTGGAAACACTTGACATGCTTGTGAGCATCTGAAAAAATAGTGGGCCAATAGTAACCAACTCTCAAGATTTTGTGGGCAGTTGTATTTGCTGCATAATGGCCTCCACAAAATCCTGAGTGAAACTCTGCTAAAATCTTCTTGGAATCCTGTTCGTTGATGCACCTAAGTATGATACCATCTGGGATCCTCCAACCCAGACCCTCTTGGGTAAGGCAATACCTAGCAGTCTTAAGTCTCAAAGCCCTACGCTTGTGACCTTTGAGGTGATCAGGGCAAGTGAGATGTAGAAAGAAGAAAATGATGTCGGAATACCAATGATTATCAAGCTCTTGAAGGGCAGGAGTCATGGTAGGCTGAGGGATATTATTTTCTGCAATCATTTCAATGGCTTCTTCATTTTTCTGAGTAAGCATTCTAGCAAGGCCTTGTCCTTTGATTAATTTAGTGGGCTTTATTTCAAGGTATACTCTTGGATCTTGGACACCCATGTACCCCTTATTCCTAAACAATCCTTTTGAGACAGGATATCTTTTACTGCAGTATGGGGAACATATCCAATAACCTTAGAATACCCAATATAGGTCCTGAAATGTTTCAAAGATTTAACCAAGGCATAAGCCTGCTTCTCCATGATGGTATACTTTAGTTCAGAGTTCTGCAAGGCTCTACTCATGAATGCTATAGGTTGCTCGAACCCTTCGAAGTTCTTTTGGAGCAACACACCGGCAATAGTGTCTTTTGAAGCAAAGGAAAAGATCATGAAATCTTTCGCGTAATTCGGGCTGACTAAGATTGGAGACCTGGTAATGGCATTCTTTATAGAGTCAAAGGCTTTCCTTCCTTCACTGGTCCATACAAACTTGGCCTGCATAGGTTTCATTAATTCGACCAAGTTAGGAATAAATCTTCTGATAAAATTTATATGACCATTGAAGGATTGAAGGGCTTTCGCATTCTTAGGAAGGGGAATCTTTCTTATAGCCTCTACTCTTTCAGGGTCAATTTTGACACTGTCCTTATTGATGATGTGTCTTAAGAGTTTTCCCTCTTCTATGCCCAAAACTGACTTAGTCGGATTCAAAGAAATACCATACTTCCTACATCGCTCGAAAATCTACTTGAGATGACCAACATGGCTGGATCTTTCTTTTGAAAATACAGTAAGATCATCTTGATAGATCTCAATGATTTTACCAATCAACTCCTTGAAAGCATAATCCATGGCCCTTTGGAAAGTAGCTCCTGCATTTAAAAGGCCAAAGGGCATTCTCAGATATTCAAAAGTGCCCCAAGGAGTCGTGAAAGTGGTTTTATGCCTATCTTCCTCTTGAATGACTCCCTGATTATAGCCAGAATAACCATCCAACATTGACATCATGCTTGATCCAGTGACCCGTTGGAGGAGGGTCTCCATGTTGGGGAGGGGGTAATTGTCATTCTGACATGCTATGTTTAGATTTCTGAAATCTGTACATATCCTTAAACTCCCATTCTTCTTTCTAACCACCACCAAGTTAGAACACCACGTTGAATGTCTTGTAGGAGCTATTATTCATGCTGCTAACATTTTTTCTAACTTTTTTTTAATGATTGTGCTAACTTAGGATTTATTTGCCTAAGTTTTTGTCTGAAAGGCTTGCCTTTTTGACATTCTGGTTTTAAGGGAATAGTATGTTGAAATACATCTTCCCTATAGGCTTTGAGCTCGTCATAAGTAAATGCAAATACATCCCTATACTCTTTGACCAAGTTTATGAGGCTGTTCCTTTCTTTTTTGGAAGTACCTTTTCTAATTTTTCTAATTTTAGGTTCTGTTTCTGTCGCAATGTTGATTTCAATGTAATCCCCCAGTTTCATTTGCTCAACATTGCTCTTTCCTCTGTCCTGTCTGTCAAAGATGTTTTTTAAGGCAACTAGGCCATGTGGGACATGATTGTTAAACTGGTCACCTTCTCCATAATATTCTTTATTTTCCTTCTGATCATTTACTTTAAAGTTTAGGAATTCATCGACATTATGAATAAATCTCAAAATTTGCTTATCATCTTTGAAGAATTGCCAATGTTCAACATTATCAGGAACAAAAGGTATGAAGTTAATCTCTAAAGGACAATCCCCCTCTAACATCTCATCCGATGGCTGAAGAGTTGACGCTGAAACTGCAAGCTTATCGGAGGCACTATTATGATCTCTAGGGATTTGCTTCTATATTAAGGGCATCAAAGAACTCCATTGTATCCTAGATTGCATTTCTATATTTTTTAAGTCTTTGACACTTACATGCAAACTGACCCTTGACTTGTTGGACGATTAGGTCGGAGTCCCCTTTAATATTAAGCAACTTGATCCCCATGTCCTTGGCAATCTCAATGCCCAATAGAAGTGCCTCATACTCCGCCACATTGTTAGTTGCTTCAAATTCCAATCTGAAAGCAAAGTTGAAAACCTTACCCTCTGGTGAAATAATGACAACACCAGCCCCCTTGCCCGTTCTAGAGTAAGCACCATCAAAATTCATTCTTCATAATTCACTAAGTTTTTCAGTCTTTATTTCTTCTTGGAGGGGTTCCAAGAAGGTGGAGTTGATTTGATAGGTCCCATTTTCATCAGTGTGGTAAGCATACTTGTTTAATGGTCTTTGAGGGTTTTCAACATGGTGTCTGTTTTCCTTTTCAGAATACAACTTAACAAGTGAAAACTCCAATGCTGGTACGGTGGCATAGGTCCAATCCATTTGGATTGATCCTCCCAAAGTGGCACCCCATTTCCTAGAAAGCAACATCCCCCATTTGTCCGGAACATCAATAACAAGGATGTCCATGGTGATTTGGATATTCGGATATTTAGCCAATCTAACTAACTGGTTCTCAATCATCCCTTCAACTTTAACCGGTCTAGAGTCCATGGCACATACAATCTGGTATGGCCTTGTGGTTCTTAAGTCAAGCTGTTGCATGACTTTTTTGGTCATGATGTTGGAACTAGATCCCGAGTCTAACATACAATTGTGTAGAAGAAGATCACCCATCATCAATGATACGTAAAAAGGGGGATGATCTTCTTTCCTTGGGTCTCTAGTATGTAGAACTATAGGTGGGTCGACAAAGACATTATTTGAAGTTCGCTCCACGGTATCGAAAAAAGTGACTTTTTTAGGGGTAAGGGGCTTTACAGGGGCTTTTTTCAGTTTAAGGATCAACATTACTTGGAGGGTCTTGGATTTTCAAAAGCCTCTCTCTTTGGCCAGGAATTTTGCATAATTCAAGGACTGGAACAACAACTTTTGTATTTGCTAACCAATTACCTAAGTCAAAACTTAAATCAACAATTTCTTTAGTTTTTACTTCTTTGGGAGGATTAGGAGCTGTTACCTTAGGAATATTCTGTGCAGAAGACCCTTTTTTTTGAGATAAGTTATTCCCTTGAAGTTTTGAGTGTTGTTGATCTGCTCGGCTGAAGGCATCTCACCATAGTATTGAGTTAAGTTGTCAACTTTCTTTTCATAACGATTGGCCTGTGGCCAATTTCCTATGGAGATGCTAGGGATGTCATCTATGTTGTTGATAAAATAAGGCTCGCTTGTCGACGTATTAGGACCACAACCTTCAGGGTGACCATGCTCTTGAACATAGTTCCTCATGGAAATCTTTGCATGCTCTGCAAAAAGGTTTATACTGCTCAACCATGTTAGCGGCCTCTAGCTGATGAGGAGGCCTCTGCTCATGGTTGGGAGGCTTTCTTTGCCAAGTTGGCTTGGCAGGAAAGGTTCTAGGAGTAGACTGAGTTTGAGTTCTTTCCATTGTTATCACCCTATTTTGTATCTCCTTCAACTGTGCTAAGTGTTTCTGTTATACTTCCTCGATATTTTTCTTCATTTCCCTTTTCATTTCAATCATTTGCTTTTCATAGGCATCCTTCATAGCTGAAAAAGGATCCTTGTCTTTAGGTTCATTAATTTTCAAAGGAGTTGAAGACCTTGAATAACCCTGGAGGTTAGATTCACCAGATGACTGCATGTTCAAATCAATTTTAATTGCCATTTCCTGAGCTTGGAGCAAGTTAGCAGGCTCCTTGTCTCTTATTTGGTATTGCATTTTGCCACTAAGTGCCTTAATGTAATAGACCAGAATGGTTGGTGCAGTTGGGGATAAGCAGTAGGGATGGCTTTTGACAATTCAGTGAACCTAGTATTGAACTCGTCCATTGTTTTCGTATCCTTCTTTTTTATGTTGGTCAGGGATGCAAGTTGATGCCGAGGTTCTTTCTTTTCACCGAACTTGTTGGTGAAAGCGGTTTTGAAGGCAGCTAGAGTATCAAAAGCATTATCCAGTAAATTGTTATACTAGTCGCCGGCCTTTCCATCCAAAGATAGAGCAAATAACTTCATGTATACATCATCATGTTGGCTAATAGGATCACTGACATAAGCATTGATGCATCTAGAAAAGTTCCTGAGGTGCATGGCGGAGGTAGTGGCATCAGTGCCGACATACATCGGGAGCTTCTCGACAGCTTTGTCTGGAAGACAGTGGGGTTGACCTGCTATTTGAGAAAAGTCGAGCCGAGTAAAATACTCACCCATTATGTCGGAAACGGAGGTATTAGTTTCTAGAAATAAACTATGGATATTTGATAAAGACTGAGATCCAAGATCTTCAAGGATCCTACGAGAAGCAAGTTTATTTAGCCTTTTCCTATAAACCTTTTCAGGCTCAGGGATAAACCTAAGTAAACCTTCAGAGTTTCTTCTAGTTGAATACCTTGATAAAATTAATGACAGTGGAGTCGCCAAATGGATTTCAAGTCTAAGATCAACGAGGTGATTGAACTAAAAATCTATCCAAAAAAGGTAAAAACTAGAAAAAACTAAGGTCGTCCAGGAACAAAAAATTTGTCTCCGGCAACGACGCCAAAAGATGTTGTCCGCCGATTGGACATCGGCAGCAGAAACTTTCCGAAAGTTGTCTCCTCACTTAGGAAAGTGGGAGAGGTGTGACCTTGGGGGCATGCACAGAGTTAGGTACTGTCACCTACTCCTAGCTCCTCCGTTTAGGCTAACTCCTAACGAAGCCAAGGGGGGTAGTCCCTAACAAAGAGTTTTCTATGGCTCAATGTGGTTAAAGTGTTTCAATTGGTTACAGATGCGGATGGGTGTTGTTTAGGAGTTATTGTGATTAAAGGTGTTTGTTTATTATGAGTATGACACATAAATCAGAGCAATCCACGTTACTAGCAAGAGATTAAAGATAAGCAATAATTCAGGACTTCATTAATATGCATTCACAGATAGAAATTAAAAAAGGCCAAAGACAATTGATCCAAATATATATAATAATTATGCAGATTAAAAGACCAGTGCCTTATGGAGTCAAAACACTGAAATGCGTGAAGAATTTAACAACAAGTCTTGAAATAAAACTAGTGAATATTAAGTTGTGCGAGTGCTCTTGGTATATTTTTAAGGATTTTAAGTGCTATTGATTAGGGTCTCAACGAAGGTTTGTCAAAAGCCGGGATAATATTCCAAGTTCAATCCGTTGGAGACATGACGGCCCGCCCAGTATCCCAGGCTGGTATCGCAGAGATTGACTAGCTAGCTAAGCTTAGAAAGCGGGGGTTCCGACGCCTCTACTAAGAAGTACTTTAGAAAATTCCCTACAATGTCAGTGCGTTGGTTATAGGGTTTAAATTTTATTATGTTTTTCTTGCAAGATTAGAAATCCAGTGCCGTTTCTGGGTACTCCGATTTTGAGGTCGGTCAGAGCATACTCCGGCAAGGAGAAAACGAAGTTAATTAATTAGGGGGTGTGCGTTGCAAGTTTTATTAAGTTAATTGATTAAGACTCTTCGACAAAGAGCGCTTTTGACCCTGTCTTATGAAAACGGTTCAAGAGACTTAGCTAATCTAGAATGCTTAATGCAAGGATGTGCAATTCTAAGTATGCTCTCCGATAGAGAGTGCTCTTGACTTGTGTTACTGCAAGTTCAAGAGACTTAATTAATTCGTTAAACTTAAAAGAAATAGAAACATAGAGATCTAAACTACCCAAGAGTCTCTTTCAGGCTTTTTATGGCCCTAATCGGGAAAGCAAGGGGGTAAGTAAAACAATAAAGAAATTATGCAATATCTAAGTAAACAATCAAATCAACATTTTTACTTCATTTTTTATGAATGATAAACTAATCAAAACATAAACTACCTTTCTAATGATTATGCAATTATTCTATCTTGTTCTACCTTTAGCAGTTTATTAAGCAGAAAAGAACAAGCATGACAATGGGATGATACAAGCTTCCCCCAAATGGGGGAAGAGGGGTGTGGGAGCCGTAATCCCACTTGCTCTTTATTAATTTTTTACAATCTTTTGCTGTGTTTAGCCTCTTCTTGAATGAGCAAATGTGAGAAAGGGAAGAAAGAGGAGGGAGATGTTTTGGTCTTTTTTGCTCTCTTCGCTTGCTCCTTGCTTTCTTAAGGCCCTTGGGCTCTCTTCTACCTGCTTGAAAACAAGAGCTTTGAACACTAACTTGTTATAATGTTAGTCCAAAAAAATGAAACTAGATCTATAAACTTAATCACAAAAAATGAACCCAACCTTTACCAAAACCGGAGGAAGATGAGAAGAATAAGAAGCTATAGAGAAGAGAAGACAAAAGGGGTGAAAAGAGGGCAAAGTAAGGTTAAGGAAGGCTAAAACAAAAGTGAAAAAGGGCCTGCAAAAAAGACAAAGAAGGCTGCAAAAGATGAGGAAGAAGGCTGAAACTAGGGCCCAAAAAGGGGCTGCAAAAAAAAGGGTGAATAGGGCTGCAAATTTAGGCAAAAAGAGGGCTGCAAAAGGTAAGGAAAAATGGCAAAAGAGGGCAGCGAAAGAGGAGAAGAAATGGCTGCAAAAAGAAGTGAAAGAGGGCTGCAAAATGAAGGAGTGACAACCATCAGGGGCATACGGTTTGGTGAATGATTGATCACTTTAGCCCAAACCTTGCCTTAACCCAAAAATTTAGAAATTTTTACCTTGAAAGATGAATGAAAGCAAAGAGAAAATATTCAAACCTGTGGATCTTCTTAAGGATGCTTGGATTCCTTAAAGCTTGCAATCGCTGGAAGTTGCACTTGACTCCAAGAGAAGAGGATGCAACTGAGCTCGAACTTCTACTTGGTTGGATGGACTGATCTGCAAAAATTCAACTCAAATACTTGCCAAAAGATGGATTAGATCATGTATTGTTCACAAATTGAAATGTAAAAGAGCATGAAATATAACTGAATAAAGAATGCTACTTTCAATTTCTAAGAGTAAAGCAATAAACAACTAAATTGCAAACCACAGATAATTGTTCTTACGTGCTTACAGAAGCCTTCTAAAGCATAGATCTTTAATCAAAATAGACATGAAAGAGAAGAATTAGAACACAATCACCTCATCCATCAAGAGCATTCATCCACAATTATCAAACCATATGAGCCTCCAAAGCCTTAAATTTATTCCAACGGTTGCATAAAGCAACAAGCATTTACAAAGTTTGGACAGAGTTTCTCTACACAAAAATCCCTCCCAATAGAGCTAAAGAAGCCTCTATTTATACAATGAGAAAAGACCCAAAATCCTAAAACCAGAAATCCAGACCTAACCGTCTCGGCACACCACTGAGAGTTCAAAACCAAAGCTGAAGAGTTAAGAGTGAGGGGAAGCCTCCACCTAGGAAAGGCGCCCCCACTCCAACCCTAAGCACAGAAACCAAACCAAAGATGAGGCCACACGTGTGAATGCGCCCTCATGAGGAGAGAGGGGTGTGAGCAAGTGAGGAGGGCGTGAGCATGTTGATGAGGGACTGAGCTAGGTATGGAGGAGCCACTGCTAAGAGATCATAAGTGTAAGCACCAGTTCCTGCCTCGATCAAAACATCAAGCCAATGAATACTCTCCATTTCATCCAATTCGTGAGTTTAGCTGGAGATGACAAGATCGTTAATTGAATATATCTTTAATGCCCACTGAATGCTGACTAAAGCTGAGTTCTGTTAACTCCAATCATCATAAATGCCCAATGCCATGTCACTTTGCGTTTCATTTCACTGAATTTGGATTAATTTGGAGAGTTTTGGATTTTCTCCAAAATAATCATTTTTTATTAAATAATCAAAATTTTCCCCAAAAATGACTGTTTTGAGAAAATATGTGTTATGTGGCCGAATGATGATCTGAAAGTTGGATCTGACTGGCTGGATGATCTAGAATGATTTTTGGCTTAAGGTTAGAGCCTTCAATCACTGAATTCGGGTTCCGGATGACTAACTTATTACAAATTGAATTTTTCCATTTAAATTATGGAAAAATTTAATTAAAAACTTAGGAAAAAATTAAAAAATTAAAAAATAATTTTTGACGCGTCCGGTAAATTTTTTTCGGAATTTTTTTTGAGGGTCATAGTGACTTAGGACATGACCATGCTTTATTCTAATAATGCCTAGTAGGTTTATATACACTTAGTTGGGCTCTAATAACCCCCCAAGGCCCACAATTCAAAATCGGGCATTCCAGCTTTGGAGGAAGCGGGGGAAAACCTCGTCAATTATACTCGGCTATAGGCAAAGCATAATAATTGTCAAGGAAAAAAAACTCCCTGGAATACCTTAGTTGAAATTCTACGTCTTAGGAAACCGAACCACTCAAAAACACCCTACTAGCACATTTTATTACCAACCCCGCGGGGCCATGGTCAAAATTATTCAAATAAAAAACTGATTAGCCAGAACTGGCTAGACACAAAGGTGGATCATCTGATACACTGGAATCAAACATTGGTCATGTTTGTCAACAGGCGGCTCCTCAGGTAACCCAACTATGGTACAAAAAGTTGGCAACAGTACCCAAGACATTTGTCACGGATTCAGGGGATGTTGATTGTAGAGGAGACGAGGTACCCCTGTTTTGGGGACGCCCAAGGACGCCCAGGGACGCCCAGGGACTAGTTTTGTACAAGGTACCCTTGTTTTGTGCCTGCCCGGGGACGCCTAAGGACCAGTTTGGTATGAGCCCAGCCAGTTTTGTATAAGTGACATTAAAGTTAGTAATATTAAATTCTTAAAGTAAAAGTGACATTCTCCTTATCTTTCATTTTCTATCATTTTACTTAATTGTTTCAGGATGTTTGAGAGTGGTTCCAACCTTATTGGACTTCATATGCAAAAAGTAGAATTTTAGATCCCATTTAGAATTCAACAGACCTAACAGTTTTCAGGATTTTAGGATTGCAACGTTTCCACTGGGTTCTATCATGTATGATGGTATGTGGTTGACATTTAATCAAGCACATCAATCTCTCTATGTGCCTTGATGTTAGTGGTGCTTATTGTTGAACTCCTCTACCATGACCTTAACAAAAATGTACTCTTTACTCAACCAAAATCACTTATCAAGCATGGGAAGCTTTTTCTACCTTATTTTAACACTTGGATTAAGAAGTTTCATCAAAACTGTAGGGTGTTGACTAATATCCTTAGAGGACCAACTTTGAGATTCAAGGCAGAGGCAAGGTCTAGAGGCTAGAGGAGGGGCCACAGGGTGCTATTGACGAATAAGATCCCGATATAGCCAAGGATTTTTATATGTAATTATTTGTTGTAGTATGAGGTTTTTTGGACTCTATAGGCCATTTAGCCTCTTTGTTTATATATTTTGGGTCAGATATGGATCGCACTTGATGCTTTTTTAGTTGTATTCACCTTTGCTATATACATGAGAAACTTCGCATATTTGTGTATAATGGTTTGGATTCATATGGATGTACATGAATATATGTGTACAGTGAAAATGATTTAAATTTCATATATATATATCCCCGACGTACCCAAGTCCCTTGTTTCAAAAAGTGGCGTCCTTGTACCCAAGTTTCCTTGCAACTTAGTTAATCTTGATAAGAATTATTTACTATATTCTATAAATTATACATAATAATAAATATACATTATAAACTTTATCGTATATGTTTTTGAATTTTGAAAGTTTTGAATTATGTATTTTCTCAGACTTAATGGTGAATTTTATCATATCTTTTTGCACTGGTGAATTCTTTCCAAATTCAATTGTCACTGAATTCAAACACGATTATGAATTTCCAAGAATTTGTAACTCTTAAGATTCTGGAGGAACACAAAGATCTGTTGTGGTTTATCTCATTTCAGCTCCAGACCATCAACAACAACATCCATGCATTCTCCAGCTACTTTCTCTACAGCCCCTAGCCTTGGACCTAAATCTCCCCAAATAATCTGGTTTTCCTTCTTTAACTGATCCAGAGTAATGACAGGTGGCTTTGCCTTCTATGTATGTAACAATGCTGAGAGGAATTGTCCATTGTTCTCTTGGAGCTCATGCTTGCACAACAAAATGAGCGCTGAGCGAACTTTGGCATGAGATAATATATCTCCCTGACAGGCTGTTATAATAAATGATGGATTGTGAGGGTATGTAGGGTGGCTGGGAAATCTTTCCTCACAAGCCTCCCCAATTATTTTATCTGAAACAACATTAATACTGCAGGAGATGAGAAAACTTTAATAATTACCATAGCTTTATTGGGATGAATTGGTGAGGAGCTGGACCAACTTGACCTCCTACCCCATGGCCTGTTGATTGACTTTATTAGCTTTAATAATTTGAATGTCAATGGCTTTATTAACTATCCAGTCAGCAATTTTATAGGCTGACCTTCTAGTGTGACTGAAAGATGTTCGTCCCAGCCTTAGCTTGTTCAATCTAGGCTATCTTAGTTTTGATAAACCAAATCACCTCATGGCTTTGCTAGTAGAATGCCAATGAATAATTTAGAGTCCCCTAAACCTCTACTGAATGGATACCATTCCTGATGCAAAGCCTGATCCCTTAAGTCAAAGCTTCGACCTCAGCCTGATTATTAGTAGCCTCACAAATGAATTAATGAAATAAACAATTCTACCTTTTTTTATCTCACAAGACCCCACCAGACCCGACCAAGCCAGGGTTACATCTGGAAGTTCTATTAAAGTTAAGTTTAATCAGTTCATCCTAAGGAGGGATCCAAGTCATACAAGGATTTGGAATGTCCTTTAACAGGATGTATGAGCCCCTATCTCAAATAGAAGATGTCTAAGCAAAAAATATTCAGGAATGGCATTTTTGGATTTTGCCATTGCATGCAGAGTTCTCTAACAATTTCTAAACATTGCTCAGAGTTGGTATGTAAACAACCTATTGTTTTCTATTGCTTGCATTGGGTCTGAAACAGTGCACAAATCTCTCCCTTCCTTTTCCCTCTCTGTGTATTTCTTCTTGAGGGAGATGCTGAAATACCTTGAAAGACTTGCATTATAGATGAATTATTTAGACAAATCATTAAGATGCCATGTTAATGATTACTAGGACAAGTATCTGAATATCCTTTGTGCAGAGTAATCTATAGACTTTTTATAAATGATAATATTGTTAGGTGGTCTTGACTCTTGCTGCCATGCAGTCGTATTAGATTCCCATTATATGGCAGTGACTTCTTGAACGATGTATGCATTGCTGATTGTGTAATAGTGTACAACTTCGCCATCTTTAAATTCATTTGTATCGTCTTATGTTTTCTCTCTCTAAACTTTCAAAAAAGCACACATTTATAACAATGCACCTCTCAACTACATGGAATTGTTTCTGTCTTGTTTTGCTTGCCTTGGTTCTCTTCATTGTACATTGGTAGCCAGCTATGAAACCGGATTCGCTGTTACCCCCCTTCGTGTCCCGTGGGGAACGAATCGGACACGATTCGTGTCCGACACGAAGGGGATTCGACCTTCGGTCGAATCCGAAATCGGGACACGACCTGTCCATCGAATCGGACACGAAATTCGAGCGAATCGCGATTTTAGGACACGAACCCCCAAAACAGGACACGTAACGGCCCGAAAAAGACAGTCCAG
>LPNX010718411.1:164704-201625 GCA_001517045.1 Pseudotsuga menziesii | reverse complement strand
ATCCTACGTGTCCTGATTCCGGGGTCACCGTACCCGTGTCGGACACCTCGAATCCCCGTGTCCTTCGTGTCCCGTGTCCCCGTGTCAGGTGACTTAGGTAGCCAGTTGTCCAGAAGAACGCCCATCTTTTGGTTTTATTTTGCTTATGTCATTGCATTTTACTATATTGCCTTGTTCCCAATTATGGAGAAAATTACATGTAACTCATGTTAATGCCTTAACAGACATGTTGCAGTGTTATGCTGAAACTTTGAATGTACAGTTGCAAGTCAAAGTCCAGTACGTTGTAATAACTGCTATTATAGCTTAATTAGTCACATGGCTGCAGTATTACCAAGGAACATTGTAATAAATGTTGCCGCTGCTTATTTTGTTCTGACCATTGCAATTAATTCTATTTAGAGCTTCAAGAAACTAATTGGAAGAATAGTAGCTGAATGTTACAATGTCCTCCCTTAAACTAGAGTCTAGAACCAACAAAATTTTCTCTATGAACTGAAGTCACGGTTTTGTTACTGCTGGTCTAAATTAGTTACAAGCCTACAAACTACAGAATTCCACCATTAAACCACAAGTAAAACATAATCATTGACAGAACTAGAATTTCATACAGGTGCATAGCTTTGATCATTCAACAAAATGTAAACTAGAAAATTTAATTCAGATATCTCTCAGGAAATCCAAGTTCGTTAGTAAAAGAAAAGCTTAATTTCAGAATATAAGTTCACAATCTTCAAAATTAGTGGACAAATACAGAAGCTCACCTATATCTTAACAGTTACAAGTTTATCTCTGTATCAGTTTATAGACAGCCCAACCTCCATCTTTCAACCATATCAATTAAAATCCGAGAGGGTTTGAATTATAGTTAAAACCTATGGGTAAATTTTGTGGATTCAAGTACCTTGTTACTTGACATATGAAATAGCCTATCGTTTCAGTCAAAGTGGTGCCATAGGTTTAAAAAAATCTTGGATTTATCTTTTGTAAGGGTGTAGATACAGTTTTTGTGGTTGAACATTCAACCAAGTATTAAAATGTACAATTATTATTGAAACTTGGAATAATACATTGAAATTTGACTATCATGGTCTGAACCTGAAATCTTAATGGGTCTAAATTATGCCTCTATCTAATCCAACTTAAGATGAGTACTTGGTTTGTTTTCTAGCTTTTTTAACGTGCTTTGGTACATTTGTTGGTGACTTTTTCTATTATTTTCTCTTGAAAAATTTGGTCCTTTTATTTATTTATTTATTATCTGGATCCCCTACCTTTTTATATCTCTCATACTTTTGTATCTTTAATTTGAAAGTAATCTTAAATTATAGCCAAAACACTCATCAACCAACCTTAATGAAATACTATTTAGCTGAAAATAACGTTGGGCCATCAACCAACCTTAATGAAATACTATATAGCTGAAAATAACGTTGGGCCATCCTATCTTTTCTGACCTTGTCGCGAGCCCCTAGACAACTTTTTAGTTGCTTTTTGTGATTTGACGCATGCGATAATTAAAAAAATTGTGTGGGTAAGCTGCAGCTTATTGTTAGACATTTCTTGTGAACATTTGCCTGGCACATTGTCTAATCGGCAATAGTTATTTATACAAAACTGTAGGAGTCAACAAAAAATATAGGGAATGTATTGATGATACTTTGTCCATGTTGTTAATGTTGTGTGGAATTTTTACATATGGTATGTTCATTGTGAGATGGTTGAATATGTAATTGTTGGGATACCATATGATTGAAGATTGTTGTTGCCTTAAAAGTGTCTCCTCTTGTCCTATGGTGCTGCATGAGAGTATATTGTGGAATAATTTCGTTATGCATGCCTTGAGATGGGTTTCACATTCAAGATTGGTTCTGTTGTTGTAGAAATTTGGAAGGTACAATCAAAACCATCCACAGTTGTGTGGACAATAATTACATTTTGTCAAGCATTATTTTGCTGAATGAAATAATGTATCTCCTAGCAAAGAAGGGGCTTACGATTTATTTTATATGTAATAATAAAATATAAATGAACATGGAATAAAATTTACAAGATATATTATATTCAAACTTCTCGCTTGAAACACATGTAGTATAAATGATAATGTTGTGAAGTGGTCCTGGTCCTTCACTGTCTTTTTGATATCATTGCTGCCAGGTTGTATCATATTTTTACTCTATGGCAATACCTACTTGAACAATGTGTGCATTTTGAATTGTGTACAACTTCACCATCTGTAAATTCATCTATTTTTTTTGTGTTTTTCCTTTCGAAACTTTGAAATGAGCACACTATTTTAATGCTGAACCTCTTAATTACATATAATCACTTCTTTCTTGCTTTGGTTGCCTTGGTGCTCTTCACTTCAGTGTCACACTAGTAGAAAGTTGCTCGAAAATGCTGCCCTTCTTTTGGTGTCATTTTGCTTGACATTGCATTTTGCTAAATTGCTTTGTTGCCAATAATATAGAAAATTGTACACAAGTGTTGCGGTACAGTGGCAAGCCAAGGAACAACATGGTCTAATAACTGAAGGTTAATTGAGTCACATGGTTGCGGTTTTATGAAAAGAACATTTTAAGAAATGTCTTGGATACTATATTTTGTTGTGACTAGTACAATTAATTCCAATTAGAGTTTCAATAAACTAATCAATACATTAGTTGTTAAATGTTATTCTTTAAAAAGTTATGGGTGAGAGGCTTTAGAGGATGTCAACACTGTTGTTAAAATAAATTGGTAGCAGATAGTGAATGCCACTAACCTAACCCAAAGTGTATTATTTTTATAATATTATTTGTGTATTTTAATGTTTTTTCTCTAGTAAAAATCCGAAAATCTTTATTTATCTTCTACCTCAATGAGAGGGAGCATCTAATTGAGAGTCTATGGATAACCAAAACACGACTTTTGAGTTTTGGTCCATACATACATTTGGTTGTAGTGAATGCTAGATTATCCATTACATACATACTATCCAATGTAGATGGCAATATAAGAGTCATAAATTCTTAACACATTTAAAAGAAACTATTAGAGTGCACATCAAAAGAGTAAACCCTTAGGTTGGGAAATAAAACCATAGCTTCTAGTTATGGGATGTGGTGTTTAAAAGATCTTTGTGCATGTATTAAAAACATGATGGCGTCTAGGGCGGGGATCTCCATTTGCCACCTTTAGTGATTATGGATGTACAAAAGATCTCCACCCCGAAGAATGATTTGGGTGAGTGAAAGCATACATACGGGATAAGGTTCTATCATCCTTACTAATTAAGTGATGGATTAGGTGGGTAAGGAGGAGGACCCCTTAATCCTAAGCTTCTAACCAACCTTAATTTCCAATCCCCAAGCTTCTTCGTGGCGGGGCCTTCTAAACATTTGGAAACTAACACTTTGGATGCAATGGCTTAGCGTGGACAGACTTGCGTTTGTTGAAGCATGCCAATGCTTATTGGATCCATATGCCTTCACTATTCATTTTTGATGAATGGTTATGGAATTCCCCATTTAGGAAATCATCTATACTGTTTGAATTGCTTTATAAAATCACTTTTTTTTAATGTAATACACATTGGCCCCTCATTTAGTATTTTTTTTTAAAATGAGGAAAGCTCCTCTTGACCATAGGAAGACTGTGTTATTCTTCTCTCAACACGGCTGCCACTCCTGACCCGTGACAATGAACCCATCAGGGTGAAGGCACCCGAGGTTGACTCTAAATTTCTTTCCACATATCAAAACCATGATTAACAAGAAGGGCATACTAGGCAACAAACATGCATACAAAACCAAATGAGGTAATGATAGTGTTCCCTCTCTTTTGGCAGAAGGAATGAGTGCCCTCTTTTTTCAATGATAGACGCTGCCCCCCCCCTCAAGGTAAGGTTAACAAACTTAGGCTTTAAAAAAAATAAAAACTAATTCAAGGGTCAAGACATAGGCTAAGTTTAAGGTCATGACCATCAAGGTTCTTAATAATTTCTTAAACTTTGCTTACCTTCCCCTCTCATGGATTCATAGTCCCCCATATCTTCATAGTGTTCTCTCCTTGTCCACAATAATAATTACATTACTCAATGACATGCTTGGCCCTCATCTCTATTACATTTATAATTTCAAGTACATTACAAGCTTGGGGATTCAACACGGGTGTTACATTCCCTTGTCCCTTAAATTAACACCGTCCTCGGTGTTTATAACTTCTGTCTAGTTACAACAACCTGTGCTTTTGCTTACACAACTTTGATCTTTTGTTTTTTTGGCTAGAATAATAGTGTTGATTTTATTTATTTATTTTATTTTCAGTTGCTCCTCAAACTTTCCCAAGACAATCACATGTCCCAACACATCTTCAAGAAGTTTCCAAGGTTCTTTATCCAACAAACTGTGCTCAAACAACCAATATGTTAATTCATACATATTACATCCATCCAATTATATTTTTGTTCTTCTATAGGGTTTTCAAATCATAGTCGAAACATATACATAAGCATATACACCATATAAGTCAACATCTAGATATATATATACGTGCAAACATAATATAACAATGCTCCTCTACAAAAATACACATCAACACTTGCATATGTCTCAAAACATCACCATGGAAATTGGAAGTTTCTATCCAACGCTGCAACACACTATGCAACCTTCTCTTCAACACTTGGTTGACCATTTAGTTTCCTTCCTTTCCACCTGGACACAACACCATGAATGTGCTATTTCCTTTTAGGTGTATTCAATGTCGACAAAAAGGTTGCAACTTGACATATGGGTACTTATGCAGTGCTCCAGGGTCCCCTTCCGCCTCATAAAAAACACCTTTAGAATGGAAAGCATTAGGTAAAATTTTGTTACCAATTCATATTCGCATGCATAAGAGAGTATAATCTTATTCTTCCTTCTTAACTGTCAACCTATATTCAACATCATTGTATCAATCAATTACTAAATCATAACCAAAGAAATTTCTTACCAATTCCATATTACCTCTATGGTTAAGTGACCACAATGAGGTAACCTAACCAACAACATCCTTATAGGATTTCTTATAATCCTCTCTTGAGTCTTTTCAACGAACAACTACCGATCTTCATCATTTTTTGGAAGCAATATCTCTAGCTTGCTCCAACACTCTCTAGCACACAAGATTTCAACAACCACATCATGTTTATTATGTCACGGACTGTTGTATAGGCCATCGTTTCAATATTGTAAGCTGCAACATCATCATTAGTCATATGTTCAAGCATACCTAAATGCATGTCTACAACAACAATTTTCCTTAGCACAAAACTCTGAGTTAGCATGCATTTGCACTATCATTAGCACATTCAAGCATGCTTACATGCACATCTTTTATGACACATACATCTAATAACATGGCCATGATATTTATTTACTAAGCAAATGCTAACGTTATTAAAGTAACAAGGAAAGAAGAATCAAAATGATTCTTCTCTTTCTGAGTTTTGCTCCTATCTTGAAAATTTCTTTAGTTGACAGGTCAACCTTGTTGACTCCTAAATTGATGGGATTCCACTTGAACAATATTTGATTGGAGGCTCTTTTTTAAAATTAAATTCTTGCAACTTTAGCTAAATTTCCTAGGTAAAGGTATTACATTAAGTTTGTAGAAAGTCTTCACAGAACAATTATTGGCATGTGGACTTTGCTACTGCGCATGACCACAAGCTCCACAAGAACTAATCTAAAAATAGGATGGTTTAAACCAAATCTTCATGACCATTTTTTTTAAATAGGTTTCATCTTCCTTACAACCAACAAAGTAATACTAGCATACATGTCAAATATATTTAAGATCATCATACTCTGTCAAATCCATTTAACTCTTTGCAGATTCCCTTTGAAATTGACAGTTGTAATTGTCGAGTATGTCCATGTGGGACAAAAGGAAAGGCTCCAATGTGTGGTATTGTTGTACAGGACAATACACCCTTGTAACCTAGGGTCTGGGGTTACCAACTTACTAATAGGCTTGCAGACAATCAACTTTTACAGAAAATAAAATGAGAATAGGAAGAGAGTTTGGCTGACCCGGTTTATGACGGTTAATCCAAGCTTGGTTTTCTTCTGCTTCAATCTTCTCCAAAGCTTCTAGGGCTGCTTCTCTTCACCTGCAAAGAGCCAATTCTTCAAGCAATATATATATATATATATATATATATATATATATCAGAAGTTAGATGAAACACATATTAATAATATAAATGACATCATTCATTAACCAATATACATGAGAAAAGCACAATACAAAGATTGGAAGAAGAATTCTCTTTATTAACAAACAATGAATAAGTGAGAATACAACCTAGCTTCTGACACAAGGACTTCTCTGCAACCGAGGACATTGAGTTCTAATGCTCCAAGACTCTGAAGGTATACCACCAACATAACTTTGCTCTTCTAGAATTGATTGATTAGCCCCATCCCAAGGCCTCTATTTATACATTGGGAAATAGAGTGGTTTCGAAGGTTATTATAATTGAGACAGTTGGCATAGTTATGGATTAAGGCCCAACTAATCTCATCTAATTACGATTTATATTTTTTAATGTCGAATTAAGGTACACGCGAGTGTTTATATAAGCAAGGTGCGTATAACACGCGGGTTGCAATGCACATACTCATGTGTGACATGCGAGTTGTAATGCACATAGTCGCGTGTGCAACCCTAGACTCGGAATAAAAATTTATCAAGCTGGTCTGTAGATCATGCATAAATGGTCATGCACATCTATAGTGTTTTGGCCACTTCAATCCTAATTTTCCTTTTGTGTACCGACATAATGAATGTCAACACTCGAATGGAGAAGTGCCATTTTGGTTGATAATAGATGCCCCCTAATGGGTGAGGTTAGAGGGAAGCGATGGCCGAATACATTACAATCTTTATCTTGGAGAACGCAGATGTCCAAGGCACCAGAGGAAGTACCTGAAACAAATACTTATCAATGTCATATACAAAATCAAATCTGAGGATGCCATGTTCAATATATTGGAACACTAGCTCCTTTACAATATTTGATTACATCATATGATATGGGTACAAGACCACGTATATTACAAAGGTGGATCGAAGCCACAATATACAATGATGAGTCTTCAAAATCTGTAAATTGTGTAACTGATCATAACATAGTCTTGCTTAACTTAGGTTATAAATGTGAACCTAAGGTCTTCATTGAAATCTAAGGGAACTAGTACAATGCTTACCATGTGAATAGATATGTTGAAGTCGAACATGGAAAGGACTCAACAGATCGTCAATCAATAGGTGAAACTGACAACTGAAGCAAATGAGTTCACCAATAATGGTAGTGAATCATAAGGTACCATTGTCAAAACTCTAGGTCGTCTTCAGGAAGTGCTAATGAGAAACCATACTGTGATGAGAAAGGCAATAGATCCTCCAACGGATCACAAGAGTGACTAGGAACTGGATACGGGAAGGTAAACACAAATGATACTCAGATAGGATAATGATGGAATCAGGGTAATAATTAGATGCAGGGATAGATCCTTGAACAGTGTGCATGACACAGAGATGACCCAAGACAACTTTTAACGCAGATAGGACAACTAAACCTATCTTTCATGTAGGAGACATGATCAGATTCCCCATGTATAAAGGACAAGTGGAGGAGTAAGAAACTCGAAGTAATAGCTGAGCTGAAAGTGTACACTAAGACATGAATATCAGAAAGTTCAGAGAGTGCTATGTTCAAAGAGGCATGTTGCCATCGTCTGTAACCCAAAAAGAATACTTCTTCCTTATCTTTCCTGTTAAGTTTTAACGAGTCCAAGAAAGTCAACTTAGGTCTCCCTTCATTTTTGAAAAGCTTGAAGAGGGGAGAGAATAATGCTTGATAAAAGCACTGATTCGTGGATTTTATGACCCCGAACTAGTACATGTTCGTTGGTGTTTTCATGTTTAGAAAGTCTGAAAACTCCGAAGAAGACTCCAAGGGGGGTGCTTTTTCGTCCAATTTAGTCTCCTGAGGCCAAAAAGTATAAAACATACCACAAAAGAACTCTCTTAGCTTTCAAAGAAGTAAGGCACATCTTTTTCGTACTTAGTCAGGGAGGTCCAAAAAAGGTTAAATTACCACCTACCCAATGCTCCTTCAACAACAACATATAGCTTGAGTTTTACGAGTGTGAAGGAAAGCAAGATCACTCAGAAAGATCCATTTGGTTACGAGAAATGGGGTTTACAACAGTAAACTTGATGCTTTGTTCTTTATGGTTTAACGAGCATGACAAAGGCATAAAGTATGCTCGGAATCTTTTTCATGTTTAGGTCTAGAGCACGAAAAAGAGAAAACTAAGATCATATAGGGCGCTCATTTTCCGTAAATTTAGTCCCTCAGGTCCGGAAAAACGATAAACCTATACTTGAGAATACTCTTCTCAATTCCGAAGAAAAGATAGTGTTTTTTTTTGTATTATTTCACATGGTTTGAAAAAATGATAAACTACCACCAATGTGGATGCCCATTCACATATTCTTAACGAATCTGAATGGACAAGTTTATTCAGTAGTCAAGTCTATTTTGAGGAGTTATACCTGGGCCTAAATAAACTCCATAAGGGCGGGGAGCCTTATAAAGGAGATAGCTTGTAGAAAAAGACCAAAATGAGGCTCAATTTGGCGTGAAAAATAGCTAAGAAAGCTCTCCTGAACCCATGACAAATGCGACATGAGTACCAAAAGACAACAATGTGTTCTAAACTAGGGTACTCATGGAAAGAAGGCCTTATCCACGGAAGAACAATGGTATAGACAATGTAATAATGGTTAAACACCATAGTCCGTGGTCAAAGTAGTGATCCTAGGGTTAAAACATATTAGGTATAGATGCAAAAATGAATATGAATGACCAAATTCCTACCTTATATGAGTGAATAACGACTTTAAATGACCTTGGACCTGTTGCATTAGGAAAAAATGACACGGCATTAGTTCAATTTATAATACAAATTTTGAAACTATAGGCCAAAAACCCACAATTTGAAATTTTTCCTATATATAGTCCAAAAATAAAAATAAAAAATACCATTTCATGTTTTTTGCCCAATTTAGGCAATTTTTACCTCTGACTTCAATCGCTCGATGTGGACGATTTTTGATTCTGCAAGTGCCAGGTAAGCTAGCTCTCCTTGCTCTTCCCTTTCAACCGCTTCAATTTTTAATTTTATGCAAAACTTTTAAGTTTAAGCCTGCCCTAGGGAGGCCACGTGGTACACGCGGGTATGCGACTTACACATTCGCATACACGCGTTTTACAAGCGACCTGCCCGAAGGAAACCCGCGTGTCACATGCGACCTATCTAAACGACAGTCGCGTGTACTGCGCAACATAGAAAAAATGATGTTATGGCCAAAATCAAATTATTTTGATAAATTTATTGTTTGATAATGGTTCAATGGGTAGGTTTAACCATGGTGTTGGAGTGGAGGGAGCGGGAACACGAAGTTATGGACCGAGCCGCATTCCGTAGTGCCCCTATTGTGCAAGCATTACGGCAAAGTGGGTTACTGAAATTCTTTTGTACTTCGCCTATGCGGGCCAGTGTTTGTTTGCTCGAGTTTTTGATTGGCTACTGGGACCATGACCTTGGGGCTTTTGACCTTCAAGGTGAGATCTTGGAGGTGGCATTGGAAGACATATACTTCATCACTGGGTTATCTTGACAGGGGAGGTGACCCCAAGAGTGTTCAGGATTATGTAAACACTTACTGCACGCCTGGGAGTTAGAAAAATGGATCACGTGTCCCTATTGTACATATTAGTAACTTCTCGCTACAAGTGCTGGTAAGTACTATAGTGAGGGTTGCAGGATCATCATCGCTTCATCTTGCTACTCGGAACCAAATGAGGATTGCTGTAGAGTGCCTACAGGGAACTGTGTTTGCTTGGTGCTCGGGAATAATCCCGATTGTGAAAAAACAACTCTTTGACTGCAAGAGAGGCCGACGGAAGAATTTTGGGTATTCCAATGTATTAGTGGCCTTCTTTTTTGAGAGAGTGCCTACAATTAGCCCTGCGGTACCACTTCCAACATTCTCTTGTCATCCTAGACTGACTAGGTGGGGAGAGATTTTCCTTCGCTAGGGCGGCGGTGGGTCAGTTTAGAGCGTGTATGACAATGATTTCTACTTGTGGTGGGGGCGACAGTTTCCAGCACTAGAGCAGTTTCCATATGTTGGTTTAGACTTTCGAGGCGACAATGATCTTGTCCTCCCTCCTGGAGGAGTATGGGGAGCGCCAGGTATTTTACTTTTTAAGTTTTAAATTTTTTATGAATTCTTATCATAAAGATATATACATATGTATAAGAGTTTTTAATCCATTTAATGTTTAAAATGGAGATATTGGGCCTGTCGCCCTGATGGGCATCCCAGGATGTATGTACGACCAATGGCAGGGGAAGACTAGGATTTGATGAGGATACTTGAGGGGAAACTGGCCAGGCTTACCTACAGAGTCCCAACCATACGGATTGAATGTATCCCTACCATCATGCAGGAACTTCTTATCGGAATTCCACCTACTTAGATACGCCTTATGTGAAGGGTAGCCAAGGCTGTACTTGTCTACATAGAAGCCGCGGAGGCTGCTGTAGCTGAAGAAGTTGAGGAGGCTGGTGATTAGGGTGACCAGGGTGATTAGGATGACCAGGGTGGTCAAGGCGACTAGGGTGGTCAAGATTAGATCTAGGCTCACTTTATGGATTGCGATCCAAATTTTGTCTATTTTTGTATATTTATACAGTTATGACTGGATCCGAGGATAAAAAATCTGATCTATCTTATGGACATATATTCACACACACACACACACACACACACATTGCCGGTTTATTTACATGTGTTCACAATATATCTATTATGTATTTTTATAAAATGTGTGTTAAGTGCTAATCTAAGATATAGTTCGCATATGCATCAGTTAATGAATTTTGATTTCTGGGAATATGATTAAATGAAATAAAATCAAAATTTCTTTCCAGTAACCTGACTTGCAAAAACTGACGTAATAAGATAGGGTTTCGCCCCTGATAACCTCGATTGAGCTGAGAAACCATCAGTTGAGAGTCAAGTTTGACTTCCAACTGAGTGATTCCATGTGATAAGGCATCCCATAAAAGCTCAATGACGACCCTGTATTCGGCCACATTATTGGTAGCATGACCTAGGTAGGCGCCTCCAGAGGCAACTAGCTGTCCTGATGGTGAGTAAATAACCCATGCGGCTGAAGCTAGGTTGCAAGTGTGACGACTAGTGCCATCTGCAAAACCTACTAACCACTCGGAAGACATCTGTAACAACCAACAGATAATATAAGAACACAAACCGGCTAACTATTTTACATAAAGTTACATACAATAAAAATACAAGAAAAAGCTCTAGGCCTAAGCATAGTACTTTTTTAGGTAGAGCCCATTTCTAGGCTTTGGCAGCTTATTCCCTTCGAAATCAGTTAATTCATATGCCCCTTTCTTTAAAACTTTCGACACGATATAGGGTCCTAACCACATAGACCTGAATTTCCCTGCCCCTAGGGGTTTTTTGTCCTGATCCCAGAGCAAGACAAGCTCCCCTTCAGAAAAAACCCTAGGTTTGACTGATTTATCATATTGTTTTTTAACCCTATTTTTATGAGTCTCGTTTGTTGTCAATGCATCTCTACGTTGTTCATCTGAATGTTCTAAATATATCAAATGTTTTTCCAGTTTAGTCGTGTCAGGTAACACATGAATGACAATTTTTAAAGATGGGAGTTCACATTCACCCGAAGTTACTGCTTCCACCCCGTGAACGAGTTGGAAAGGTGAGAACCCCGTGGCAGTTTTAACATTGGTTCGATAATCCCAAAGTGCATGATACAACATAATGTGCCAATTTGACCGGGCCGAGTTAATAATACGCTTGAGAATAGTCTTCAAGGTCTTATTGTCTCCCTCGACTTGACCATTTGCTTGCGGATAGAAAGAAGACAAGTGATATTGTTTAAACCCTAGCATAGTATTGAATTTGGTCATCTTGCTGTTCTGGAAATGACTGCCATGGTCAGTGAAAATCTCTTTTGGAATAACAAAGGTGGGCATTGCCTCTGCCCACTTCGTAAAGTAATCCACAACGATAATGATGTGTTTGTGCCCCTCACTGGAGATTGAGTTGCACGTCACGTAATCTATCCCCCACTTGGTGAAGGGGCCCACTGTGATGACGAAAAATAGTGGAGCAGGATGTGACCGCATCTTTTTGGTGTAAAGCTGACAAGGATGACAATGCTTCATGACTTCCACACAATCTTTAAAGATCGTGGGCCAGAAATAACTGGCACGTAAAATCTTCTGGGTCGTTGCTAACCCAGATATTTGGCCTCCACATGCTTCGCTATGGGCGTCATTTATGACACTCTCGGCCTCTTCGTGGGTGAGGTACCGATGTAAAACAGAGTCTACCCCTCTACGGTATAAAGTATCCACGATGATAAGGTAGTTTTTCGCATGTACGCGTAGTTTGCGTCGTTCTTCTTGCGAAAAGGTCGCAAGACACTTCAAAGTTTGGAGATAGATAAGTATATCTCCATACCAGGGATCAGAGGTGGAAATAAGAAAAATATGCTCATTTGGGATGGAGTCCTCTTCAACTGCTACATCTTCTTCTACTGGAAATTATGCAATAAGCTCTGCAAAAACTAAGGATTTTTTCGATTTGGCGGATTGAAAATCCAAGTCAAACTCCTGGAGAATGACTATCCATTTGTTGAATTTGCCTCCAACTATGCGTCGGGACAAAACATACTGGAAGGGATTGAAATCTGCCACTACTATCGTAGTCCTCAGTAAGATGTAGTGACGTAACCTCTGCACAACATACACAGCTGCTAAAGCCAACTTTTCAACGTGGGAGTACTGAATTTCAGGGCCAGCTAAAGCACAACTATGGTAATAGACGACATGCTCTTGGAGCTCATCATCTTCTTGGACCAGCACTAACCCAATGGTCGACTCGAATGCGGCCAGATACAATATAAAATCGCAAGAGTAATCTGGTGGACACAACAAAGGTGCCGACAACAAAGCTTTCTTTAATGCCGCGAAAGCAAGTTGTGCGGTTTCATCCCATACAAATGGGGTGTCCTGCTTCAACAGGCGCATGAAACCTTTGTTGATCTTGGCATAATTCATGATAAAACGTCGAAGAAAGTTAAACTTTCTTTGCAGGCTCTGAAGTTGCCTGATAGAATGAGGAGGAGGAAGATTTACAATGGCCTCAACTTTCAAAGGATCCACTTGACTATCTTTGTTAGAAACTATGAACTCGAGCAACCTACCTGACTTGACACAAAAAACACACTTGTGGGGATTCAAGCGTATTTTGTAATGCCTGCATCGTTCAAAAATTAAGCGCAAGCGATTTGGATGATCGATCCTCTTACAAGAATGCGTTGGCAGATCATCTAAGTATGGTTCGACAATAGTCTTGATGTCATGGAAGGCAAAATTCATTGCATGCTGAAAGGTAGCCCCTGCATTTTTCAATCCAAAAGGAATTTTTTTATGCGCAAATGTACCCCAAGGACAAATGAAATCCGTTTTATGTTGGTCTTCCGACTTGATTTGAATCTGATTGTACTCAAAAAAACCATCCATAAACGAAAAAACCTCACTCCCTGCACAAGCATCAATGATTTGATCTATGAATGGCGTGGGGTAGTTGTCCTTAGGACAAGCTTTGTTTAAATCGCGAAAGTCAGTACATACACGTATCATCCCTTGATTTTTATTGACGGGAACATGATTGGATACCCACTCCGTCAAAGCGATCGGGTAAATAAAACCAACTTTCAGGAGCTTTTCCACTTCAGCCTTAACGACTGCCTCCTTAAGCGGGTTGACAGGCCTAAGTTTTTGTCGAACTAGTTTGGCATCAGGATAGGTTCGGATTTCATGTTCGACTATCGATGGATCTATGTTTGACATCTCCTCATATGACCAGGAAAACACATCACGAAACTCCTTAAATAAGGCCGTATAGATAGCAATCTCCTCCGGAGAGCAGTTTGCACCAATATATACATTTTCCACGATGTTGGGATTTGCAGAGATGTTGATAGGGATAATAATGGACATGTTTTCCATATTCCCTTCGGCAAAGATTCCCTCCCTTGGTAAGGGATTGATCGGTATGTCAGCATCACCTGCCAGTCTCACATGGAACTCTTGATTTTCAATCCTGCTTAACTTTGGAAGAAAGTAGAATCTATGGTGAAGATATTCGCAGATCTTATCTCGCCCACTCATAGCTTCCAAAATGGCTTCGTTTGAAGGCAAAACCATGTCTAAGCAATCATCAGTATACAAAGAGTTCTCTGCCTAAGCAGGCGGATAGGCTTCTTCCAACTCCTCTGAGACTATAGGAGGAACTGGAGCAGGATCAACAATGGTGTTAACGATAGCTTGATAAGCTACTTACACTGTCAATAAGGGCACTTCAGGTTCGTAATGGGAAGGAAGGACCCAATGATTCGTTCTATAGACAACCGTTGCGATAGACTTCTCTACACTAGTAGAACCTAAGTAGTGTATCGGGGATGGGATATCAAAAGTGCCCATTAACGATGAGTACATACCAACCCCCAAGCTCTCATTAGCTGGTCTAACTTGATCAACCAATGGCATGATGGACTCATTAGTTTCCATACGGCCCTTCCGAGTGAAACTGAGTTGGTCAACAGTAACCAACTTCCCTTCATGTGGAAACACTACCACTCGAAGAACGACCGAGGTGATTGCACACATAGCATAAGTTCAGCTTCTCCCCAGAAACAAGTTATAATCCAATGGAGCATCAATCACCTCTACTTCAACAGACACTACCTTCCCTGCCAACTTAATCTCAAAAGCTAGTAGGATACCATGCAGATGAAATGACCTTCCGTCGAAATCAGTAAGTAAGGTGTTCGATGGAACTAGCTCTGGAGATCCAAGAGCCTTCCAGCAAGATAAATACATGACACATGTGGAAGCACCTTTGTCAACGACTGTCCTTCCAATGGTCTTTCCACCATGGATGACATCTACTGACAAAGCCACATGATACGGGAGACTAATCTTAACATCAGATAATTAAATTTCGCCATAAGGCTCAACGAATCCATACTACCTAAGGCTGCTAAGAGTGCATCTCGTTGGGCGGGACAAATCTGTAGCACCTCCAAAGCCGACATTGCACATGGGGTTTGGGCTAAATCTTCAACTACAGAGTAATTGGCTGCAACCCTCATGTTGGGATTATGCAATGCTTTCTTAAAGACACCTTTTGGTATCTTAGGCATAGGTTCGGCATGTTTCTCGATTGTAAGAGGGTTAGAAGTCTCATAGTTCTTATTTCTAGTCTAGATTAATGTCTCGGATCGTACCATGTTGATATAATTTTGGTTAGGGGTATTAGCAGTGCTTTTAGCGATGTTAGAAACTAAAGCTACATTCTGTCCTTGGGGAAATGGATCCTTTAGGACAGCCGGTTGTTTATTTTTTAGCAGCTTCTAAGCTTGATCCATTAGAGGGCATTGATGGGTCAGGCGATCTTCCTGGCACAACTTACAAGGAAATTTCACCTTCTTTTTCTCTTTTTTTCCCCCATCAGCATTATTTGTGGGTCTAGGCTTGTTTTGGTTTCCCTCACATTTCTTCCCCTTTTTCTTTTTCCCAATGGGCTGCTGATTGCCATTTTGGGAGGATTGAGCAAAAACATTTGCGTTTTGGGGTGAGAGGGAAACCTTTGTTGCCTATGCTGTAGACTGTTTAACAAACAACTCATGGAGTTGTTTTTCCAAAGACTCTACAGTGGGAGATTTAACTGAACCAAGCACGCTATCAGCATGGGGTCTAGGCTTAGGTTTCTCGACACTATGTGTTGGACGCTGTGCATTAGGTATGATTTCATATAGTATTCCAGACTGAGAGTATATCAAATGTAACTGCTGGGCCCTGAGGATAGCCTCTTCCTCATTAGTTACTCCCGAGGTGGATACATCCTTAGATATATACGGCAATAAGAACTTAAGGGACCATTCTAACAAAAACTTAGGAGGGATCGTGGCCTTGATGAGCCTCTTCTGCCTTCGCCACTTTTGGATATGATTCAAAATGTGAGTGTCTTTGTCATGCCGAAAGGTGGACAATAAATCTGTACTAGCATCATACCGGACATGAAGTTAGAAGTGGTTAAGGAACACATTGGATAAGTCCCAAAAACTGTCAAACGTAGTAGAGAGAAATTCAATATACCACTTTGCTGCGGCACTAGTCAGAGTTCTTTGGAACAATCTCAACCGATCTATGTCATTGTTCAGCGAGTTGGAAGAGCACCACAAGTGAAAGGTGGTGATATGAGCCCCTGGGTCTTCACCAACTTTGCCCTTGAATTTTGGAATGTCCGAGGGTAGCTTGGTAGGGACAGGTGGCCAAGTGGCATCATGTTTCACCGGGTCATTCATTAACTTGGACAAATATGGTAAGTTTAAAGTTGCCAGGAACAGAAGTTTGGGCCTAACCGGAGCCTGAAAAGTATGAGCTTGGGAGGTAGAAGGACTAGCCCCCTGATTCCCAAATGTAAAGGCAGGGTTTCCCCCAACTATCGGTTGCGAAGTAGTTGGACTACTTTGAAATGGATTCCACCCATAAGCCAGTGGATTATTTGTGTGCGGTGTAGTGTATGTGTTTTGAGCCGCTTCAGTTGATACTCGAGTCTGGAAAACAGGAGCAGGTATCCCTCCGCTAAAAAGCGAGAAGGGAGAGCTCATGAATGGGGCTGAAATCGGAGTTTGGAAACTTTGACCATAAGAGTTAGTATTTCCAAACTACATTCCTACATATGTAGGTGTAGGGCCTACATAAGGAGTGGATGGAGGAATGTTCCCCCTATTCCATGGGAAACCCTGGTCAAATGAAGAGGATCCAACAGGACCACTCTGAGTAGTGTGTGCAAAAGAGGGTGAAGCAAAAGGTGCACTGGGGATCCCAGTGACCACCCTACCAGAAGGGCCTACTACATTTGTGGAAGCTGGTGGTTGAACCACTCGACTAGTTGGAGTTAAAGGAGTAGTAGGTATATTTGTTCTAGGAGTACCAATCGGGGGAGGTGGCACTCCTTCAGCCGGAATGGCTGAGATGGGGGTAGATAGACCCTCTCCTGAGCTAGCCATAAGTTTGCTCACGAGAACACCAATTACAGGTGAATCAAATGGAAGAACCTTGACGATCACAAGATCGTTTAAGTTAGTAAGAGGTGAATTAAAGTCAATTGCAAACTCGTCAGCCTGCAAGTATTCTATCTCTACTGCGGTTGTATCAACCTGGTTTGTCCTAAGTTCCGGTTCACCTGGAACTTCACTGATTCCTGTCGGTTCAAAAGAAATGTCTGTATTTAATCTTCACCTTTGAGGGGGCAGTGGAGGCTCCGCTGTAGTAGCTGGAGGAATGTTTTGCAACCTTCTTGACCTTCTAAGAGGTTGGTCCTTCACAGTTGAAAATTGACTCTTCACACACCCTAAGGCCGTCTAAACACAAACAAACCACACAACAATCACTACAAAATTTCCTAAAGCCAAAACATACACAAAATGTATAAGATACGCTTTTCAAAAGAAAGCTTAGAGACAGTTACTTTGCGTCCCTGTAGATGTTCTTAGGCACAAGCGGAGGAATCACCCATTCGCCCTCCCACACCTTCTACTGGGGTTACCTTCCAAGCCCATCCAAGGTCAACCAGAAATAGCCTTCTGGTGTACTTGTGTATGAACCATAGATGTCAAAGAGACTAAAGGCTACCACAACTATATTGACAGTATGGGGGGACAGTCGCAACCCTGATTCGTATGCATGGGCAGGGTAGCAAAGCTCGAAACCCTGTTAACACCGGCACCACACGGGGCCTAAGAGGTGGTATTGATAGAAGTCCCCAGATGAGCAAAAACCTTGGTCTACGCTTTGACAAAGAATCAGAGGGTTATCTCCTTAGTCCAAGCCTCCATGCGGCCTTGTGCTTAGCTCCCGTTTGAGAGGAGATTCCTAGATACAATCAACATAGAAGAGGATTTACCTATTGATTGGCCAACTACGTCTGAAATCAAACACTTGTGGAGAGTTGAAACTCCCTAATCCACAAGTCTAGCCTAAGCTAGTTGGTGTAGGAGCCTAAAAAATAAAACTTACTAGTATTTTTTAATTATATCGTTCATTTTAGAAGGCTGTTTTTAGTCAGAGGTAAATGGCGTGAAACAATGTGGTGTTATAGACTCAATAAGAAAAAAACAAAATGATGTATAAAACAAATTTCAAAGTAAATTGTGACTACTTAAACCAAATTTCTTTTCTTTTTGCAAATAGAAGCTAATGAATTTAAAACTAAATGCGAGAAAACTAAGAATTCTTTTTATAATTTATAATTTTTATTTGAAAAATACTGAAAAAAAACGACTAAATGCAACTAAATGCAAAAGTATAAAATGTTTTTCTTCTCTTTTCAAAAACTTCAAAAACTATAATGCAACTAAATGCAAGTTTTGAGCAAGTTCGAATAATCAAAGCATATAAAAAGTGAAATGAGGCATAAATGACCTAAAATGACCTACTTCAACCAACAGGACTAAAGGAACGTATTCTATAACACAACAATACATCTGTACAACTGACTGGTAAGTCTATGCGTCATAGGAAGTTTTCACAACTATATCAACATTATCATTATATGTGGAATATAACCATCATAGAGCATCACATCTCGATCATCACGTCACGAACACATTCGTACGAGCATTGTATCTCGACACATCATCACGAGCATCGCATATCGTCACATCATCACGAGCATCACATCTCGTCGCATCATCACGAGCATCACATCTCATCGCATGTATCCTTATCCTGAACATCACCCGCAGTAAACACAACATCGTAACTTAATGCGAAATCACCCGCAACACCAAAAGATACTGGATCATTTGCAAATGAATGCAGGACCACAAAATCCGCAAATGAATGCATGACCACAACATATGCAAATAAATGCTATACCACAACGTCTGCAAATGAATGCCATACCACAACGTCCGTAAATGAATGTCGGACCACAACGTCCACAAATTAATGCCAGACTACATCTCGTTGGGATCTTCCTATTTGAAGATACGACCAACCTTCTTGGACATTCCTTATGAGCATGCCACCAACCATGTTGGGATCTATCCTTAGTGATACAACCAGTCATACTAGGATCCACCCTCGATGATGTCACCAACCATATTGGGATCTACCCATGAAGATACGACCAGGTTCTCTATACAGTGATCAGACCAGTGGGGCTCATCATTCTTCTCTTGTAAATCCACAACTTAATCAAAGCATACTGGAAAACTTTGTACTTGCATACCATTACCTTCTCATTCTTTTATTATCGCTCCCTCTTTCTAGGGAGGTCCTTTTGGACTTAGACCAATCTTGTCTCGAAAGTGTTCAAGCTTTACATGAGCCAAAGGCTTAGTCATCACATAAACAACTTGTTCCTCTGTAGGAACATACTGGAACTTCAAGGCTTCTTTCTGCATCATATCCTAGACTTTATGAAACACCGGGTCCTCTGTTAGCTTGATAAATATAAGTTGCATCTATCAAAAAATCCTGCCAATAGTTTGCGAAGCCATATTGCTTTGCTACAGGATGAACATGCTGCAGTAATTTTCTTTCTGCTTAATCCATGATATCATACATGATCCCAAACTAAAACAACATCATGAGGTGTTCTTTCTGTCTTCAATAATTCCTCTTTTCATCTACAATGAGTTCGTCCTCTTTTGTTAGGTCATCGACATATACCAGTCTTCCGCATTCAACCTTAAAGTAAATGTTGGAACCCACTTTACTCTTGGTAAAACATTAGTCCATCAAGAAGTTGTCCATCCTGTCGCACCATGTCGAACTCAGAGATCTTCTGTAGTCACTCCCTCTGAAGCGGATCATCATCCTCCCTTTGCATTTTGTACTCTATGCATCAAAACATTATGTACCAGAGTGATAGGTAGCATCCTCTGCTACTGATATTCTATGTATCCATATCAGGTCACTGGATACCAAGATCCTTTATCTTAAACTTTGTTGACAAGTTCCTTTTGCACCTGTCTATGAGCTTGTCGTCCTCTATAGGCTTCTATCTTCAACCTTGTAGCAAAGGTTAAGATATTCATCACTCTAGGTGATCTTTAAGCTCCTCTATATACACTTCTACTTCATCGGAGAAGTGTGTTTGGTCAATGGAGTATGTCATGCCATAGTCCACTCCCTCTTTCTGAGAGAAACCAAAAACCTTGCTTTATATCCCTCGATGTTGCCATCTGCTGCATACTTGATCTTGTAGATCCACATGGAAGACACTACGAACTTTCCTTCAGGTCTCAGAACTACATCCTAGACATCATTCCCCATGATAAACTAGTATTCTTTGATCATAGTCTTTTTCCATTTCTCCTTAGCTACTTCTTCATAGTTGGAAGGATCTACATCAATGATGTCACTCAATAGTGCCACATAACTAGAGTGTATCCGAGGCCTCTTACTTTTGTTGGAAGTCCTGTCATACTTTTCTTCGTCTTGAATTATCTCTTGTGCCCAATATGAAATTCATTTCTCGAGGTGGATCTACCGCTCTCTTTAGGTCATATCATGATTCTTATATTCTTCTGAAGCTCTTTCTTTCGCCATGGTGTCTCTGACCCTGGGAGCTTCATGTTCATCTTCATGTATGTTTATTGGAGTGAATCTTCTAACTGAACCGTCGTCACTTGTTCTTCTAAACAAGTTTTATCCTTCTTTTCTTGTAGGTGATTGTACATGATATTTCCTACAAGTCAAATACATCAATTGCATGGTTAGAAACATTTCAAAAGACATATTTATAATGACAAATTATTCTGCATAAAGATATAATCATGCAATTGTTTTAGCCAATACAACTTTCACCCATACCTCGTATACACACGAAAAATTTCTAGATGCCTTTTATCTCTACCATAACATTATTGAGAGTGTGCACTACTCCCAATATGTCAGCAAAAAGGTTTCATTCTAGATAAGTAACAATGAAATGTTGTATAGCACCATAGGCCACTTACCCATCACATGCATATTAGTAGTATACTGTTCATTAATGCAAACATTCTATCATGCCTAATACATTTCCTTGAACATATATTTGTACACAATTAAACAATTTTATTTAAGCAACTAGATATATAGGAAATGACAATTCAAATACTTATCTTTGTTTGTTTGGTAGAATCCTTCTTCATCCTTATGTCCTTGCAAGAATAACTGGAGCCTTCTACTTCATCATCTGATTCTGTGAACTTGTGTACTAGTTCTGAGTGTCACTAATTGGATTCCTTCTTATCCAAATATCGAAATGGATAAGAATACGATCTTTGTCTTCACTAGTAGAATTCATATTCCTCATCACTTGAGGAATCTTCCTTTTCTTCTCTGAATATTTTATTAGTTGGTTCATCATCTTCAACGGTGTGAGCATGATGTCTTTTCTTGTTTGACTTCTTGTTGAAGGAGTCTCTATTTCTAGGAAAATCTATGGAGTAGTGTCCCTTCTCATCACAAGAGCTGCATCAAATGTTGGAAGGATCTCTTCTGAATTCCTTTTGTCTTCTGTTGTGATGATGGTCCTCCTTTCTATGATTTCTTCTTGGACTGAACTGTGAGAGATTGATCTTTAGTTACTCCCATCTTCTCCTCTCTTTGTTATGAGCCGAGCTTCTTCTTGTGTGCATTCTTCCCATAGTTTGCTGAAAGAGATCAACTTCCTTCTTGCACATATTCCTTGAATGAATGAGTCCCATGATATTGGGAGGCCATTCAGGGTGGTCATAACAATCTCTCCTTCCACATTCTCTTCGACTTCTTGAAGTTGTTCCTTAATTTGAGCAACCCATGTGAAGTGAGATTGCATGGTCTCTGAGTTATGTATCTTCAAATTCTTCAATTGGTTCCTCAATGCCATCTTCCTGTTGATATTATTTCCTTCGTACAAGCTGGTAATTGTATCGAACATCTCCTTGTGATTATACAAGGATGCTACATGTGAGATGCAATGGAGACAAAAAGAATCCTCTTGGGTTTGACCAAGTCCTTCTTGTGATTTGTCTTCATCTCCCTCTGGATCTACAACTTCTTCTTTGACATAGTTCTCCAGGTCATGCTTCTTCAGGTATGAGAAGCACTCTATACTTCCATGCTCACGAGTTATCGACTCCTTCAAGATTGTCCTCAAGCTTGGTATTGTTTGTCATCATGATAAAAATGAGAATTTCAAATGGAAATAGATAGGATAGAACTTACCAATGAGATTGCTTCAACTTGATGCTTGCTTGAAAGATTTTTTGGAAAACTGCTTCTGGTGGACTTAGGGTTTGATAGATAAACCCTAATTTTTCAACTTAGGTATCTTTCAGATATGATTGGATAGAAATATGTGCCTCCTCAAGGAGAGTTGAGCAACATACTTGTTTTCCAAAAACTGTGGACATAACTGCAAAATATCTAATGCCCTAGTTTTCCCCGACAACAGTGTTAGCTCAAAAAATTGAAGATCCATAGAATGGGAAACTTCTTCCATAGAAATATGCACCCTCATAAGGTGAGTTTCATAGTTCTCCTTTTTCAACTGATCAACGGAGGGAAATGCCCAGAACATGAAGCCCTAGTTTTCTCCAATTTCTTTTGTAGAATTTCTTGATCTTTTTTCTGCTATATATCTGAAGTTTCTACTCCTAAAGGTCTGAAAATTTGTCCCGAGGTAGCCTTGTCTGTCTCCTTTCCAACCCCATGGGTTAGGGAAGAATTGGATTCCCCAAGTGTGACTTATGCTAAGTTTCCCAAGGTGACTTGTTTTAGTACTGTTCAACATAACGAACTTGTTCGGACTTCCACATGTAACTGTTTCACCTTCAGGGTTTGAAACTTGTACCACAGAAACTACAGTCCGTGCTCAATTTGCAACATCTTGCAAAATTTTATTTGGACCTTCCTATCCTTGATGGAACCCTGATTTGGAGGAATCATATCTCCTAAATTATAGTGAATATGTGGCTAAAATTCACACAAAAGATACAAACAGATTTCATCTTCGGCCTGTCAAAGTTTCATCTCTATCCTTCTCCAATATTGAGTTATAAAGAAAATTCCAAGATGACTAGATTTTTCCTTCTAGGGTTTTCAAGCATGAAGCCCTAATCTCGATAGCTGCAACTGTAGCAGTTTTTCGGCTGCACAAAGACTTCCTTTAGGGTGGCTTTGATAGCATGTTAATATTTCAATGGTTACACACGATATAAAACATTTAGCATCATAATATCATAACCATATGCAAAAGGATCACTGAAATAAAGACAAGCACAACCACACAAAAGAACACATATATTTATCATGGGAAACCCTCAAGAAGAAGAAAACCACCAAAAATTCCTCGATATAGAATTCAACCAAGTACACTCTAAGACCCAAAGAATAAGACTTATAATACCCCAAGAATAATACTGGACTGCTTACTCTCTCCTAGATGGACTGCTCTTTCTCTCTCTAGCGCAACTGCTTGAGTTTTCTACTTGTCCAAATGAGGGAGGAACCTCTCCTATTTATACTGATCATCCAAGAGGCCTAATAACCCAACTGGGTCGACTTCTCCTTGCTTCCAAAGCTGACTTTCCTCGGAAGACTCAAAAATACATTTCAATAATACTTTTGTGGGTACTCCTGACCTGACTTACAACAAAGGTTTTACCTCAAGACTTTACATGACCAAATACATCAATGACATCCCTAATCGGAGGAACAGCATCTCCGTAAGGGGTAATAACAATAATAATATAAAATATAATATCTTCCGCAGTTACATTTCTTTAACACATGAGTCATCGTTCTTTACAGACATTTCATCGAACACTTCTTAAAGTCTTACACATTCTTTAACTCATAAACATTTGATTTAAATCCAGTTTGTATAACCTGTGAATAGATCTGCTTGCCATATTAAAAAACTAGAGGGTTGGCATAGGGACTAAGAACAATGGAGGATGTGAATTGATCCCCATACTCATTTGATAAAACAATCTCCAGGATTCATGTGATTATCCAATCGGTGTAGCATCCCAAGAAAAGTGGTCATGTTCGTGAATTTTATCGAACAATTTGTAGCAAACTTGGTTTTCCTTTGTATTTGATGTTTTCTAGCCCATAAAGGATCGAGCGTTGGATCCTCGGCTCGGATACCAATTTGTAAAACACCATGGCCCCTTTCATTTAGTATTTTTTTAAAACTGGTTGTGGACGGGGTACACTCCTCTCAACCATATGCAGACTGTACTCTTATTCTCTCAACGTAACTGCCATCCATAAGGGTGAAGCCACCTGAGGCTGACTCTGAGTTTATTTACCATGATTGACGAGGACATACGATGCAACACACATCCATTGAATTATTAAATGAGGTAATTACTATCATCCATTTTTTTTGGGTAGATGGAATGAGTGCCCCCCCTTTTGAATGACAGACTCCCCCCAAGTTAACAAACTTGGGATTAAAATAATAATAATAATAAAATACTTAAGGGTCAAGGCATAGGCTAGGGACAAGGTCACGAACACCAAGGTTTTTAATAATTTCTTATATCTCCCCCACCTTCCCCTCTCATGGATTCATAGTCCCCTATATATTCATAACGTTCTCTCCTCATCCACAATGAGCCAACAATTTTTATTAGGAATAATTACATTGTTCAATTAGATATGCTTGGTCCTCAACCCTATCACATTTATATTTTCAAGTACATTCCAAGCTTGGGGATTCAACATGGGTGTTACATTTAAAACCACATTTAATGGCCTTTTCCCCTCCCAACACTATGGATTTCAATTATGCTTGGTTGTTTATCATCTAAGAAAGAGTTTTAAGACTGTTGTTAGTGTGGAAATCTTGGTACCTAAACAATTCTCTTGCCCTTGATACTCCAAGATTCCTCTTGGACTCCCATCAAAACTATATTTGCTCTAACCACTGGCTGGTTAATTCCATACTTTCTTGCAATATGTGTTGCTTACCTCTATCCATTAATGATACCTTAGGCATGTTGTTATTTCTAATTTGTAAATTGCCATGGATATTCCATTGGAATAGTTCGTCACAATGGAGCTTACAATTTAGTTCTTATTTTATTACCTTATTTTTATTGAATGTCAAATAACTAGAAGTGAAACAAGAATAACTAGAGTAAATAAGTACACATTCCACAAAATAACATAAGGTATACCCTGGGAAAACCCCCTACGGGGAAAAGCCTAGCCACAAATGAGGACTATGCCTTGCTTTTTATGTCAAATTGCAACTACAAAGGAAACAGTACTCTCGATGGAGCTACCTATGAGTCTAGGACTAGAATGGCTTATACAAGATCTCCTATATCCTCTATTTTTCTCTAACATCCACTCATGTGTTGTTTCTCAACTATGGAACAATACAATACATCAAAATAACAGAACCCCCTTCTTCTTCTGACAACCCGATGTTTAAGATGGTTTGATAGCTGTATAGGGTTAATTTTAGAGTTGTTGTATGCCCCAACTCCTATTTAGGGTTTTGGACCTTATAGAATGTTCTTGAAAGTCCACATGTTACTAGCTCCACATGTGCAAGAGATGAGAGCTGACGTGGAATCCACTCGATAACAAAGTGGTCAACTGGATAGGTTAAATTGCGGGAGGCATAACTTCTTCATATGGACTTTGTTTAAGGTGATGTTTGGATCGTTTGAAATGTATTAGTGTATAGAATTCTGGTCCAAAGTAAGGTTTGATTTAAAAAAAAGGTGTCTTTTAAGCCCTCAAAATGGCCTTGGAAGTTTTCAAATGGTTTTTGACCGCAAATATGAAAAGTGAGGCTTGCCTCTAAAATGGACCCTACAAGCCAATTCATCCAATCTTTTGATCCCGAGTCATATTGTCCCGACCTGGTAGTACTATAATTATTTTGCAAAATTGTGTCTTCTGCTTACTCTACCTGAGCCTCTGGTGCTAAGTCTTCTACAAAAGGTAAAACTTTCTTAGGTTTCTGATCCAACATGGAAGGTTCATAGAGTTTTATATTTTCCACGTTCACTACAGAGTAAATGCGCATGTATGGGGGTAGACTGAGTATGTTGGAATTATCTCTCACCTTCTCCAATACATCAAAAGGGACATAGCTTAAAGCCTCGGTCTTCTTATTCGAACCCTGTAGTATTTCCTTGTTTAGGTGTAACCATACTCTATATCCCACAAATTTGAATATTTTCTCAACCTTGTGTTGGTTATCTCCCGTCCCGCCTTGTACTTTTCCTGTGACTTCTTCAGTGCCTCCTGTACTTGTAAATGGATTTTCCTAATCCTATCAATGAATTTTTCACTCTCATTGCTTCACTTGTGGTGTCTTCCCTCACTCCTCCTTGTTGTCCATAAAAAAAATCTAGAGGTAAAGGTGGTAAGTATCCAAAACAAGTTTCAAAAGGGGACTTCCCAATGGAAGTGTGGATTTCTATGTTATAAGAGTGTTGTATGTAGATCACGTTTTCGTCCCAAGTATTTAGATGCTTCTGATTGTAACCCCTCAAATGATGTAACAAAGTCCTGTCAACTACTTTCGTCTGTCCATCTATTTTTGAATGGATTGTTGTATATCTCTTCAACTTAGTGTCCATCTTTTCCCAAAGTTTAGTCCAAAATATACTGAGAAATATGTCTGAGACAATGCTCCATGGTATCCCAAAGTGCAACCAGACTTGTTCAAAGAAAATGTTTGTTGCTTTTTTTTTTTCCTTTGATGGTATTTTGAGAAGGCATAATCATGTACATCTTGCTGAATTTGTCAACTACCACAAATAGTCATGTCCCTCCCTAATGGTTGGAAGAGTACCCACAAAATCCATGAAGATGCTCTCTCATGGTCTCATAGGAACATGTAAGGGATGGTATATACCTTGTTTCCTATTTGTGGGCTTGTGTGTACAACAAAGTATGCATCCTCTGATAAATCGAGTTACATCTTCTTGCATTCTACGCTAGTAAACATACCTATGTAAGTTTGCAGCTTTTTCCCTACACGAAAGTGCTCTGTAACTTTGGAGTCGTGTGCCTCTCTCATAAGCTACAATCTCTCGCCTTTAGGAACCTAGAGCTTGTCCAACTTGTATAGTAACACATCTTGAAGATGATAGTCAACCTTGCTATAACCTTCTTCTACATGGGATTGGCCTTGTAGTTGCTAAAATACGTCCTTGAAGTCCTCATCTTCTGTGTACTCGTATGCATAAGGGGTGAAGGCTCCATATGCATAAGAGTTCCCAAAGCTTTGAATCTTTGTTGTAGGTGGTCTTGAGAGCATGTCTGCTAGATTTTTTGTACTTCCTTTCTTATACTTTATGATTAGATGGAATTGTTGTAAGAATCCCATCCACTTATAATGTCTGGTCTATTGTAGCTTACTCTAGGCATGCAAATACTGCAGTGGCTGGTTATCATTGTGAATGACGGTCTCCTTTACCATCAAGCAACACTTTCATAGAGTTCCTTATTGTAGGTAGGGTAGTTTACGACCCCCCATGAAACATTTCAGAATGATAGCATACTGGCCTCCCTCCTTTCATTAACACTGCTCCCATAGAATACCCACTTGCATATGTCTCCAATTCAAAAGGATTCTGTAAATTAGGCAATGCAAGAATTGGTGCCTGCCTAATCTTTTGCTTGAACCCTTCACAGGATTGTTGTTGATTCTTTCTCCACTATAACCCCTTGTTGTTGGATGTTAAGGCATGGAGGGGTGCAACCACAATGGAAAAAGGAATCTATGGATTTCCAAAGGTAATGTGCTACCCCCAAAAATCTCCTAACTTTGGTGACATTTGTAGGAGTAGGCCACTTAGTGATAGCCTTCATTTTTGCAGTATTAATCTTGAGTTCTCCTCCACCAATGACATAACCAAAATACATCAAGATTGCTGGGTGAACTCACATTTCTTCAAATTATCCAACAACTGGTGTTTTTTTAGAGACGTTAACACCTACATGAGATGTCAGACGTGCTCTTCCCAGGTAGCACTATAAACCAATATGTCATCTATATATACTATAACAAACAAATCGAAGAAAGGAGGTAATCCACCATTCATCAAACACATAAATGTAGTTGGTGCATTGTATAGACCAAACAAAATTACTAATCATTCATATAGACCTTGTCTAGTCTTGAAGGCGGACGTCTAGGTGTCTTATTCCTTCACTCGTACTTGGTGGTATCCCAATTTGAGATCCAACTTGGTGAAGTACTTGAAATACCACAACTGGTCCAAAAGATCATCAATCCTAGGTAGAGGGTACCAATTCTTGAGTGTGATCTTGTTCAAGGCCCTGTAGTCGAAGAACATCTTGCAAGTCCCATTCTTCTTAGGCATAAGATATTACCAGCCCAAAAATGTATCCTAAATAAGAAATTAATTACAATTTAATTAACATCACTAATCACGTAATTAGTCAAACCCCTATTTCTCCCTAATTTTTGTTTTCCGGTTGCATGAGAAACAATGTGGAGTTTGGCACAAGATTCAATGTGGGTTTAATTCAAAATTTTCAAAAGTGGGTAACATTGAAAAAATCCCTCCAATTTCAATTTTTTTTATTTCCCCCAAAATATCAGACCCAAAATACGTTTGCAAATGGGATTTGCGTATTTTTTCAATCTACCCTGCTTGATCGAAATCTATGAGCCTGTCACTCGGTCTATGATCAAACCAAATAGGATTTTGTTGAAATCCTCTGAAGAAAACTGATGTTATCGTGATCGATCAGTAATATTTTTTTTTTCAGTTTTATGTGCCCTAGGCTATATATTTTTAAATTTGTTTTATGTTTCCAAGCCAATTGTAAGTATAACGAAACATTTTATTGCTTAAAAAATATGCCTCACAGAGGAACCCTCTATTGCTTAAAATTTTTACATATTTTGTTTTATATCTTAACCTGAACAAAATATGCAGAGTCGTGTAGTGTTTTAGATCTTACCTAGTTTGAACGAAATATGTGAACTCCAACTCTCAGATCAAACCAAATCAAACCGCGTTGAAATCCTCTGAGCAAAATCGATGGTGTAGTGATACGACTTGTAATTTTTTTTTTCCAATTTTATGTGCTTAAAAAATTTACATTCTTACCCTACCTGAACAAAATCTACAAACCCATCAACAGGTCTGAGATCAAACGAAAATTGATTGCGTTTAAATCTTATGAAAAAAATTCATGGTATAGTGATCGTCTGACAATATTTTTTATTTTTATTTTTTTCTATTAATCGACTGGTGTAGTGATGGACTGCTTATCAACCAACTGATTCAATGCATCAAGTCTCTGATCAAACCAAGATGGAACGTTTGATCAAAAACCTCTGAGAAAAATCAATGTTGTAGTGATAGGACTGGTAAGATTTTTTTATTTTATTTTATTTTTATTTTATATTTTATAGTTTTATTTTTCTATTTTTTGTGCTGAATTACGTTCTTACCCTGCTTGAACAAAATATACAAACCCATCAACCGGTTTTTGATCAAACCTAAATTGATTGCCTTGAAATGTTATGCAAAAAATTGATGGCACAGTGATAGACTAACAATAATTTATATTTATATTTATTATTATTATTATTATTATTTGTTAATTGACTAGTGCATTAATGGACTGCTTTCCGACCAATTGATTGTTGTTTTGCTTTATACGATAAAATTCTACCAATTCCAAGTCTGATATGAAGGACAAGACTTTTTTTTGTTTTCTCTCAAGATCAATATCTCTCCTTTCTTGAATGTTGCACATTTTATTGATGACAGTCCAAGAGTCCCCAAAGCCATTTCATTATGCTTGATTATTCATTTTTTTGGCCAGTCCCTAAGCATAAGAATAGATGATATTTCCACTTGGGTCAAAGATAACCCCTCCCCCCTGCCACCCCCGTGCAATTTTTGTATCTAAGTAGTTTATAAAATGATTTATCAGATACTGTATATGTAGAGTAATTAACTTTTCCCTTTATTATTTGATGCAGAAACTAGTTTGGACCATCTTTATGCGAATATAAAATCTTGGTTGGAAGGAGAAAAGAGATCGAATGTTTTTACCAAAGGTTAGAATTTATGTAGTATATATATTATGCCTTTATCAATGCTTTGTTTTTTCACTCTTCCTTTCCAATCAAGGTGTCATGTGTAACCTGTGTAGGCCATTTTGGCTTCCTGCCATGATTGCAAAATTTTACTTCTTATAAATTTTCTCATTTTCAATACAGAGCATGTTCTGTTGCCACATAAATAACGTAAATCATTTCCTCCATATGTTGTGGAAGAAGCTTTTTGAATACTTGTTGAAGAGGATGTTGAACGAGAAAAGAGACGAAAAATGAAGCAACAATTGTCTATACAATGACAAAAGTCATGGAAATTATATAGACCTGCAAAAATTGATTGTTGGAGTGATGATGATGTATCGAGCGGTAATGATGTTGAGAACCAACCTAATGATAGGAAAATACCTTATCAACTTCGAGGTCGTTCAACTCTGCAGTATGTTAAGGGAAAAGCTGCAAACTTTGATGCAATTGCTCTTCTTAAAGGAGAAAATGGTTTAGAAGAAATCATTATCTGCAAGTTATGGATGAGTCACATATAGGAAATGTAGAGATGACAACGTTGGTTCCTTGTGGTGATGGTCCAATTCTTTACACTGTTAGTACCAATGACAAATGGACACATACTATGGATGATGTCCTGCCTGTTCAAATGGTGTATGCAGATGAAAGCGGAGAGCTTATGTTGCACCATCCTTCACTTTCTGAAATAAAATCACAATTAACTTCAAGTGGTCCAGATGAAAATCATAAAAAATAGTCAACTACAATCATCAAGCGAGGCTTTTATATGGGATCTTGTTCAGATGTGACTCCCCTACTGGCTAAAAAAGGTCATTTTGTTAATATTGGTAGAAACAAGTTCATTCAAATGGATGGAATTTTGGTGCGTAGCACAAATCCATTTGATTTTACCATAAAGGCAGACATGTATGCTCATATTTATTATGAAATGTTGCCTGGAATTTTTGAAGATGAGTCATTGAAAATTTCATATCCTGTATAAGTGTTGGACTGTTTAGTATATGTTTGAACTGGTGGAACATTTTGTTGGGTAAGAATATTTTAAAATAATGTAGATGTTTTTGGTAGAAGCCACTATATTCCCGAAGGTGTGAATTTGCATCCACATGAGGTGTTCTTAAAAAAACAAGGTCTGTTGATACCAACTGAAATAATTGATGGTAAGTATACATGTGTATCTTTTTATATATATTCTTCAACTCATATATATAAAATTTATTTAGAGTATCTAATGTTATATTATGTTGGGTTGTAGTCATTGTTGATGTTTTCTTTACTGTGAGCTCTATTAAAAGGTTGGGCACTAGCAGTCGAAAAGGAGAATTTTTTTGTCTTTTTATTGCTATGAATGATAATAAGCACACTACTTTTCAACTTCTTGCAACAAAAGGTGACAATGAAGTTGTGATTGCTAGATTAGCTGCCTCTACATAATATGGAACACACGATGCATTGCCATCATATATCGGAGTATTGCAGCCCAATTGAGTACATCGTCACAATATTCATCTTCTTTTGTACAAAGTTTTCAATCACTTAAGGTCTCGAAACATTATACAAAGTGAATCTTATGTGTAATTTCCTTGTTTAGATGAAAGTTTCATGGTTACTTTTGAACTAATTACATTTCATTCTGTACCTCCCAGGATTGTAAAGAAGAATAATTCTCTAGAGTTCAACATAGAAGGGTATGAGAATCTTAAAGAGGCAATTTTCTATACATGGCCAACCTTTCCTGATAGATATCAACCAACTTCGGGCTCAAGTGATTAGACTCAACCTCTTGGTACATGGAGAGTGGGACCAAAATTTAGATTTCACTATTTGTATAATAGCCTACAACCTCGTGTACAAGTACACTTTCCATGGGATTCACACCAATGGGATCCTATCCATCACTGTTATGGATTAAGGATGAGGACTAGTGTACCCCATTTGGATTTGTAAACATTTTTCCTTTCATTAATAATTTTTTTATACTGTTTGGTGTAATATGTATGGTGAATTATATCATTTAGTATATATAAATTATTTATTTCTTGTATTCAATTTTTCTTGTATTTTAATGTTATGTTATGAATGGTTTTTATTTTCCATGAACTTTTTCTTGATATATGAAATTTGAATGTTTGAAACAGTGATATACATTTTTTAGCTTGTGGGCTATTGAGAACATGGTGTTGTACTGTCTTCAAAATTTCCTAAAAGCTACTCATTTTAGTCTTCTATAATCATCAAAACATGCCCTGCTCATATCTGCACTTACGGAAAACATAAAGTAGATCTTTCAAAAAACTAAAACCAAACAAAAGTGGCATTTTCTTCATCTTTGTGGGGCAATCCATTTAAAATTAATGTTGAACCAGTTTAAATAGTTTTTCTCCCTTCTTAGTATTTAGTTCTGTAGACAATATTTCCTTTTGACAGTTACATGGACTGCAATTTATATGTATATGCACTCTGGTTCTATATGTTAGTAGCTACTCCTAGATCAAATGTGTTGATCATTTTGAACTTTCTGTATGCTGAAGAAGCTTGGGGTCTTTTGATAGACCAAATTAGAGATTGTTTAAGAATGTTTTACATTTATGCTTGAAATATAATATGATTTTTTTTTGAGGAAAAAATTTAATGGTTGTTTACCTTTTTTTATCCAAGGAATAAATTCACATTATTTAATCTAACACAACAATAAAAACATTCTTCATATGCTAGTAAGAGCATTACATCATCAAATCAAATGATTCAAATTCAACATGATGTGTTTTAAAATTCACCACTACTCCACTATTCAATATTTTCAATTTTATCCTAAAAATTGCTATTGTGGAAAAATACCGAAAATATGCCCTAGTTCATAAAAATTCACACACAGGGTTCAATATTTGGTTTGCTTGAGTGATTCAAATTGGAGAATATGAGTTTTTATTATTCTCAGTTTTTTTATTTGTATTTTCATATTTTCATTTCATACTTGCAAATACCCAGAAATTTGGTTGAGTAATTGTAATTAACGAAATTGGCTATTACTGGAAAACTGGCTCAAGTGGCTTATGGAAAATGAATGCCATTTCTTGAATAAGAGAGAGAAAATTATTTTTAAATCACCATCCTGTATGTGGATGACTAATGCACTTGAATATAGTCTCAGTTTGGAAAAAAGTCTCTGGTCAAGAATGTATTGGCCTGCAAAAAACAACTAGTTTACTTGATTTGCACCTAAAACTTGCCTAAATGGCCTTAGGAAAATGCCCGACACTTCTCACCTGGAAAGGCTAATTTTTTTTTGAGTGCATCAGCTTTCAGGTGGAGGATTTACACAGTTGACCATTGAATCATTCTTGATAAAAAGTCTATGTCCAAGAATATAATGGCTTTCCAAAACAACCAATCAACCTGTTTTGGTCCTTTCCAAAAAGTGCTCTCCATTGGAAAAAATGGTGAAGTATTGAAAAATTGGACCAAGTGGCCTTGGGAAAATTCCCTCCATCGCCTCTATAAGAGAGGGAAAATTATTATGTAGGAACCATCATGTAGGAGGATGGTTAACTTGCTTCACCATTGACTCAATTTTGATAAACAATATCTAGTGAAGATTATATTGGCATGCAAAAACAATCTTTTAGCTTGTTTTGTACCTAAATAGGGCCTAAATGGCCTTAGGAAAATTCCCACCATTTCTCTCCAGTGAGGGATACAATTATTTTGAAAACATAATCTTGCAGGTTGATGATTTATGCACTTGAACATTGAATCATTTTTTGAAAAAAGCGTAAGGTTAAGAAAATATTGGCATTCCAAAACAACCACTCATGTTATTTTGCACCATGGTAGAAAATGAAATCGTTGGTAAAATCTGACAAGTATTGAATATCTGGTTCAAGTGGCCTTGGGAAAATGGCCGCCATTTCCTACCTGAGAGAGAGAAAGTTGTTATGAAGGAACCATCATGCAAGTGGATGATTAATTTGCTTCACCATTGACTCATTTTTGACAAACAGTCTCTGGTAAAGAATATATTGGCCTGCCAAAACAACCTTTTAGGCTATTTTGCACCTAAATATTGCCTAAATGGCCTTAGGAAAATTCCCACCAGATAAAATCATTTTGAAAACACAAGCTTGCAGGATGATGGTTTATGCACTTTACCATTGGATCATTTTTGGAAAATAGTGTAAGGTTAAGAAAATATCGGCTTGCCAAAATAACCACTCAGCATGTTTTACATCATGCCAGAAAATTCCCTCGCTGGTAAACTTTGAGAAGTATTGAAAATATGGTTCAAGTGGATCGTTTTTGGAGAAAATTGTAAGGTTAAGAAAATGTTGGCCTGCCAAAACAACCATTCACCCTGTTTTGCACCATGCCAGAAAATTCCCTCATTGGTAAAATTTAACAAGTATAAAAAATCAGGTTTAAGTGTCCTTGGAAAAATGCCCTCCATTTCATACCGAAGAGAGATAAATTTCTTATGAAGGAATCATCATGCAGGGGGATGATTAATTTGCTTCACCATTGACTCAAATTTTATAAACACTCTCTGGTGAGGAATATATTGGCTTGCCAAAAGAACCATTGAGCACTGTTTTGCACCTAAATATGACCTAAATGGCCTTAGAAAAATGCCCACAATTTCTCACCAGCGAGGGATAAAATTGTTTTGAAAACATAATCTTGCAGGTGGACGATTTATGCACTTGACTATTGGATCATTTTTGGAGAAAATTATAAGGTCAAAAAAATATTGGCATGCCAAAATAACCACTCAGCCTGTTTTGCACCATGTCAGAAAATGACCTCGTTGGTAAAATTTGACAAGTATTGAAAATCTGGTTCAAGTGGCCTTGGGAAAATGCCCGCCATTTCCTACCTGAGAGAGAGAAAGTTCTTATAAAGGAACCACCATGCAGGTGGATGATTAATGCACTTGACCATTTACTCAAGTTTGATAAAAAGTCTCTGGTGAATATTATATTGGCTGCCAAAACAACCTTTCAACATGTTTTGCACCTAAATATGGCCTAAATGGCCTTAGGGAAATGCCCGCAATTTCTCACTAGTGAGGGATAAAATTATTATGAAAACATAATATTGCATGTGGATGATTTATACACTTGACCATTCGATAATATTTGGAGAAAAGTCTAAGGTTAAGAAAATATTGGCCTGCAAAAACAACCACCCAACCTGTTTTCACTATGCTAGAAAATGCCTATGTTAAAATTTGACAAGTATTGAAAATACGGTTCAAGTGGCCTTGGGAAAATGCCCACCATTTCCTACCTAAGAGAGAGAAACTTGTTATGAATGAACCATCATGTAGGTGGATGATTAACGCACTACAACATTTACTCATTTTTTATAAACAATCTCTAGTGAAGATTATATTGGCCTCCCAAAATAGCCTGTCAACATGTTTTGCACCTAAATATGGCCTAAATGGCCTTAGGGAAATGCCCGCAATTTCTCACCAGTGAGGGATAAAATTATTTTGAAAACACAAGCTTTCCAGTGGATTGTTTATGCACTTTACCATAGGTTCATTTTTGGAAAAAGTCTATGGTTAAGAAAATATTGCTTTCCAAAACAACCACTCATCATGTTTCGCATCATCCCAAAAAATGCACTCATTAAAATTTTATTATTATTGAAAATCTGATTTAAGTGGCCTTGGGAAAATTCCTGCCATTTCCTACCCGAGAGAGAGAAACTTGTTATTAAGGAACCTGTTGTCCACCGATTGCACACCAGCAGCATAAATCTTCCGAAAGCTGTCTCCTCACTTGAGAAAGTGGGAGAGGTGTGACCTTGGGGGCAAGCACAGAGCTAGGTAGTGTCACCTACTCCTAGCTCCTCCATTTAGGCTAACTCCTAACGAAGCCAAGGGGGGTAGTACGTAACAAAGTGTTTTCTATGGCTCAATGTTTAAGTTAATTTTTAGATGTTTTAGATGCGGATGGGTGTTGTTTAGGAGTTATTGTGATTTAAGATGATTAATGTGATGAATTTAACACAAGACAAAGCAATCCACGTTGCTATCACCGGAATTGAAATATAGACAAATATTTGAGAGCTTCACGAAATAAATAAAGCATTCACAGATATGATTTATAATCAAATTACATTTGATGGACAAATGGCCCAAATTATCAACAATGCTAAAAGATGGAACCAGTGCCTATGGAGTCAACTTATCAGAGATGCTTTGAGTGTAAACATGTGAATTTCAAAAGATGCCAGTGAATGTTAGGTTTTGCAAGTGCTCTTGGTAAGTTTTAAGAGTTTTTTGTTTGTGATCTTCACTTATGGTGGTTGGATGTCCTAATCGGTAATACCTTCAGTGGCTCCGTTCAAAGATATGACAGACCTGTCTGGGGTCAAAGGTAAGTGTTCAATAACTTAACTACCAGTTCCCAGATTAGGTAGCCCGGTGCCCACACTTGGAATTTTCCCACATGCCTTGGTATTTATTGAACAACGCCGGTGCGTTGGTTATGGGGAAAAGTTTTAGTTAAGTTCCTCTTGTGGGGTTTAAAGATCCAATGCCATTTCTGGGTATTTCGATCGAAGATCGGTCAAAGCATACTCCGACAAGGA
>LPNX010718411.1:125810-164306 GCA_001517045.1 Pseudotsuga menziesii | reverse complement strand
CTTTTCTCAAAACTTTTCAAAAAAGGGAAGAGGAAGTTTGAAAGAGAGAGAAAGGGCAAAGCGAAAAGAGGGCTAAAACAAAGGAAGATGAGGGAAAGAAGGAAAGAAAATGAAAGGAGGATCAAAACCAAAGAAGAAAAAAAAAGGCAGCCAACTATGAAGCTAAAGGAAGACAAAAATTTAAGAAAACGGGACAGCGAAAGAGAAAACAAATGGCTGTCATAAAAAATGAAAAACAGGACAGTGAACAAAAAGTGGACAAAAAGGCCACAAACAAGGTTGAAGAGGGCCCAAAAACTAGGGCAAAAAAGGGGCAAAAAGGAAGAAAAACTAGGGCATGTTAGGGCTGTCCAAAATGGAGAAAAGGGGTGGCAAAAGATTGAAAAAATGGGGCAGCGAAGAAAAACAAGAAGAAAATACACACAACAATGTGGAAGGAGGCCAAATCCAACCTAGAAGAAGGGGGAGAAATCACTAAATAACAAATAAAGGGTGGGATCAACCTCCGAACAAGGTGACCACTAGAAGCACTAGTCCCGAAACCGTCCAGACTAGCTAGATGTATGCAAGGATGCTAATGGGGAAAGAGAAATAGATACAAAATAATGTGGCACTTGGGATCAAATCCCAAGCTACTATCTCAAGTCAAAACGAACATGAGATACATGGACAAAAAGTAGAGAGGAAAAAATTTAAATAAAACCTGGAAAAAGGTGACCGGGAAGATGTCTTTTGTTTGATGATGGATGAGGCAAAAATGATTGTGCTTCTCAATCTTCCTGAAAGAGAATGACTTCTTGTGGAACCTGCAGAATGAATGTCAACCATGAAAGAGCCCCTGTATACCAGACAACACTTGAAAACAACACATCTTCAAGAGAAAAGCATGGATTATAAAATATGGTGCTAGATTGTTAGCCTTCAACAATAATATAACCAAATACTTAAGAATCAAGAAAACAGGGTGTAAAGAAAGGTATCACCTAACACGGTGAATCATGAACAACAAAGAACTTCTGCATTGACCTCCAAAGTCATAAACTCTATTAAATCTTAAGCAAAATATTACAATAGAAATTCTCCAGAGCTTCTATGCCAAAAATTCCATCCAAATAGAGCTGAAAGAGCCTCTTTTTAACAAATGAGAGAGTGCTAAAACCCTAAAACCAAAAAACCAACCCTAACTAGCTTATTCACCTAACAAAGAGCCCAAACCTAAACTGGAGAACTGGGAGTGAGGGGAGGCCTCCACCCAGGCAAGGCGCCCCCACTCCAAACTTGTGCACTAAAAACAAGCCAAGGATGAGGCCACATGTGTGAGTCTGGATGTAGGTAAGCTCATCCTTTAGGTCTGGCAGGAGCCTGAGCTAGGTTTGGGAAGCCCACTGATGGTGTAAGCTTTAGTCTTCACCTCGATCAAATCACCGGACCAATGAGAGCTCTCCATCTCATCTTTAGCTGGAGATGACATGTTTGATAACTGATAATAAATTAATTGCTCTCTTAATGATGACTGAAGCTGAGTTATGATAACTCCAATCATCATAAGTGTTCCATGAGATGTCATTTAGCCTTTTATTTTACTGAATTTGGATTAATTTGGAGAGTTTTAGTTTTCTCCAAAATAATCATTTTTGTTAATAAAAATCATTTTTCACTAAAAATCATTTTTTTACTCAAAACTGACTTTTTTGAGTAAAAAGGCATTATGTGTCCGATTGCTGATCTGAAAGTTGGCTCTGACTGGCTGGCTGATCAAGAATGATTTTTGGCTTAAGGTTAGAGCCTTTAATCACTGAATTCTAAGTTCGGATCGCGAACAGGTTTTTTCCATTTAATTTATGGAAAAATTAACCCAAAAAACTTAGGAAAAGTAATTAGAAATTAAAAAATTAAAAAAATAATTTTTCACTGTTCGAAAAAGATTTTTTCAATTTTTTTTTTGTGTCCAGATGACTTAGGACATGACCATGATCTATCTGAATAATGTCTAGTAGGCTTATAACACTCAGTTGGGCTCTAATAACTCCCCAAGGCCCAGAATTTAACATCGGGCATTCCAGCTTTGGAGGAAGCGGGAGAAAACCTCGTCAATTATACTCGGCTAAAGGCAAAGCATAATTGTCTGGGGCAAAAAACTCCCTGGAATATATTTGAGATTCTACGTCCCAGGAGACCGAACCACTCAAAAATATCCTACTAGCACATTTTATTACAAACCCCATGGGGCCATGGTCAAAATTATTCAAATAAAAAAGTGACTTGCCAATATTGGGTAGACAAGTAGACGGATTGATTGATACACTGGAATCAGACTTTGAACAAGTCTTTCAACCGGCGGCTCCTCAGGTAACCCAACTTATGGTACAAAATGTTGGATAACATCTGGCTCCAACTGCGGGACATGTGCTCGATCTAGTCTCTTATGCAAGGAGAGCATACGAGAACCCCAGAATCTTTGGTTTCCATATCCTGTAAAAACATCTCAACTTGACAAGAAAACCTTAGTAGCACAAGTTTTATGGAAAAGAGCCAATGATCCAAAAGTTTCTTTATTCAAAGGAATGACAAACTTTAACTAAAAAATTTATTTATTCCTAAGTACAGAAAGAAAATGCTACAGTAAATGCTCACTTTAAGGAGCCTATTTTCCTACTCTAAGCATGGAAAAAAAATGGTTATGTGTAATCATAAATCCAGTGTAGCCATCTAAGCATTTTATTAATATAAAAAGGTTTTTCGTTGGCTTCGGTTACTAGCCAAAGTAAGGACACAATTTCCAGAAAATGCAAACCCGTGTGATGATCCAGAATGGGCGGGCTGGGTGGGGAATCATAGGCATGAATAATGTCATCAAACTTCTTCCCACACTGGTAGATGCTTGCACAGGCTGCTTCTATCCATGAATGGATAGAGATGATATACAAATCGGGAGAATGTGGCAGGTCGACTACTCCATCATGCTGATCATCAAGGCTTATCAAATAATAACTCATTATATAAGCCCCAAGGTGCTCCAAAACATAAGGAACATCTATATGTGAAGACGATGGCTGAGAAAAAACTTCAACTAGTTGTATCCCATCTGACTCTTCACCGCACTGCTTCTCCAAGTCCTTACAGATACTCAGATACAATTCCGACTGATCATAGGAAAACTCCAACTGCTCTTCTTTATAAGTCTCAGAATAACAACTCCTCGTGCTGGACACATCATAGATGAGATTCTCAAAAATATTTTCAAAAGTATCATAGGTTGGATTTTCAATAAAAGTCCAATAGTCGTCATCGCCATCTATGTCGGATATGAGAGATGCCTCATCACTGGTATCAAGTCCCTGGCTACACTCCTCATTCTGCTCAAAACAATCTTCTTCAAAAAGTTGGGTTTCAAAGATATCACACGAGACCCAACTTTCCAAATATTTGTCATCCGGTGGAGAGCATGGAGGACTCTCATCACATGAAACTTCTAAGATTGGATTTTCAATTAAAGTCTCGTAGTTGTCATCCATCTCAGAAGAAAGGGGTTCTTCCTCACTTGTATCAAATTACTGGCTATATCCCTCCTCATGATCATAGTCATCTTCTTCAGAAAAAAGGTCACAAGGTAGTAAACCTTCCAAACTATCATCATTATGCTCATTAGTATGATTAGTGCTAAAGATTTTAGTGAGGTTATCCAATTGTTGACTAAAATATTCGACTTAAAACCGGGTTTTTGTGGTGATAGGATGGAGCTGTCCAACTGCGTTAATGTACTTAGGCTCTCTTGAATACTGTTTTACCTCTCTCCAACTTTCTCCAGAAATATCATGCATGTCATCTACATAGTTTATGTACCCAGGATCGCTTGATGATGCTTTAGGACCACATCCCTATGGAAAACCATGCTCCTGAATATAGCATGCAAAATAGCAGGAAGATTCTTCATGAAGGTTTTCACATGCCCTACAAAATGGTGTGTAAGTTTCAACCACATTAGTGGCCTCTAGCTGATGAGGAGGCCTTTGCTCATGGTTGGGGTTCTTTCTCTGCCATGTTGGTTTTGCAGGGAAAGCTCTAGGAGGTGGCGGAGGTTGAGTTCTTTCCATTGTAATCACCCTATTTTGAATCTCCTTCAATTGTACTAAGTTTTTTTGTTCTACTTCCTCCATATTTTTCTTCATCTCCCTTTTTATTTCAATCATTTGTTTTTCGTAGGAATCCTTCATAGCTGCTAAAGGATCCTTGTCTTTAGGTTCACTAATTTTCAAAGGAGTTGAAGACCTTGAATAACCCTGGAGGTTAGATTCACCAGATGACTGCATATTCTTATCAATTTTAATGGCCAAATTCTGAGCCTGAAGTAATGTGGTCGGCTCCTTGTCTCTAATCTGGTACTGGATCTTGCCACTTAATGCTTCAATGTAATAATCCAAAGTGGAAGCTACAGGAAGAGCATAAGTAGCAGGGATGGAATTTGAAAATTCTGTGAACCTATCGTTGAATTCATCCATGGTTTCCTTATCAGACTTCTTTATGCCGGTCAAAGCTGCTACTAGATGTCTAGGCTCCTTTTTGCTGCCAAACTTTCCAAGGAAAGCAACCTTGAAGTCTACTAAGGTGGCGAAATAATTGTTCGACAAATTATCGTACCAGTTGCCAGCCTTTCCATCCAAAGACAAGGCAAACAAGGTCATGTAAACATATTCATGCCTATCAGTACCCCTGACATGGGCACCACAGTGTCTGGTGAAATTCCTGATATTCTGCTCAGCAGAGAGGGAGGCATCAGTGCCATTATATGTCGCAAGCTTGTTGATAGCCTTATCAGGGATATCATGAGGATGACCTGCTATCTGAGCAAAGTTAAGTTGAGTAAAAAACTCACCCATTGGATTAAGGAAATAGTTATTATTTTGCAAATTTTCTAAGTTCTCTGGAAATAAAATATGGATGTCTGAAACAGACTCAGATCCAAGTTCTGCAAGGATCCTGTGAGAAGATAGTTTGTTTAATCACCTCCTTAATACCTTTTCAGGGTCAAGGATGAAATCGACCAAACCTACAGAGTTTCTTCTAGTAGAATACCTTGAGGTGTTAACTGACAGTGGAGTTGCCAGGTGGACTTAAGTCTAATTTCAGAGAATGATTGGACTAAAAAATCTACCAAAAAGGATAAAAGGTAAAAAACTTATGGTAACCCAACTTATGGTACAAAATGTTGGATAACAGAACCATAATGCAGGTGGATGATTAATACACTTGGCCATTTACTCAATTTTTATAAAAAAGTCTCTGGTGAATATTATATTGGCCTGCCAAAACAACATTTTAGTTTGTTTTGCACTTAAATATGGCCTAAATGGCCTTTAGGAAATGCCCGCAATTTCTCACCAGTGAGGGATAAAATTATTATGAAAACATAATCTTATGAGTGGATGATTTATACACTTGACCATTGAATCATATTTGGAGAAGAGTATAAGGTTAAGGAAATATCGACCTTCCAAAACAACCACTCATCCTGTTTTCACTATGCTAGAAAATTCCCTCGTTAAAATTTGACAAGTATTGAAAATATGGTTAAAGTGACATTGGTAAAATGCCCGCCATTTCCTACCCGAGAAAGAGAAACTTGTTATTAAGGAACCGTCATGTAGGTGGATGATTAATGCACTTCAACATTTACTCAATTTTTATAAACAGTCTCTAGTGAAGATTATATTGGCCTTATAAAACAACCTTTCAACTTGTTTTGCACCTAAACATGGCATAAAAGGCCTTAGGGAAATTCCTGCAATTTCTCACCAGTGAGGGATAAAATTATTATAAAAAAATAAAATTGTAGGTGGATGATTCATACACTTGACCATTGCATAATATTTGGAGAAACGTATAAGGCTAAGAAAATATTGGCCTGCCAAAACAACCACTCAACTTGTTTTGCACTATGCCAGAAAATGCCCTCGTTAAAATTTGACAAGTATTAAAAATATGGTTCAAGTGGCCTTGGGAAAATGGCTGCCATTTCCTACCTGATAGAGAGAAACTTGTTATCAAGGAACCATAATGCAAGTGGATGATTAATGCACTTGACCATTTACTAAAGTTGTAATTTTTTTTCTTCTTCTGGTGAATATTATATTGGCCTTCCAAAACAACCTTTCAGCTTGTTTTGCACCTAAATATGTCCTAAATGGCCTTACGAAAATGACGACAATTTTTCACCAGTTAGGGATAAAATTATTATGAAAACACAATCTTGTAGGTGGATGATTTATGCACTCTACCATTGGATAATATTTGGAGAAAAGTATAAGGCTAAGAAAATATTGGCCTGCCAAAACAACCACTCAACTTGTTTTGTACTATGCCAGAAAATTCCCTCGTTAAAAATTGTCAAATATTGAAAATCTAGTTCAAGTGGCCTTCAGAAAATTCCAGCCATTTCATACCCAATATTAAATTCTGTCACAACAATCTTGATACAAAGCACTGACTTACAAGAGATTCAAGACAATTTAGGCATGACATGGCATAATGATACTGCAATAGGAGGTTGCAATGGTATATTATCAAAAATACAATGTCATGCAAACTTGCATGAATGGAGACAATTTGAATTCACTAGAGGTGATTCGAATTGAATGGATGGGTGTAGCTTAACTGTCTGTTAGCCACACTGAACACACCAGTTAACCACTAATATAGCCATGATTGACTCTAACCGTGTCCTAACTGAATCAGAGTGCAATAAATGACCGAGCTAATTGAATGTAACTCAAGTACATGTCACTACATGCCAATCAGTAGGTGGTAGTGCATCACTAACTCGACTTATCTCTGATGAAGTGAACTGAACTGAAACTGGTCATCATAAGTTGTTGGGGGCACATTAACTCACTCCAGTTCACCCAAATCAGCACAAAATAGATAATGACACGAGGGAGGTGCATTTACAACTCAGATTAACTGATTTTTAGGTGAAACAACATTTAATTAACTATTTGGTGCACTTATGACACTCAGATCACCCCAGAATTAATCCCCGATTGAAGGAGAAAGCCTAGTTAGCCTCCTTGATTGAAGGAGAAGGCTTAGTTGGCCTCCCTGATTGAAGGATGGCGTGGGTGTGATCATGATGATGTCATGGTGTGCTGCTGGTGATTCCAATTCGAGTCAATAAACTTAGGATAGTGGTTAATTAGGCCAAAATTGACCAAATAGGTGTGTGGGTTGGATAATGACTCTTAACACCCTCGCTTAAGCTATACTTAGGAGGTGTAAAATAAAATGCATAAAATGCCAGGGCCCCAGAAAAAATGCCATAGGTCACCCTGTACAATAAAGTAACTCTAAAATGCTCAAATAAAATGCTAAGTAAGGAAAGAGGGAAAACCCAATGGGAACCCTTCCCCTTAAGTTGAACACTGAAGAAGTAACTGATCACCCTGATGAACTCACCCCCAACAGTGAATGGAGGTAAGTGAAATTTTTCTCAGTAAATTTCTTGGTGAAATCTATAATCTGCTCATCTGTAGGCCCAGTATTGCAGAACAATGGTCCTGTCATGCACCAACTCCTTGATGTAGTGCATGTGTATCTCAACATGTTTGGTCCTCTGCCGCTAAACTGGATCTGTGGAGATATTGATAGCACTTTGGTTGTCACAAAATATGACTGTGGACAAAGCACTCCCAATCTCAAAATCTGAAAGAATGCCTTGCAACCAAACAGCTTGGATGCAATCATTCACTGCTCCATTATACTCAGCCTCTACTGAAGACAATGCAATGACAGGCTGCTTTTTGCTAGACTAGAAAATGGGGCCACCACCAAACATAAAGACATACCTGGAAGTGGAATTTCGATCTATGGAATCCTGTTGGAGGAGCAATTCGATAAGCCATCTAGAACGATAGCCGACTTAGTCGATTAGTCGACTAATTAGAGATTAGGTCAGCCACATAAGGTCGTGTCGGTTGACCGAACCGACAGGTAGTTATTTGTATCTGTTTTGTAATTCATATATATTAGGATGTTGAGCCAGATGAGAACTTGGTTCAGTTCTCTGTATTGTATGGACCCTTTCATTATAATATAATCTATTATTTCACTCATTTGTTCTTATCTCTTGTCTCTGTTATGTATGTATGCTTTTAATGTGTGTTATTGGTAACCCTATGTGATCTGTGAGTTTACAACATTGGTTCCGTTGCTGGTAGTACATGTTTGAGATGTATACAAGCAGATGATATCAGAACAGGAGATTAAGGGCTGGTGGAAACGTAAAATAACAAACTACTTGCAAAATTACGCATGAATAAACAGATTAACGACTGCTTAAGTGAAAGTAAGGTTCTTTATCGAGACTCATGAGAAGTTTGTAGAATCAGCACCCCAAATTTTGAAGAAACTCCTGGATGAAAAAGCCGGAAGTGACTAAAGATCAATAGATGCTAGAAAGATTGATTTGAGGGGGAAGAACAAACCTGTCGTAGTGGTTTGAAAAGATCACCGATGAATTCTGCGAGGAACAAGCTATAGAAGAAAGAACTTTGGTGGAAACTATCCAGAATAAATTCTACACAGACCTCACCAAGCAATTCTTGTGTTCCTTACCGACCTTGTTGTTCAAGTTCCTGATAGTGAAAGGAGTGGGTCATATTGCTGAACTTCGTCAATTACTACGTGAACCGCCACAAAATACTAACTGGGCAGAGAAACAAAAGAAGTGGGAGAAATTCATTGCCGAAAGGGAGTGGGAATACTTCCTAAGCAAGTGAGCAAAACTATCCAGGCTTTCTAAAGAATCGGGTAGGCAATGGGGGGGTAGCTGGTCATATGTCGGGGTAAAGTGGAGAGGATTCTAGTCGACTAAGGAGATACCATTCACCAGCAATGAAAATTCTACCTAAAAAGGAAATCAAAAGGACAGTGTCACACAAAGGTATGGAAGACTTACAGAAAATAGAGAGGGAGAAGAGGCTGCAAAGAAGGGAAGAAAGGAGAGATAGAGCTATAGCGCTGCAAAGAGGAATGAGTACTAGGGCGACAGACCAAGAGAGAAATCTACCAGAGTCGGGTCATGACCGACAAGAAGAAGGCGTGGAAGAAGAAGTGTCCTCTATGGAAGAAGATTTGTGGATAGAGCAGTGATAAGCTCTCAAATTAGAAGTTCCCCAGGAGGTAAGACCTCTATCTTTGATGAATCCGAGTACTAGGATACAAACCAATGTCGAAGAGGACCTCAGACTAAGAGCTGGTGACTTTGGTATTTGGATTTGACTAGACGACAAGAGAAACGATGATAATCATCTACTTATCCATCAACCAGAAGAAGGAAATTGGGTCACGCTTCAAGCGATACCCTCCAACCGAAGTATCCACTTACTTTACCCGACACGTGAAGGAGCACCCCCCCTGCCAAATACAACTTTGGAAGATACATAAAATTTGGAGCTGCAAACAAATAATTGCAGTTGGACATAGACAGGAGAAATCGACCCCGACCGACTGCTTGTCAGAGAAGAAATAGAAACTAAGACGACCAATGGAAATGAGAGTTTTGTCGACAATAGTTCTACACAAAATAATAAAAACATCCCACTACCCTCACTACCACCCCCCCCACCACCACCTCCTGAAGAAGATAGTGACAATGATTCATACATGGGTCACGGGTCAGCACACATCCCTCTATATGAGGGCGACGAGGATCCTAGACGACATTGGTTCGTCTGCGAATCGACATGGGAGGAAAACCAAGTTACAGATGAAGACAGACAGATGGCACAGTTCATTGGTGCCTTAAGGAAAAGGGCATTAACATGGTATATGACCTTTTCTGACAGAACCCCTGGAGCAACTAAAGGAGAAGTCAAAGCGCAATTTTTATCATTCTTTAAAACTCTAGATGCAAAACATCTGGCAGCTAAGAAATTGAAGACAACATCACAGAAGTTAGGAGAAACTGTCTGCGACTATGACAAACGCTGGAAAGACCTTCTCGGCTAATTGGATTATGTCATTGATGAGCAACTATTAATCCAGTGGTTTCTTGCAGGTCTGACACAGAAAATTCACCGGCACATAAGTCTGGATACATTCAAAACTTATGAAGATGCACTTACTAAAGCTCTACAAGTAGAAATGGATGAAGATATTCTAGTATACCCCACGAATCATAGACTGGAGGAATAGCTTGAGATCGTGCATAAATCATTAAAAGAGCTAAACCTTAAGAGTCAGGATATCTAGTGCATGAAATGTTCAATGGTCGGACATTCAAAAGACAACTGTTGACATGATATCAGCCGACATGACGTTCGATTTGTGCAAACAAAGTGTTTTTGCGACATTTTCCAGGAGCATGGCAATCACGCTACAAAATATTGCCCATTCAACATGAAGAATGGCAAAGCATCATGGTGTGCAATTTGTGAAACTTAAAATCATAACATCGCTGACTGTCACTTGAATCTAAAGAATCGACAAAATTATCAGGCAGTATATTAGACGAACGCAGTTGCACAGAACAATGAGCAATGAAACAACGCACAAAACTACCAAAATAATCAAAGGTACGAAGGTCATCGATACGAACGTCGCTTCGACAACTGATGTGGAGGATATGGAAGTCGAGGTTGATTCTCTGGGAATCGAGACAATTGACCATGTCGGCCCATCCAATGTTTCACATGTTACAAGGAAGGATACCGATATGCATACTGTCCATACAAGGTCAGGACTGACCTAAAATTCTGTACTAGTTGTGGAGTAGGGGATCACTCATTAGAGGATTGCCCTACTATGCTTGAAAAGATAAATAAGAATAAAAATGTAAATGTCTTGTCGTGTGTGCAAAAACATGATATAATTAATACAAAGAATTTGCATATAGTAACCCAACAAGGGACAAAAATTGGGAATGATAACCCACGAATAAGCAAAAGAAAAGAAAAGAATGTTTATCCTGACCTAGTTAAAGAAAAACAAATATATAAAGATGCCACAAATGTATTTCAAGAATTTTCCCGACAAGAAGAAGTTGATGACAACCGACATAAAACAGTAAACGAGTTAATACACTTAGTACAAAAATATAAAACAATATCTCAATTCATCGACTTACTGTATAAAATAAAGCATAACAACAACACTGGAAAACAAACAAAGAGTATCTGCAGTCTAAATAAAAAATATAAAAGTGATGTCGACCTACTTGTCGACCTGGAAATCGAAGGATACCATGTCTGACAAGTCATGCTCGATTTTGGATCACAGGTAAATATTATGACTCGAGACACATGGGAATAGTTAGGCATACCTAGATTATACGAATCAGGCATATACCTGAAACTAGCTGACCAAGCTGGCCTAATTGAACCTATTGGAGTTTGGAAAAATGTCGACACAATGATAAAAGGAATATCGACTAAAGTCGACTTTGAAATTATTGACCCTAAGGAGGGATCCAACTCCTTCCTAGCGTTAGTAGGTCGACCTTGGGGGAGAAAAATGAAATCCTCGATATCCTTAGACAAAGAAAGAATAAAATTAAAAGGAAATGGACAAAAAGTCATTGTACCTATTCATCCATCCCAATGAGAACCTTGGACAGAACCAATTGATGAAGAAGTTGACATCCGACAACTATATCAGATACAAAATAATGAATATTACACAAAAACTAATATATATGGTGAACTTTACTTAGGCAACCAAGACTCAGTAGGATACAATTCAGACGTAGAACTATATGATTGGGAAGTTGAAAACTATGAAACAAAAGCAAGAGGATGCTGGACCATTCAAAAAGTACAGAAGAAACCAGTCAGACAATGCTTTGTGGTGTCCTACCTTGAAACTGACAAATATAAATATCACAAAAATCCCAAGATATAAAGAAAGAGAATCACCAGTTATGCACGTGGAGAAAGTATCTAGGAACATTGGTGAACATGGCTGACTACAAAGTTTAGTAGAAACTTTTACAGGACAAGCTGCTAGATGGTGGGATACCCATCAGTCAAGATTGCAGACATGGACAACAACTTCGACTTATTTTGTAGAAATATTTGGAGGAAAGAAGTTAACCAACCAAGCTCAGATACCTATATTTACCCAAGGACAAGATCCATAAAACCACATAAAGACATGTGAAAAAGAATGGAGAAGACTTGGATATAAAGATGAGCGAACATGGCCACACCTATTGCCATCAACACTCTCCGACTTACCAAACAAATGGTACAAAATGGAAGAAGCTCGAGGTAAAACATTCCTATGGAATCAACTCAAAGAGAAATTTATCAAATATTTCAACTTTGTACCCCAAAATGAGAATCTGGTCGAAACAACAAAACAGATCAAAGCATTTGTACAACCGACAGAAAACAAAACCCTAAAACAGGACTGACTGACAACAAAATGCAATAATATACAAACCAGGACAATTCCACAGTCAGCAAGATTACAAATGGAATATGAAATATTAGAAGGGAAAATGTTTAGATGGAAATCAAACCATGCCGAAACAACAAAACCAATTCGCACAGTGCTCAAAGTTGAGACAACCAAAAAGGAAGACATCGACCGAATGACTGCAGCAGAATTTCCTGCTACATTCTCACAGTTTAAAGAAGGGAGTTGACTAATCAATGAGACAAAAGCTCCTGAATGGTTAGATGCTAAAGTGAAAATCAAAGAAGTCGACATATCAAACGATGATCGACCAAAAATAGCAAATATTGGAGACTATTGGTCTGAAGCACAAATAACAGAGATAACAAACCTACTGAAAGAATTTCAGGATGTATTTTCTAGAGACTATAAGGATCTCAAAGGTCTAGTACATGAAATGGGCGAAATGAAGATCGACATTAAACCTGATGTTCGACCTATCAAGAAAAGACCATATAAACTAGCTCATAAATACAAAGAGATAGTCAAGAAAGAGATTGATAACATGCTTGCAACATGGATTATCTACCCTATTGACCAATCAGAATGGGCAAGTCCAATGGTGGTTCAACGAAAGAAACATGATCCAACCAAGCTAAGGATCTGTGTCGACTTCAGAGAACTCAATAAAGTTACATTAACAGACCCATTTCCAACTCCTTATGCAGATGAAATCTTAAATGAGTTTGCATGACATGAATGCTACTCATTTACAGATGGATTCTCAGGTTATAACCAAGTACCAATAGCCAAATAAGATCATAAAAAGACAACATTTGTATGTGAATTTGGATCCTTTTCTTACAGGGTTATGCCTTTCGGACTTAAAAATGCACCTGCAGTCTTTTCAAGGATTGTGGTTAAAACATTTCAGGAGTACATTTACAAAACAATGGCAGTATATTTCGACGATTGGACAATATACTCTACACTGGAAGACCATTGTAAATGGCTAAGGCTTATGGTGGAACGATGCAGACAAATCCAGTTATCTTTGAACATCAAGAAGTGTATATTTCTGACCCCCATAGGGATATTGTTAGGATACATTTTCTGTAAAGAAGGCATTAAAGTTGACTTCGCAAAAATAAAAATCATCCTCGACTTAAAACCACTGATGAATCCAAAACAAGTCAGGGTACTACTTGGTCATACAAGATATTATAGAAAATTCATAAGACACTATTCAGATATGACATACCCACTGGAAGAACTGCTAAGAGAGGATCAAGAGTTTAACTGGACAGAGGAGTGCAACATATCATTTGAAAAACTAAAAAGAAAACTAGTCGAAGCACCAATCCTAAGGTTTCCAAACTGGTCGATCAAATTCCATGTTCACATTGATGCATTAGGCCTAGCAATAGGAGCAATCCTAAATCAACTAGGAGACAATGGAATGGACTACCCTATAGTTTACAATAGCAGAAAACTAAACAAAGATGAAAGAAGCTATTCGACAACAGAAAGAGAAGCATTAGGAATGGTCTTTGCACTACAAAAATACCGACACTACCTACTAGCTAATCGATTTATCTTTTACACCGAACACCAAGCACTAAAATACCTCGTAAATAAGCCTCTACACCATGGAAGAATTTGTCGATGGCTACTTCTATTCCAATAATTTGAATTCGAATTTGTTGTCAGACCAGGTAAGCTAAATGTCGGTCCTGATCATTTATCCGGAATCGACACAGGGGAGGAACCGATGGGAGTCGAAGATGACTTACCAGATGCACATTTATTTCGAATAGAAGCAGTCCCGATAGAGTTAGAGGAAATAGCTCAGTTTTTAGAAGATGGACAAGCACCAGAAGGCATGAGTACGAAGAAGAAGCAAATCTTAGCCATGAAAGATGCACCATATAGTCTCATAAATGGATTCCTATATAAAACAGGTTTAGACGACATCCTCAGAAGGTGTGTACTAAAACATGAAAGGGATAATATTATGTATGTATGAAGCACATTATGGACCTGTGGGAGGACATTTCCAAGCAGATACAACTACAAAGAAAATCCAACAATCAGGGTTATGGTGGCCGACACTTCACAAAGATTGCAAAAAATTTGTAAGCCAATGTGACAGATGTCAACGACTGGGTCGACCTCTGCCTAGTGCCAAAATGCCCCTGATATCAGTAAACCCAAGTTTGACATTTGAAATTTGTGCCATTGACTTCATAGGACCATTTCCCATACCAGCAAAGAGAACAGGCGCAAGGTACATAATAACTGCAGTCGAATATGTAACCAAATGGGCAGAGGTAGAACCGGTCGACACATGTTCCAGTGAGATAGTTGCTAAGTTTATCTACGAAAATATCATTACCAGATTTGGATGTCCATTAGCCCTAATCAGTGACTAGGTAACACACTTTATTAATAAAACTATTAAAACACTCACAGATCAGTTCCAAATCGACCACCGTCGGAGTACAGCTTACCACCCTCAGTCGAATGGAGCAATTGAAGCATTTAATAAAACACTAACAAAAGGATTAACAAAAATATGCAACACCGGCAAAGATGACCAGGATGAAAAGATAACCGCAGTACTATGGGCATATAGAACATCATACAAGCGTTCAACCGACCAAACACCATTTCGACTAGTTTATGTACAAAAAGCAGTAGTTTCACTACACTTTCGACAACAGACACCTATTACCGCAAAGATTTTACATGTCGATGTCGAACAAGGAAGAAAGAACCGACTGTTGCAACTAAGTAAACTAGAAGAACTCCAACTAATCGCAATACAACATCAGGAAATACAGAAACAACAACAAAAGGCATGGCATGATCGAAACATCAAAAACAAAAACTTGTCGATAGGAGACCTTGCCTTACTATACAATAGTCGAGTAAAAGGAAAAGCCAAAAATATACATACAGAATGGATGGGACCCTATGTTATCAAAGAAATACATGCCAACGGATCAGTCTGACTAAGGACGTTACAAGGCATAGTATTTCAGAAAATTGTTAATGGTANACATAAACTAAACAAGTAAAAAAAAAAAAAAACGACCGTAACGGTTAAACAAAAGCTATAAAAATCTGAAAATCCAAAAATCAAAATAGGATCAAAATACATAAAGAAGTATGATAGGAAATCACCGCTACGACAACCGACATCATGCCCATCGACATAACACCATCGACCATTTTCATGATCGACATCGACCAATGACCTCGACAGTGCCATCGTGCATTCATGACTACGAGTGCCAAAACCAAATCACCATTAACGTAAACTCAAGTGTTCATGCTGGACCATCACGTCTGCCATTAATACACCCATCGACAAAAATGTCAAACGCATCAACTATAAATACTGAACCGCCAAAGGATCTTTTACCGCATTTCAAACAAATTGAGCAACTGAGCAACTAGATGACTGAAAGCCAAGAATACCAAAGTAAAATCAACCAGCAGACAGACAAGATGGAACCAAAACAAAACAGAGCTGCAGCCAAAGCCAAAGAACTACAGACTGCGGAGACACCATTAGTAAGGAGATTAAAGAACAACAAGAATGCTAAGGTTCAGGAGAGCTCATGGACAAAATTATGGGCTGAGATAAAAGAATGGGCTTATGTTGACGAAAATCCTACCGCAGCTGCAAAGAAAATCAAGCATAGTACCATTATAAACTACATGAACGCGCCGCTCATGGCCAGTTTTGGAGGCACAAAAGAAACGACAGTGAAATTTATCATAAGTCGGTACCACAACAACAGATTTTACTTCGACAGGCCGATCGACATCTCTGGCGAAGTAATCTACAAATTGATAGGTCTGTCAAACCAAGGTGAACCAGTACCAGTCGGTATAAAAGAAGGACTGGTCGAGGAGCTAATAGGATCAACATCAGGAAAAAGCTCCAAAGGGTTAATGATTAGCCAAATACAAGCTCGAATGCCGCAAATGGTGGCCAAAATCGTAGCCACTGCGCTTACACCGATAGGTCGAGGAAGCGACCTCAAACTCTATATGTTGGAGGAAGTGGATACCATTGCCGACATAGGAAAGATATACATATGGGCTGAGTATGTCGCTGACATGCTCAAAGGCATCTGTGAAAAATGCCAGGAGTCGGGGAGGATTATAAGGTTCCGATCCCTTATGTTATGGATAGTCATGTACTCATTGTGCCTCGTCGAGGACAAACAGTTTCAAGAACCGACAAAATTCCATATGTGGATATTCAAACCGTTCTTCCAGAATGGAACAGTGAAGGAACTTTCAAAAGGAAAAGTGTTGTTAGAAAACTGGTTCCAATAGCTGAAAGTCAGCACGACTAGATGGAGGGTTCCCCACAACATCCGACGAAGTCTGCCGAAAAATGCCCACATCCAGTTAGAAGTCGACCATACCGTGGTGTGGTACATGTAGGGCGCTAAGGCAAAAGCAAGGACTCTCAACTACTACCCGACAGTCGAAGAGATTTTTCAGGAGCTAGCTCGACAGGCGGGTACAAAATTGTCAATACCAGCAAGAGCAAAAGAAATAGACTTCTCGATAGAAGAGCTGCTGACAGACCAGGAGAAGGAGGAAGATTATGAGCTCAACTTATACATCAGCACATTTGTGTCGAAGAAGACACTGTTCGACTACAAATCGTAATCAAACCTTCGACAACGCAAAGGGAAGAGACACAAACATAACAACAGGTAACCAATCTGGATGAAGAAAGCATCATCTCGACTCAAGACCCAAGGGGAGAGATAGATACTGAAGATCCAGAGTACGCTATCACCAAAGAAAACATATGTAAATTGTCGAACGAGATAGAAGCCTCAAGAAAAAGAAAAAGAACTCAGGATCAGGAGCAGGGGAAGGGTAAGCACAAGCTTATCATTGTAGAGTCCTTGGAAGACGAGGAAGAACTAGCAACTACTACTTGCAACATTATAGAAGATGCTGAAACAAACAAAATTCATGTTGAAACCCAATTCCATAGATTTGTCGAAGCATGGGAACAACAAGGTCGACCAAAGAAGGCGAAAAGAACAAACACTTCAATGGCTTAAAATGTTGTGGATCTTGTGTTTACACCTCCACCCCCATCACCGATGAAAATAACACAAGAACTAATTCCAAAACCTCCTTCCATAAGACCACTCAACGTATGCAAGAATACTATGTTGGAGACCTTGAAGGAAAAGTTTGACCGCGACAGAGACCTACAGGTGTACATTGAAAAATTGCCTGAGTTACTCACTTCAGTACAAAAGATCTCCACCAAAGCCCCTGTGTACGAAACTGGTGGATCTAGACTACCTGCTCTTCAACTTGGCCAAATACCCCAGAAGCCAAGGATGGTTGCAATTGTGAGTTTGACATTTGAGAGAAACCCCAACAAAGAAGCTGAAGTTGTTGCAAGTCGGACTACATCCTACATTCCGATTGATCCCAAACCTAACCCACTAGCCAATGAGTCGACAGGATATGAGGAAGGAGAGGACATGGACAAAACAAATCGAGAAATCGAGGAACTGTTCTCTGACCTCCAGGAAAATTCACCCCCACAAATCCATGACCCCTCACCCGACCATATCTCCACTAACCCAATCACACCCGATCATTCACCAAGGCCATCACCACCTCCCCCTAGCCCAAAACATATACCCAAACCAACTGCACCAGAACCACCTCCGCCGCAACCATTAGCACCAACCGCATCCGCATATGGACCCTCTGTATCCAACCAACTAGATGTACAACCAGCTACAACAGTTATCCAACCGACCCAACCAGAAATACCGTCAACCATTGCTAGCCAGCAACCAGACAATCCAATTCTTACCATTGTAGGTACATAGGTACCAAAACAAGCAGAGCAGCAAAAACACAAGAAAAAGAAAGAGAAAAATAAGAAGGACCATCAAGGACAGTCGACAATGGTCCAACTTGGGTTGACCACTGCAGTCAATGCAACCAAACTGAAGGATGGAGAATTAGGGAAACTCATGGAAACACTGGCAATAGAAGCAAAAACAAGGAGCCAGAATAGATGTAAGTAGCTCGACAACAATGAAAATGAACAAGTCGAGTTCCTTAACAAATGTAGAAACCTCATGCAATCTATGATACCTGGATCGACAGAGGACGACACCAACAAGCCCTTAGAAAGAGCTTATCAGCTGTTTGAGAGCGTGGTGTCGATGCTATAAGCATAGATGTAGGACACAAGAGAGGAACAAAAAGAAGAAATAGATCGACTGTTGATGCAGCAACATACAACTTTTGCAGAAGCATACAAAGTACTCCAAGATCACATGGAGGAGTCGGTCATTATAGAAGAAGTACTGAGAGATTGGGCTGCATATTATGGGCAAGTCTATCAGCAAATTTGACAAACCCGATAAGAAATCCAAGCGCTCGAGAAGAGAAAAAGCACAGAGGAAGAACTCAGAAGCACAATTGAAAATCAAATAGTGCTCGAAACAGCCAAATTGCATAAGCACGAGCGACAAGCACACCAGTGGGTGCAACAAGCAATTCCAAGTCTAGAAAAATTAGACATCATCTGCCCGCAGATGAAACGAATTTTTGAGACAGCAGAAGAAAAGGACCACTTTATGGGTCCCAACATGGAAAGAATATCAGAACTTTCCATTCAAGAAAAGATGTCGATATTATCAAGTTTGACTACATTAACCATCGACATTCAAAAAGTACTGCAAAGTTGGACGGAATTCCAACATTGGCTGGCAGTAACAGCTGAAGCAATTGTCGAAGTCTGTGTACAAAAGAGACCAACCATCAGACTTCATAGCCCATGAAGATAAAACATAGAAATAACTACTTACGACAGGCACATAAATTTTGGTACCTCCCTGTTTCTTCAGGACGAAGAAACATTTTATTTGTGGGGGAGATGTTGGAGGAGCAAGTCGGTAAGCCGACTAGAACAATAGCCGACTTAGGCGATTAGTCGACTAATTAGAGATTAGGTTGGCCACATAAGGTCGTGTCAGTTGACTGAACCGACAGGTAGTTATTTGTAACTATTTTGTAATTCATATATATTAGGCTGTTGAGCCAGATGAGAACTCAGTTCAGTTCTCTGTATTGTATGGACCCTTCCATTGTAATATAATCTGTTATTCCACTCATTTGTTCTTATCTCTTGTCTCTGTTATGTATGTATGCTTTTAATGTGTATTATTGGTAACCCTATGTGATCTGTGAGATTACAACAAATCCCCTGCCCAATCTGAATCTGTATAATCGACCAAATCTAGCTCAGAATCTGCAGCATAGTGATGCCGTAGGATCTTGTGCCCTGAATGTACCGAAGGATCATCATCGCTATCTTCCAATAGATCTCATTGGGCTTCTGCATGTATCTTGATACAAAATTTATGGCATAAAAAATATCAGGCCGTGAATGTGTCAAGTATAGCAAGCTTCTGATCAACTGGCTGTAAATAGTGCAATCCATGGGTGGAGTGGATTTTACCTCTTCAAGGCTGATCCATGAGAGGAAAGGAAATGGTGCAGCCTTGCAATCAGCCATGTTAAACTTAAGTAATAGGTCTGCAATATATTTTGACTTATTTACCATTATTCCATCAAAATCTTGTGATATTTCAAGCCCCAGAAATTGCTTCAGGAGCCCCAAATCGCTAATCTCAAATTCATCATGAAGAGCAGTTTTTATGAAAGTAATCGAAGCAAGTGTGCTTCCTGTTATCAAAATATCATCAACATATAATACTATGATAAGAATATTACCATCATACTGCTGCAAATATACATTAGGATCATATTTACATCTCTGGAAGTTTTGTGAGAGCAGAAAGGCATCCATCTTGGCATACCATGATCTTGGGGCATGTTTCAACCCATATAATGAATTCTGAAACTTACATACCAAATAAGGATCTGATGTATACTCCTCAGGCTGCTTCATGTATATTTACTCATTCAGGTTTACATGAAGAAAAAAACTCTTGACATCCATGTGATGCACCTCCCAGTGCTTGGATGCAGTAATGGCCAAAACTAGCCTGATGGAGTCCATCTTTGCCACCGGTGCAAAGGTCTCATGATAGTCCACACCTTGGAATTGGGAGAAACATTTTGAAACTAGACTTGCTTTGTACTTTCATGTTGTGCCATCAACACCAACCTTGTCCGAAACACCCACTTGCATTGAACTAATTTGCTCCCAGGTGGAAGAGAAACTAGCTCCCAAGTAGCATTTTTCCGAAGAGAATTAAAATCTTCGTCCATAGCAGCTTATCTCGGATATTTTTGAGTGTGGTAGTAGATATTAGGATTTGAGACAATCATTAAATAACAGGTCTTGGATAGCAATGAATCATGACAAGAGAGAGCAATACCTGCTCTTTGAAAATCATACCAGGTTCTTCTTGGATCATCAGGATTTCCAATGTTTTGCCTGGCAGAAGAGAGTTTCTTTTTGGCCCAAGTTGGGAGATGATTTGGAATCTCAGAATCTGATTCTGAACTTGATATATTTTTCTCACTGATATGATATATCATATCTACAAAATCAGAACCTTCACTCCCACTTTCATCACCCAAATGATCAACAGAACAAGAGGGAATTTCAGTAGAATTTTCTTCTACTAGTTCTACCTCTTGGAGAGGTTCTTCAAATCGGACACTTATTTCAATGAAAATGTGTTTGGTTCTGATATTCATAAGTTTGAATCCCTTATATTCTTCTATATATCCAATTAAAAAACATTCAATACTTTGCGTTTGCAAAGCTTTTCTCTTGTCATGCGGAATTCAAGCCCATGCAATGGACCCAAAAACCTTGAAATTTGACACATTCGGCTTGTGTCCAAAATAGGATTCGAAAGGAGTCTTTCCTTTCACAAAAGAGGGAGGTACTATGTTCTGAATGTGTGAAAAAAAATTCATGGCCTCATCCCATAGGTTAGCAGCTAAACCTTTGGTTTCCAGCATGCAGGTAGTCATCTCTTTGAGGGCCCGATTTTTCCTTTCCGCAACACCATTTTGCTATGGTGTGTAAGGAATGGAGAGTTGGATTTGGATCCCAATGTCAACACATATTTGAAAAAACTTAGAATTGATATACTCCCCTCCATTATCATGTCTGGGATATTTTATCTTTCTCCCAGAGGCATTCTCAACCAGTGCGTTGAACTCAGTGAATCTTTTCAAAACTTCAGATTTTTTCTTTAGAAAGAAAACCCAAGTGTATATGGCGAAATCATAAATGAAGGTAAGTACATGCTGTGAACCACTCATGGATGTAGTAGGCATGGGTCCACTGATATCATAATGAATTATCCCTAAATAATTTTTTCACGGCTTGCCTTTCCTCGATCAAACTTGTGCTTAGGGTGTTTGCTGACAATACAACCTTTGCAAATTCCACTGGAAGTTTTGATGGCTGGGAGGCCTTCAACCATGGAATTTTTCTTAATTTGCTACAATTATTTGAAGTTCAAATGACCAAATATCTCATGCATAGTATACTGACCTCATTCCCATGAGTCATAAGAGCGGTGGGATTTGCATTCGCCACAAACTGGGAAAACTCATAGGCCTTAGCATGATGGTTTGCTATGCCTATTGAAACAAGTTTCCCAGATGCAATCTCAGTGATTTCAACATCATTCAGGCTGAAAGTAACTCTCTTGGGAACTCCGGTATCAGCCATTTGATATACACTCAAAATATTGGAGGCCAAGGAGGGTACATACAGAACATAGAAAAATGTGCCATGTTCAAATTTTACAGTACCTTTGCCTTTCGAAATGATCTGAGAATCATCTCCCATGTGGATGGGAATGATTTTTTCAGTGTCCAGGGATGAGAAGGAATATCTGCTTGCTATCATGTGATTTGAAGCTCCAGAGTCTATGAGGAGAGCTTTGGGCTTCGAGGTGCTTTCCATGAGAGCATGTCCTCTTTCTTGTTGGTTATCTCAATCTTGATTATCTCTCTTCTGAACACTCTCCGAAAGATTGATATTGTTTCTCTCGAGGAGAGAAGTCATCTCATCAAGATTCTTCTTCATGCAGGCATGTTTAGGGTGAAATCCCTTCCCGCAATAGGAACACTTGAATTTCATGAAGGCTCTTCTTGCTGCTGGTTCTTTTCTTTAGGCTTTGGAGAATCAAATTTAGCCTTTTGATTCCTTTTCTTTCCTTTACCCTTCGAATATTTTGGCCCCAAAGAAAATAGTGCTTGATATTTTGAGGATCCGATGATCCCCATCTGTACAAGATTTTCATGCTTGTTTGTGAGGGACTTGATGAAGGCATCAAGACAAGGAATTTTCCAATTTGGGATTGTTAGCTTCCCAGTATGGAATGTGGAAAAAATACTAAATAATCCTGACCAAGTTTTGAGAGGATAGCTAGGATGAGATGATCATAATATTTCTCAACCTTGCACTGCTTCAACTAGAGCACCAAGTGCTTGAATTTTGTGAAAAAATCATTCATAGTTTCGTAGCTACCTGGATTCAGGGATATCAGCTCATTCTCTAGCTGATAGATCCATATATAATCTTGTTTATCAAACAAGGAATCGAGCTGATCGAAAATATCATTTGGAGTATTCAATCCCGTGATCTGGAAAAGAATATCTTTGGAAATAGACAGACACAAGAAACCATAAGATTCATCCAACTTATTCCAGTATTTTATCTTCTCCGTAGCAACATTAGGCTCTGTTTCTTTGTTCATTGTTATCCAGTTGAGCCCTTTTGAACGGAGCTAAATCTCCATGTCCTCCTTCCATTGGTGGTAATTGAAAGGATTATGAGGATCCAGAGTAGAATCCATGAATTTGAGGTAGCAAATGCAACGAAGGAGCTATAAAAACCTGCAATCAACACAAAAAGGGCACCGTAAGTTCGAATAGCCTGCACATTTCAGGTTTTCATCACACCCAGCTTAATTGATCAAGCAATATTGATCAACAATTCCTTTGCTTAGGACTTATGTGGTAAACCTTATGCTTCTGGTGCACTGCTGGAAATTTTGAGCTTTTTTTTACTCAATTTGCATGTTAGATCCGTAAAAAATAATGTATTTTTGAAGAAAGAGCTTCGTCCCACTGTGGCTTTGATACCATATTAAATTTTGTCACATAAATCTTGAGACAAAGCACAGACTTACAAGAGATTCAATACAATTTAGGCATGAAATGACATAACGGTAATGCAATAGGAAGTTGCAGTTGTATATTATCAAAAATACAATGTCATGCAAACTTGCATGACTGGAGACAATTTAAATTCACTAGAAGTCATTTGAATTGAATGGATGGGTGTAGCTTAACTGTTTGTTAGACACATTGAACACACCAGTTAACCACTAATATAGCCATGATTGAATCTAACTAAGCCCTAACTGAATTGGAGTGCAATAAATGATTGAGTCTAACTGAATGTAACTTAAGTACATGTCACTGGATGTCAATCAATAGGTGGTAGCACATCACTAACTCCAGTTAGCTCCGATGAAGAGAAGTGGACTGAAACTAGTGATCAGAAGTTGTTGGAGGCACATTAACTCACTCTAGTTCACCCAAATCAGCCCAAAATAGACAATTACATGAGGGAGGCACCTTTACAACTCAACTTAATTGATTTTTAGGTGAAACAACATTTAGTTAACTATTTGGTGCACTTATGACACTCAAATCACCCCAGAATTACTCCATGATTGAAGGAGGAAGCCTAGTTAGCCTCCCTGATTGAAGGAGAAGGCTTAGTTAGCCTCCCTGATTGAAGGAGGGTGTGGGTGTGCTCATTCTTATGTCATGGTGTGTTGATGATGATGTCAATTCAAGTCAATAAACTTAAGATAGTGGTTAATTGGGCCAAAATTGACCAAATATGTGTGTGGGTTGGATAATGACTCCAACACCTGAGAGAGAGAAATTTATTATGAAGGAACCATCATGTAGGTGGATGATTAATGCGCTTCAAAATCTACTCATTTTTTATAAACAACATTTAGTGAATATTATATTGGCCTGCCAAAACAACCTTTCATCCTGTTTTGCACCTAAATATGGCCTAAATGTCCTTAGGGAAATGCTCGCAATTTATCACCAGTGAGGGATAAAATTATCATGAAAACATAATCTTATAGGTGGATGATTTATGCACTTGACCACTTCCAAAACAACCACTGAGCTTGTCTTGTACCATACCAGAAAATGTCTTCGCTGGAAAAATTTGACTAGTATTGCAAAACTGTTCCAAGTGGCCTAGGGATAATGCTCTCCATTTCCTACTTGAGAGAGAGAAACTTGTTATGAAGGCATCGTAAAGTAGGTGGATGATTATTGCACTTCACGATTGACTCATCGATTAAATTAACATAAAAAAAAACATGTCAGCTCCTAAAAAAATGATTAAAAAAACAATAATGGCCAATAAAATAAAAAATTAAAACAAGCGAGCGATGTCAACCTTCGAGGACAAGTCCTTAAAAAATCTAAAAAGTATGATGTTAGCCTATGGAAACATGCATGCCCAAGTAATGAATTTTGACTTGGAAACACTTGTAAGTCTCCTCCAGTAGACCTTTGTTATGTTTATGAAATACATTCTGCGTGCAAATTTTGAGTATGAAATACAATTTATGTACATAAATTTTGCTTTGAACCTAGACAATCATGGATGCACTTGAAACAAGGGCGTCCTCTACCACAGGCACAATTGAAATGAGGGCATCGTCTTCTGTGACTGTATTTGAAACAAGGGTGTCAGCAAATGATAGGTTCATCGTAAAAAAATTCCACGAGTGTACTGACACATGTAGATATGAAAATAATTGGCCATCAGGTATGGAAACTATTCTGAGGAAAGCATGAGTGTTCGACTTTTTGTTTGGAATGTTCAGTTTTGATAACGAGGAGATAGATGAGGAAATTTTAAATTATGATTATGTGAATATGGAGTTGAAATTTTTTGGGACAAGGGTATATCTCAACCCTGATTTGGTTTCCCAAGAAACAAAATTCCACGCAGAGGGGAAGAGATTTTTAGCTATTGGAAAACCATCAAATTGGAGAAGAATCAGATGTCCAATAAAATTTGTGGGAAAATTGTATCTGTTCCAAGGAATGGTTTAAGAATGTAGGATGTCCATCCTGGAATATACAAATCGTTGATTCAGATTGTCCTTAGGACAATTTTGAACCATCTTAGGCAGGACATTTTGGGTGAATGTATGAGGGTAGTCATAAATTGGGTTGAATATAGACATGTAGATATAGCTTATCTATTGGGTAATAAAATCCACTATTCCCTGCAAGAGATCCAATTAAAGAAGGTTAAATTTAGTTTCCCAGGAACTCTTCAAAAATATTGATTTATGTTGAACCCATGCTATTGAAACAGATACCGGTGATATCAATCAACATGAAATTATATCTTGGCCCAAACCACATGTTCATAAAACATACTATAGGAAATATAATACCAGGGAAAATAATGATGAATTGCTGGGACAGTCTCATTAGCAGAATGAGGAACTGCAAGTACAATATCCTAATCACCATGAGGAATTACCAGGACAGTCTCTAGAGTAGAATGAGGAATTTCCAGTACAATCTCTTGAGCACCATGAGGAATCACCAAGATAGTCTCCAGATTTTGTCACCATTGATGTAGTTCACGCTGCCACAACTTTAAAAGAGCTACATAGACATGTAGACAGAGGTAATTGGAAGGAGATTACATATAGTACAATGGAACAAACTAATGCTAACTTTTCCATTACTCAAGAGGTTCTTAACATAATTCTTTGGAAACAATTAACGATTGAGTATGATTGTTTTTTCAACTTTTATTCAAGGGCTTCCACTATGCATTTACACAATCCATCATATAATTTTGATAGTACATTTGTGTTCATCCTGTATGATAAAATGAATTATTTCAAGGAACAAGCTTTATCTGCAGGAAATTTGGAGGAAGAGTTCCTGATAAAAGATAGTAATATTAAAGAATGCCTCAAACAAATAGCATGGTTGCAAAATACAGTTGTGGATAATCAATTGAAAGAAAACAAAATTATAAAATGAAAAGAAGATATGTATGCTGAATTATCCAAAGAGTTTGAAAGAATCAATGATGAAATTGGAAAGGAAATGGAGACAACAAAGGTTATGTTTACAGAGGATTTGGAATAAACAAAAGTTGAACAAAATGAAATTAGAGAGGAGTTGAAAAAAGGATACCTATACTCAATATACCACAGTTAAAGACAAAAATTGGTTCTGTACATGAATTGGAGAAGAAATTGAAAGAAAATGAACACTCAATAGAAGAATCCCAGTTGAAGATGAAAGAGTGGGAGGAAAGGCGTGAAAAAAAGTTGGAGAATTAGAATCATTAATTTCCAATTTTAGAAAAATCATTTCTAAGAAAGCTGATAAGCTCAAAAGAAAAGGTTAGAAAGGATCTCCAAGACACAGGAAATTAAAAAGCAAAGGAGAGGAAAAAACCTTGATAGTACAAAAGGTGGTGAGGATTAAGGTAAGGGTACCAAAGGATACAAGTGTGCAGATATCAAAAGAGGCAAATGTAAGGGTGAAAAGAGAAAAAATCCTACAGTTACAATGTCCTTAGAAGAGCGAGATAAGTCCTTAGAAAAATGAGAGAAGATGCTACATGAATGCTTCTCAATGATATTTTCTCTAGGTGATGTGTTTGGTTCATCACTATTATATAAAAAAATTAAAGAGGAGATGGATGAAAAGGATGCAAAAATAAGAGAGCTAGAATAAAAACTCTTTGTGGGATGAAAAGTTAAACATTTTGGATGCGATATGGAAATTCAAACAGTTAAATCTAGAATTGATTATTTGTAGAAGGAATTATAGGGTCCAGTTGCTGTGACTATGGCGATTCCTTTCATTCCCAATGAGATAGAGTTGAGGGTAGAAAAGAAGGAGAAATAAATTAAGCAATTGAAAGATGAATTGGATGTAGTTACCAACCAGTTGAACCATAAAGCATGAGAATTAGAAGGTAAGGAAGAAGAAGAATCAAAGAAGTATAAGAACAATGTGGATAAGCTGAAGAGGCTGATGGGAGAAAATAGTTTCTTGCTTGCGAATTAAAAAAAATGTACACAGAAAATTAAAGATCTTGAAACCAAATTAAAAACAATGCCTCCTATAGCTTCTAGAGAATCAAAGTATTCTACGAAATGCAACATATACCATACCGATTTGTCTCCTGCTCAAGAGGAGTTGTTGTAGCCATCTCATAAAAATGCTCAACATGTATATATCATTGTATATATGTATTTATCCACAAATAATGAAAAATGCATTTTTTGCACGACGGAGTTTTCTAAATTCTAGCTCGTTTTTAGTTGTCTTTATTTTTATCTTGTCGTACTTTAGAGAGTGATAGATAATTTATTCCATTTCTTATGTTGTACATTAGTGAGTGATAGAAAATGTGTTCCATTTCTTATACACTCGAAGAATGTTTAGAGCATTTGCAACTATCCAAATACTTTAAATATAAATTTTCATATATTGTCTATGAGGACTTGGTGAATTTTGGTAGTAACAATAGACAATTGTGCTTGATTTAATTTTTATGAAATAGCAATTATGCTGTTCTTCAATGGGGTAAAATAAAGTATAACTGCACATGTATGGGAACACACCACAATAGAATGAATTTATGATGAAATCTATGTAAATGTTTTTTTTTTCTTCTAAAAAAACTTTAAGTTTTTTTTCCATAGAGAAAGGTAAATACAATGCTTATAGGTGCATACAATATTAGAAATTTTCAAATCTATATCCACCAATCTTCAAAATATCTTTTAATATATTACGACCATAACAATTCCATATCATTACAAATGTTATGTTCTTCACCACTTTGCATACAATGTTGCTTGCTGATCATCTTCGAAATTTCTCTTTTTTGTTTGTATCTTACTTGCTCTGACAACACCAGTTTTAAATTGATTGTTATCTTCTATCACTTGGATTCCAAGAGTTGTCCCTTGATTTTCTTGTTTCTTAGCACTTTGCTCTTCCCCATATATCAAGGATGAAACACACCTTCTATTGTGAATCATAGATTCCATCAATGGCATATAAAAAGTAGTTGCTCCATTCAATTCTTGCATTTGATAGGTTTCCAATGCCTTCATTGTTGAGGAAGAAACACCAAAATTTTTATTGTTATTGTCTTCAATCATCACTAGGGTATCATAATCAAATTCCCTTGAATTTGTTTTGTTTGATCACTCTGGCCTGACTCATTTCCTGAGACCAGTGAGGTGGACAAAGTTAGATTTCAAGCAAAAGTTGTACCTTTAACCACAAATCAACTAGATTGATAAAGACATGCTAATATTTAATCAATTGAATGAATATAATACTCACTACTGGAGGGAAAAACAGGTTGTTTTTTTTGCCTTGTGCTTTCCAAAGTGATGCGATTCTTGATAAGAATCTTCAACATATTTGCTGATTGGTTTTGTTCTTGGAAGATAGTTATTGAATTAGGAGGACATATTAATAATTAAACACAAACATGATGACTCCTCACACTATAAAATGAAAATTGAATGATATAACATTTCAAATTAGGACAAACTTACTGTTTGTGGTGCAATCAATGATTTCTTAGACTATTTTTCCCATGAGTTAAATAGTTGTTCCACTTGTTGACAAGTGACATAAGGGAACATGACGCCAATTGTGCTGTAGTTTCCTTATTCAATTGATTTCTTGACTTTTCATACTAAACATGAAGTTGACTTCTAATATTTTAAGGCAAGAATTTTGATTTGTCTAAACTTTTGGAAAGTACCTTATGATCTCATGACAAGCTTGAAAAATTGCACTCTCATCTCATTTACAAGACACATTCTATCATGTTCAAATGTGCTTCTATTGTCCCTATGAACTCCTATTCCTCCTCCTTGGATGCCATTCAAACTTTTCATTTCTCTATGCTTACACTCCATTACTTCATTCCTTAACCATCCCAACGTATAAAGACAAATAGAACATGTCATCTCAAGAGCATGGGCCCCTTGTACATGCATATAAGGAACCATCTCATCTCCTAAAAAACAAGAACATAACCAAAGCAACTTAGTTGCAAGGAAGCCAATCCTACAAGGACAGTGGCTTAAAATGTTTATCATGTATGAAATGATACTACCATTCAATATAGATAATATGATGAAACATACGTACCTTTTCTCATATGCATATAGATCATCTCCTCTACACCCTTGCAGTTGCAACATGTGAAATTCTTTATAACACTTCCACAAACTCACCAACGTTTTATTCTTCTCTTCATCTGGTAGGTTTTCAATAACCTTGAAACAATACATAAGTTTCAATGCATATGAATAAATACTAAGTTTTATTTTCAAAGTAAATAACATTGAGATCCATTCAAAAATAGCCAAAACATAATAACATCATCATGTATTATTAGTCAAGGTCCACATAAAAAATAATTGATAAGTTGACATAATTATTAAACCTTTAAAATTCCCTCATGTCGAATGAGGATCTTATCTGATGCTGATCCATCTGATTGCCCATAGTTAAGATCACTGTATTGTTGGATTTTATGATGGTATGGTTCTCCTGGATTACATGGAACACCAATTTTCTCCATCTCCTCCTAAATTTGAACTAATTTTGTTCTCTCCATGCCTCTAGTGTGATGAACCTTGTCATAATCTTGTGAAATTATTTGAATATCACGGAACATCTTCAAAATTGTTCTGATTCCGGCTTGGCGAGAACGATATACAAGCTTGGACATTGAGCCAGGAGTCAATTGTAATTGGCACCACATGTTTTAGTAGGCAGGAATTTGTGAAATAATAAGAAGCTTAATTTATAGGTAAGAACTAATCATGAAAGTGTGTACCTTTTCATCATTTCTTCTTTCAATGGGATAATTATTCACAATAGTCATCTTTCTACTAGATAAGGTTGGTTGAATGTTTATAATATGTTCATCTAACTTTTCTTCCCATCCTTTGCTTGGTTTGAAAGCGGGATTCAACTCCTAATGTTCAAGAAGATAGTTAGATTAAGAAATTAATGTCAAGATATAAACAAAAAATTCTAAACTTGTAATAAATTTGCATATCTTGCAAGGAACAAGTATGTTGACATTGCATAACATTCAAAAATAGTACGAATAATATCTCCTTCTTCAATTTTGATTTCATTTGTAACCATGCATATCGCTTTTTTATGGCATGTGCACCAAGGGAAAAGCATATTCCCCATTGGAGAAACAATATTATTGCATACTAAACTGCATATGGCCACTAGATCATGACACTTGAAAAAATTAGTTTTGACAACCCTACCATCCACCATAGTGATGCCATATTGTGAAACCTTATTTATTTGTTTCATTAAGTTCTCCTCATTTTCAGGATCAACAATATGTGCTAAAAATTGTCTATATTATTCTTTTCCATCCCATTTTTCAAGGCTTAGACAAGACATCAAGCCGTTGTCTTCTAGTAACTCAAATAATATCTCACATACCTGCCCACTTAGATCATAATGTACGCAAGAATCAATACCAAGTTTGAAAGAAAATTCATTGACTACAGTACCAGACCTATTTTCATACGATTCAACCATAAAGGAAGCATATGACTTTACTTGTTTGACCCTAACTCCATATGTGAAAACATCAGTTCTCTCCCAACCCATATCAATATCCTCAACTTCTTTGCTCCACTTTTTCATTTATCTACAAAGTAATGTTGGATTGACCCCATTTAGTACACCATGAGCATCAATTCTCTTTAGACATTGTAAATCCTTATGAGTCATGCTTAATTCAATAAATACCGAATCCATGTTCCTCGGCATAAAATACTTACGAATATCCACCACAACAATTGATAGAATTTTATCAATCATTCCATATAGATGTTCAAGAACATCCTCAATTTTAGTTTCTTCATTATAGTTTTTTCTCATGAAGTACCCAATTCCAACAATAATGTCATTTTCATCTACATCTTGAAGTGGTTTTCCAAAAAAAACAACTCCTAATTTCTTTCAATTTTGTCTTCCCCTCATTTAGTCTATGGTTATACCATCCTGGTCGCTTCTTAAGATGCAATAAAGATGTCCTTAAGCGTTTTCCTAGTGACATTCTCTTAGCATGTGTAGTTTGATTTGCTGACAATCCTTATCGCATTTTGGTTACAACTTGACCAATTGTAGTACTTTGATCTTCCGCAGTTGCATTTCTATCCGTTTGTTCCTAAAATGGACTTATTTCAGTTGTTTCATGTCTTCTAGTAGCATCCAAGTTGCGAAGAGATTATTTTCCCAATTGCTTCCCATTGGGTTCTACACTTTGATTCCCTTCACGATTAAATGCAATCAAAGGATCCCTAGGTTGTTGAGCAACAAAACCTTCACTTTGATTAGAGTGATTTGTAAAAACAGTAGCATCAATCACTAGTTGTTGAGGGAAAAATAGGGCCTCATTCTGCAAAATTGGGTTCATTCTTTGGTGCATATTTTTATTTTGCAAATCAGAGTTCATTGTAATGGCGGCATGGTTAAATATTGTTCTCTGAGGGAAATTTGGGACATGCACATTCTCTGAAACATAGCTCATTGTAGTGGCAGTAGAAAAAAATATGTTCTTTGAGTTGAAATTTGGGACCCTCACGTTCTTTGAAACATAGTGCATTGTAGAGGCAAATGGAATAAAAGATGTTCTCCAAGGGAAATTTGGGACATGCACATTCTATGAAACATAGCTTATTGTAGTGGTTACATGAATAGAATTTGTTCTCTGAGAGAAATTGGAGACCCTCACATTCTTCGAAACAGAGTTGTTGGGCATAGGGACAGTAGGGTAGAATTCATGTAGAATTCTGCCTAAGTATGGAGAAGAACATAAAGGAGAAGAGGAAGGAGTTCTGATTGAGGAAGCAACATAAAGGGAAAATGGAAGGACGCCGCGACAAAAGAAGTGAAAGAGAAGAAGAAGATAAAGAGAAGGCGTTGGAAGAGGAAGCTACGCCAAATGAGTAATCCACGACAGAAGGATATAATGAGATACAATATGACATGGAAGAATATCAATAAAAGAAGGTGTGCAAATAGGGTAATGACCAGAAAATGACAGTAAGGCATAACACTGAGAAATTGATAGTCCTTAACGATCATGGGTACGAGCTCAGATGGAGCCAATGAAAACCACACGCATGAAGGCATCTTTGTAAGCCAGGGCGATAATGCCTCTCGTTATGTGTTTCTAGAATAGGAAAGACAACCTGTTGGCTGGATATAGTAAGTCGATTGAGATAGCGAAAAAAAAGATTCTGTAATGAGTCTGTTAGAGTTAGTATCGAGTCGGTATTAAGTCTATAACAAGCATGTATGGGAGTTGTATCGAGTTTGTAATGGGGATATAAAAGAAGGAACCCAAGCTATAGATGGGTTAGCCGATATAACATCTGAGTAATCTCTAGACTCTTGGTAAGACGCTTGAGCTAGAATTGAGGTAGGCATTCTAGTTAATGACTCTGTATCGCTGAGTGCATCAAAGTAGAGGTTCTGCAGCTGAGTGCGCAGAGAGTAGGGAAGGTTGAGTCGATCTAGGCTATGTGTAGATCGCTAGTAGGAGTAGAATAAGAAGAGAAAGAGAGAAGATTAGAGATCATGAGACGAAGGAAAAATTTGTAAAGATAGAAGAGAAGATCTTGAACAAAGTCTACAACTTTATGTGTAGACAAAAGGTGCATCTATTTGCTCATGCCAGATGAATAGCACCTTGTGGTTTTCGCTCGGATGGGTTTCCACATTATATGCTATGTATATGTGTGAATGTTGAAGTAGCTTAGATATATCTGTAAATATTGTGTTGAATGACTGGTTTATTATTGTGTTTGCAAATGGATAAGTGTATGACTGCTACATTATATTTATGAATATGATTATGCTGTATGTTCACTGTTTATTTACTTAAGTCACATAAAGAAGGGTTGGATCACAACTAAGTGTTGAAGTACTATTCATACAAGTAATACACCTCCTCGGTCTTCATTGGAATCCTTGGAACAGAGTCAAGGTACTAAAATACCCTCCCACACAACTGCAGAAACATGGTCCTTGCAGTTACCCATAAATAGAGATATCTCGGGTGAGACGACATCTGTGTCGTAGGTGCTTCCGACTGAGCTCTACTTTGTCAGGCCTATATATCGTGCTTTGTTTTCCTGAGTATAAGGGACTGAACCTGGGTCTAGGGAAAAAGAGAGATAAAAATCCAACAAATGGTTCAGTTGTCGGGACCTTAAATTGTTGCGGTGAGGGATATGTTGTGGTAGCCGACAAAACCGGAGATCCAGGACTGGGTGGACTTCAAAGAATTAGAGTTTGCATGAAAAGAAAGTGAAGGATCTTAGTGGAACCCAACAGACTGGTTGGGCTGGTACATTTATTCAAACATTCATGAGATTTTCTTTTATGATTTTCCCATTGTGTTGCATGAGTGGTTGTCTAAGTTGGCAACCCAACAAAGAAATTTTCAAAGAGGAGAACCAAGAGAGTGGAATCCTCAATTAATTGAGTGGCTGAAAAGAGTAAGCAGCCCTATATCAAGGGCTATGGATTTTTGGGTAGACAGTATCCTAGAAGGATATATTACTGAGTTCGCTGTTGACACAATAACCTCATACAATGAGGAAGATAATTTTTTTTTCAAGGACCATGTAGCAGATACCTGCCATATTTAAAGACGTGGATACAAATGATTTTATGTGAAAAAGGAATTCTACGAATGCAACAAGAATGAATAGCAAAGAGTGGCTATGTGTTAGTAGAATCCTAGAGTGAGATTTTCCCAAGAGATAACGAAACTGAACTAGAGCCAGGATTTTTAAGAAGCGAAAGAAGATTCAGGTCCAACAAATGATGAATAAATATTTTAGAATGAGGGAGTTGCAACATAGATTGAGAAGAAGAAGGATAAGAATTTGCGTCATACTTATACGAAGGATCTTGTGATGAAGAAGATGAATATCATTCGATCTCAGAAGGAGACGAAGAGTCATATGAGTCTACTAAAGCTCCAGAACAAGAGCGTGCTTACAAATCACCTACAACATCGGAGGTAAGATCACGAGAACTGTCTCCAAGTACTTCTGTAAATATGAGTACTAATAACACTATAAATAGCGGACAAGGAAGTTCAACTAGTCCTAATTTTGTTTTGACTGTACGAAAAACAAATACAATGGCTAGAGCTGACATTAAGCTACCAATATTGAATAGAAATGGGTTGGAAGACCCATAACAACATTGGTTTCTTTGTGAAGCTGTCTAGACTGTACGATAGATCCAAGATGAGAATATCAAGAAAGAACAGATGATCATGACTATGCGAGGTCGTTTGTTGGACTGGTATATGAAATTTTCCATAGTACCAGTAGGAGTTTTCCCAAAAACACTCAACGAGATTTGACTGGCTTTGATAGATGAATTAAAAAAGCCGAAGTCTGAATCACAGTGCATCACCAAAATCAAACAGATTAAGAAGCTACCAACATAATCTGTTTGGGAATTTGACCAAATATTTAAGACATTAATGGCCAAAGTGATTTTTCAAATGTCAGATGTGCAACACAAGGAATGGTTTATTACTGCCTTGTTACCACATATATGAACCCCGTTGATGCAACGGAAACTCGTGTCACAGATAGAGGCTCTTGAAATAAAAATGAAATTAGAGGCTTCACCGATTGGAGACACTAGATTAGGAATGATGCAAATTCAGTTGTAGCTAGCCAATCTTACGTTGCAACTCCATGACATTAAAAGAGGAAAGGAAGTTTAGGAAGAAATATGGTGTACAAGATGCATAACCGATGGAAACCATAAAGACAATTTCTCGATGCTCATGAAATATGTCGTAGCAAGTGCACTGAACCCATTAAATACCCAAGGAATGCCTTGGTGTAGAATATTCCAGACTAGGGGTCACAATTCCAAGGAATGTCTGTACTTACAGAAGATTGTAAGTACACTCGCTAGTCTGTGTTGTAAATTTTGTAAATCAGCAGGTCATGATGAAAAAGACTATAGAGCGCTTTAGATACTGCAAGAAAAGATGATGAATACCCACTTAATGAAAAATGATAAGAAAATGCAAGCTGAATGAGCACAACCTCAGTATCATCCTGTGGAATATCAACAACAACAATACCCTCAACCGCAATATCAACATAATCAATATCCTCAACAACAACAATAGCCTCCGCAAAGGGGGGTGGGAATTTAAGAGGTTGAGGACAACAACAAGGAAGAGAATTTGGTCAAGTAAGAGGCCATGTCATATGTTATAATTGTGGGAATCCAGGACATTTTTTCCGAGATTGTCAAAGACCTACGAAAAATTGTACATATTGTAAATCATTTGATCACACAATTGAAAAGTGTCTGCAACTTATTGTGAAATGGCAGGATAGAATTATCGTTAACCCTAACCCAGTGTAGAATAAAAATTCGAATCCTAATCATAACATTCAAATGATTTCTGCCGAACCAAGACAACCCCACATTGCTGTAGTTATAAGAGGAGGTTCTACAATGAGAGCAGAACAAAATACACAACCAGGACAGCCGCAGGTGAGACCCACGACACAAAAGAAAGTTCCGCTAGATGTCCAACAGGAGAAAGAAGTCTTCTTGAAGGTGCAACCATAATTTGTTGATACTAATCATCCATTGACATCTGGACAGGTTAGGACTATGCGCGAACGATTTGAAAAACTAATCAAGAAGCTGCCAATGAAAAAGATTAGTAAGCTTAAAGAATTTTTCAAAAGTTGTTTAGCACTAATCAATGATAAAGATGCTGTCACAGAACTAAAATAACTCATGGAAGAAACCACAGAAGACCTGCGACATGAAAAAAGAGTTAATCATATCAGGAGAAAACTGAAGACAGACCGAGAACTGCGAATGACTGCGTAGATAGGAGATTATGATATGGATTATATCATATTAGATTTGGGCTCGGATGTCAATATATTGTCAAGACAAACATGGGAGAGCATGAATAAGCCATGAATAGATTGGTATCCTATTCAACTAAGGCTTGTGAACCAGTCGAAGGTTCTACCAATTGGTAGACTAAGTCAAGTACATGTGAAAGAGTTTGCATGTGTTAAAATACACGGTACTCTGCTAGATATGAGATTAAAAAAAATGAGGGAAAGAGAAAGAAGGGTGTTATACCATCTTCGCATAACCTTCAGAGAAATAAAATCAAGTTTCCAGGAGAGCGATGATAGACTAGGAGATATCAAAATAAAAGAGAAAGTTTCACATGACATGCCACTACCATAAAGTGATGTCATGATTGACACAATAATTAAATAAATTACTCACAGGATACTTGTCAGTCATTCATTTGGAAATATTTACAGAATCCGGCATCATGCCTTGGGACCATGTCCACCATAAGTAACAATAACTATATTTTTGGATGCTAGCTAAGTGACGACATGCCAAAAAAGCTTCCTTAAATAACCCACATTGCCGCCCAGGGAATTCAAAATATGGAGTACTTTCTAAGTATAGACTGCTCATGTGAGAGACAACTATAAAGAAGATGTTGTTTCATATTATACATTGTTACTATATCCAGAATAATTGTGCCTAGAACAAGAAAGAGCGAGTATTGTATGAAATCTAATGAGCAGAAACCGGTTTATTGCCATTACGATAGTAAGTGCTAACCCTCCCGTGAGACCTGTATCCACTACTCCTCCCATGGAACATGGTACATGACATAGAAGCTCAAGGAACTAGCCTCGTCCAGATGCTGTCCAAGTTCCACCTCGATCTTCAGAAAAACGCATAATGCATGAACACAAGTTGCCACCAGTTCCTAAGGGGAAGCAACCGATGAAGAAGCAAAGGAAGGAGAAAGATACAACCGCAACATTGAACTAGGAAGAGAAAACGGAATTTGAAACCAATAATTTATTGTCACCATAAATTCCACCAAGGAGGATGGATGCACCACGCATTAGCATCTCTAGCAAGGGCTATGCTACATTGGTAGCACCTAAAAAACCGAAAGGTATGAAAGTACTGCATGATAAACTGCCTTAGCTAGAAAAATACCCTTTGAAGATTTAGACACAAGTAAAATCAGTGACCTTGATAGAAAGAATTACATGAAGGTGGTCAGATATACACTGGAGTCACCAAACCGGTTTGTTCCAATGCAATGGGAAAAAGGACTAGAACAATTGTGGCTACTGTCACTCCTCTTCATATTGTGCTTTGGCTAGACCACAGAGGTGGATGGTTACGTAAAACAATTGTTGGTAGTATTTCATGCAAGTTTGATTTGGTTAGGAAAACCATATTTAGTTGATGTCGAATTGATCCCAACAATCATAGGACTGTCGAGAGTAGGGTCAGACCTAGTATCAATCTTAGAGAAGGGAGAGAACCCAACCCACATTACAAAAGTCAAGGATAAATATGACTTGATAAACACTGGAAAAGAGTTCTCAATACCATCCATCAGTGACCTTTCTACTCGCATGGAAACAACATTATTAACACACAAGCTATTGCACATATTGCTCCCAAAGCAATGTACTGCAGGTGCAGTAATGCTGGCCGCAATCTGTGCAGAAGGAGTGAAATCAACTGGTCTCAATTCTTACTTAACGAACTGCTACATGATGCAACTTCAACATAGGAAGAAGGTACTCCTTTCCATTATTATTAGTTGTTAATTTTAATCTCATTTACTATGTGGTCTGAGCCAACATATTATCAACCAGTCAACTGACCCATTCCTTATAGAGGTGTGAGATACCAAAACCTGTGGTTCTCTTGTTAGGGTTAACCTTGACTTGAGATCGAGTCAAAGGTGGTTAGGTCTAGCACATGGTTTGGGCACATGGTTTGTTGTAGCCCATGGTATTGCATGTGATTAAGCCTTTATAAGGCTTGAGGAGGATCCATTGTAAAAATAGG
>LPNX010718411.1:93316-125757 GCA_001517045.1 Pseudotsuga menziesii | reverse complement strand
ATGGCCGGTTTTGGCCATGTAATGAAGATCTTCATTGGTGCTGGTTTTCCCCGCATGGGGTTTCTAGGGTATATTGTGTGTCTATATGTGGTTGCTTGTGATAATGTTTGTTTTCTCACTCATTATTATGTTAATGTTGCTCGCTTTTAACCTAACAACTGGTATTAGAGCCATGGTTTGGATTGGTTATGCTCGTTGGTGTTGGTATGGGATGTTTTGTATCTGGGTTTTAATGGAATAATGCGGGGTGCATGATCGGTAGTACCTGACACCTCAGCATGTTTTGGTTCTTGGTTAAATTTTGGATTTCTCTGGATGCTAAAAGAACAAGGTATCCCTCTTATGTGCAAAGAAGGGATGTTGCATCAAGTGTGGAATGAACCACTAGGTAGGTACGAGGGTGGCAGGTATACTCGTAGCTTAGCTTGATGTGGATCGGAGAGGTTGAGTCTTCGATTGCGGGAGAAATGTGAGATGGTTTAATCTCAGTTTTGGGACCAAGATTGATGAGCCATGTATGTGAAGAGAATTCCTAGAGAACTGGCGGTTACAGTGGCCGATGACCCATGTAATCCGGTAGATGGATTTTTCTTTATATGGACATCAATGACAGAGTTTGGATGTAGGTACAAAGGGAGCATGGAAAAAGACGAGCAAGGAAGCGAGCATGGAAAGCGAGAGGATGAAGCAACAGATGGTGATGGTGTAGTCACCATGAAGGCACATAGAAAAAAATAAAAATAAAAAATTGTAATGGAGCAGTTTGCATGTAAATGGGCATATGACTGTAAGACATGGTAAGGCATGCATACCCCTGGTAACTCACTGGTAAAGTCGGGAGATAGACCTAGGTGATAGGGGGGTGTATGTAAGATTCCTCGGTAAATATTTGAGGGGAGTTGGTGATTACTCCAAGTCAAGTTTAAAGGGGGGATTGTTAGGGTTAACCTTGACTTGAGATCGAGTCAAAGGTGGTTAGGTCTAGCACATGGTTTGGGCACATGTTTTGTTGTAGCCCATGGTATTGTCCCATGGTATTGCATGTGCTAACCTTGACTTGAGATCGAGTCAAAGGTGGTTAGGCATAGCACATGGTTTGGGCACATGGTTTGTTGTAGCCCATGGTATTGTCCCATGGTATTGCATGTGATTAAGCCTTTATAAGGCTTGAGGAGGATCCATTGTAAAAGCAGGCCTGGAGGTGAGCAGTGACTAGCTCGCTTAGCCCAGATGGCCGGTTTTGGCCATGTAATGAAGATCTTCATTGGTGCTGGTTTTCCCCGCATGGGGTTTCCAGGGTATATTGTGTGTCTATATGTGGTTGCTTGTGATAATTTTTGTTTTCTCAGTCATTATTATGTTAATGTTGCTCGCTTTTAACCAAACATTTCTCAAGATAAAACCGACAGCTGAGTAGAAACAATGAATTTTTTTCCCATACTGAAGCTTTAAAGAACCTGATAAATAAGCAGGTAAGACTTAGTGCAACTACAACGTCCAAATTTCAATGAACTGTCAATTTTCAAATAGGACTGCACTATGTCTTCATCCAACCACGACGAGACCCCCGAGGACAGTGGTTGGAGACAAAATATGAGATAATAGAAGAATATGTAGAAACCTTACCAGTGATTGAATAGAAGAATGGCGACAGGAAGGATCACCAACTTTAGGAGAGGAGGATAAGAACCCTAGGAAACACATAGACACCACAATGCTATACAAAAATCATCCTAATCCCCCTCAGTAGGAGCCACCAATATAACAACAACAACATGAAATGCAAAATAAAGACGTACAAAGAGAACCTCCGCACAAGAAACGAAAGGCTAACAAGGAAGCCAATACCTCTTGTATGGATGACAAAGAAGTCGCAAAATTAGCAGAAGCCCTCCAACAAGATGCCAAGACAATTTTCTACCACTTCGACAGACAACATAATCAATTTATTAGTACTATCACAGATAGGATGAACGAGCTGGGAATAACAATTGAGGAAGTCAAAATTGCAGTAGATCATGCATCGTAGGTACCTCAGTTGCAGGATGCACCTGGCCCATCAGAAGCACAGGAACCTCCGAGACCCAGAGAATATCACCCCATAAGAGTACAACTAAGCAGAGACGTATTGGAACTAGAAACCTCTGACTTCAGCGTGGTTGACAGAATTGCTGACCAGATCTTCTTAGATTTCTCAAAGATGCGATTGAAGGATGTGCACGCTTTTTAGAAAGCAACAGATGCAGAGATTCGAGTAAGGGGAAATATCCTTGGAAATAAGGGGAAGCACTCAGAAAATACTATCAGTGAAATAAAGGCAAAGATACAAAGAACCACATAAGAAGCAAGTAAGTAGAAGCTATAAAATGTCATTAATATTATTTGTTCCAATATCGAAGATGTTGAAATGTCACAAGACATTCCATGAGAAGACAAGGTCCTCCATCTAGGCAATATAGTGGCTTACCTTAGGAAAAAAGTAACCAATTTAGAAGAGCAAAGGAGACCCAACACACCCCAAAAGTGTTGGAAAGCAAAAGAGACGCAACCACTCAGGTTGCGAAAAGAATAGAGGAAGTAGAGAAAACATGTGCTAAGGCTATGGACCAAGTATCAGACTTGGGAATCCCTAATGGACGACGAGCAATCATAAAGGATTTCAAGCGAGCTCACTGCATTTGAAACAGATATAACACATATAAGAAGTGAGATGAAGCAACTACCCTTGACGCAAAAAAGGTTAAGGAAATAGAGATGCAGATGTAACACCCTGGTTTTGACCCCATTTGCATTAAAATATATATGATATAAATATTTTATTTAATAAATGTGTGGAGCTAAAGTGTAATTTCCCTTTTTGAAATTTTATTAAATGACAAAAATTTTCACTTTTTCCCCAATTTTGACCTTAACTAGTTTTGATGTCTAGACCTTCAAATTGACCCAAATGCTCCCAAATTTTCTTAGAAGGTATATGAATGATATTAGAACTTAAATATTATGTTCAGGGATGTTTTATTACCCCCAAATTACTTCTTAAAACTTTTTTAATTTTCTGTTCAAAGTAGGAGCCTTTACTAGCAAATTGGGGCTCCAATTCCCCCTGGGTAATTGTTGGAAATGGCTTCTCCAATGGTCTCAAATTCACGCGAATTTCTGAAAAGAGGAATGGGATGTGTAATGGAAAATTTTAAAGTGTCATATTCATCATTTTTCAGTTTATATAGGTCGTTATGACTCTTTCCAAAACAACTCCCAAATCACAATTTCGACCCTTGGGGAAAATGCACCAATTCTTCTCCCAATGCAATAAAAATGAGTAAAATGGATTAAAATGATTAATTAATGAAAATTATAATTTAAATAAACATTAATTACAATCCATTCATCATACATTTATCATATATACATTCCTCCATTCAAAATAATAAGCATTACGATGGTATATATCAGAATAGAGCGGAAATGGTCATTATTTGCTCATTAAAAGTAATTTTGACATACAAATATTGGGTATTTAGACTTTAAATAACTGATTACAATCATAAATATATCAGGAATATCTCTCCCAAAGAGTACATGAGCTCACCCAAGGCGCAATCCCTCCACAAGCATGCATATGCATAGAAAACTGGAAATGGTTGAGAGATAGTGGTGCAATAGAATAATCCACATGCTTCCCTGTAGCTTACACCTGAAAATAAGACTCCATTAAATCTCCATTAAATACATGAGTGGCCTCTCCAAACACCAAATTGGATGGGAATATTTCACCCTCGAAATTGGCTAAGGAAAGAAAACTAGTCATCCACTAGTTCTCACAATTCACAAATGACAATTTCTCAAATGATCAAAATCCATTCTATTGGTTTCTTCCTATATTTTATAAACATAATTATCCTTCTAAGGTTACAAACACATCCACAAACTCAATCCAATTCGAATTTGTGTGTGTGCTCATGATTTTCCATGTGTCCTCCCTTTCCTAGCCTTCCACCTTCCCCAAATTCGAGTTGGAGCCCATTGAGCTTCCTCAAATCACACGAGAGATATATTGTATGCTCTATTTTGACCTGACATGTCATATATGTTAGGTTTCATCCTTCAGATATGATTTGTGTCATAGGTGTCATATCATCTGCATCAATGTTGTCATAGATCTAGGGAATCTAGTCCAAGTGTCTCACTAGCTCCAAAATGACTCTTCCTTTCCCATGTAAGTTAAATTTCCTCCAAAATTAGACCTATGATGCATATGTCCAAGTGTATTAGCATTATAAATCATCCAAGAACCTTTATACTTCCCATGGATTCGAAATTGAAAGAGGAGGATGCCATGTGGCACAAAATTTCTAGCTTGTGTGGGCCTCATAGTATCCATGTGTCTCCATGCTCCATTGCCACTTCAATTTTTTCTTGTATTTATTTAATAAGATAAATTATTAAATATTTATCCCAATCTAATGTCTGAACATAATTTATTAGCTCCCTTATTAAAATTACAAATGTATCCATCCAACCTAGGAACTAGTAGGGTGATGGAATTGTCCTGCTATGCAATTATTTAAATGGGGACATTACACTCCTCCCCACCCAATATTTATTGTCCTCAAGTAATTTCAGATTTGTATACTGAAATAATATGGTTACTGACATCTTCTCAAGTGATGAATAAATCTCTAGCGCTGCTTGTTTCCCCCACAATTGAAACCAATGAGACCAAAAATAATCCCAGGGTCCCATATGATCCTGATACTTGGATGGTGTGAAATGTCTATGATGAGATGCCATGAACACCAAGCATGTGAAAATTGAATCCATCTCTCAAAATTTACTCCACATAGGAAATATGAACACTGCTATTCAAGGATGAACTCAAACAACTGAAGGTTGGTTTGCTGTCTCAAACCAACAATCGAATTGCTATTCCAAGTGAGATGAAACAAAGCAATTCCAGGATCCCATTGCTGGTATTGCGCCCTTCCACACATCATGAGTAAAAAATGTAGATCATGAAAGTACATAACAACATCATACAAATGTACATCAATAAGGTACCTCATCAAAGAATCATGAAAGTGCTTATACATCCAAGTGAATAGATCACCATGTGGCCCATACACACAAGCATAAAGTATTATATCAGATCTGCCCCAATGACATAGGTGAGGATCCCATGTCCTATAATGCTGCTCCAAAAATATATAATGCACATAAATATAATCATCCATGTGTTCTTTCATCCAAGAAGTGAATGAAGAACCTCCACCAAAATATGAACCAAATAAGGAGCAAAGAAAACATGAAGACTTCAAGTGGCTCAAAGAAGTCTCATCAATACACCCATGAATATGTATATCATCATGAAATAATGGAGGATTTTTCTTCCAATAATAATTTTCTTCAATCATATTTCTCTTTACCTAATTGTGGGATGAAGTTCCTCCAGCATCCAATGGACTAGACAAGGAGCAAGGAAAAGCATGAGTCTCCAAGTGACTCAAGTGAATACCATAGGTGCATCCATGTAGATGTGCATCATTGCAAAGTAACAAAGGATGTTGCTGCAAATGTGAATAATAATGTTATCCAACCATGTCATCATAAAAAGTAAATCTGGGAGTTCCATACTCCTCATGTGGTACCATAAAAAAGAACCCTTTCACCCATACTTCATTGAGACTAATTCTGCAAAACATGGAATTGTAGGATGTAGGAGAATGGAATAACTCAACCAAATGATCAAAAAGTGTAGAAGTGACATCATGGGAAGGATCCATATGGGTAGTATCATGCAGCTCCTTCAAAAATGTGAAACCTTTGTCATAGATTGGTTCCAATGTAGAGGAATCATGCTATTCTTTAAAAATTGCATAACCTTCATCAAGAGACAATTCAAGTTCCTCTTCCACCACATCAAGTGTTTGGATGTCTTAAATTTCATATTCAAACACATAAATCACATTCAAATTTCCACATTTCTCATGATCCACCATGTCATTATAATCCTCCAAACAATCCACCATTTGACAATCTGAAACATAGGAGGAAAAACAAGTGTCTTGCAATTTTTCAAGAAGTTGATCATTGTGAATTGTGAGCTTATGAATATCTTCATTATTCTTCAAGTAGGATTCCTGTAACCATTCACTAATCTCAATGACATTTTTCTATCAAAATGCGAAGACATGAAATTACCTTTGATGTTGCACATTGCTCTTTGAATCTTCTCCATGTATTCAAGGAAGGATGTTTCCTCCAATGAAGTAGCTCTCCAACAATAATTTGAAACTAATTCTTGAGTGTCATGGAGTATTCAAAGGGACTCTTGGATCTTCTTTTCATTCATCTTTAAGGACCCTTAAATTAAATGAGGCTCTTGCAAAAGAACCTCCTCATCTTATTCCTTCTTGCTTGGACCAACTTCATGAAGCTCAAGTGGTGATGGGGAAGTTGATCTTGTTTCTTCTTCAAGTGATAGAAGGTATTCATTTTCATGTTTAATGGAATTTTTTCTTGCAGAAACACTTCCAAATATGATCTTTATGTCACCAACATAGAGTTATGAGCACCTATCAATAGGTACTATTTCATAGTTCAAGCATCCATCAGTAGATTCTCCTTGTTTCATTTCCAAGGTAGGATGTGTCTCGAAATGATCTTCAATATTTTCAATAGAAAATTCTTCATACTCATGTGATGTCTCTTCATCTTTTTTAGAGTTACTTGGGAGTGACTTTCGATCCTCATAATGTAATTCTTTTCTATTTCACCACCCACAAAACTTGGTGGATCCTTGGTCTCCTCCATAATTGTGAATTGCTGATTATTCCTTAATGAATTCATATTTGAATTATTTTTCCTAAATTCATTCAATCAATCATAAAAGCATTCAAAATGAATGGTATTATGTGTCTCTCCATGATAGAAACTTCTACTACCCCCTTCTGCCAGCTTACCCCTAAGTTGGATAGCCATCAATTCAAATCCTTTCATAAGCTGCTGGGTCATCATTATTGTTTATGTCATCAAAGAGAGGTTTCATGATTTTTATATGCTCCTCACCATCATATGAAATTACCTTTTCATCCCTAGTCATAGTTTCCTAAAAAAATGCCTTCTTCTCCTACTTTTTTTTCCTCTTTAACAAAAGCACTTTTGGGTTTCAATATATAATGGTGGTACCTAAATTATTTTCCTCATAAATATCATAACACATAAGGTTCCAATATCATGCTTTGATACCACTGTAATGTCCCTTTTTGAAATTTTATTAAATGACCAATTTTTTCATCTTTTCCCCAATTTTGACCTTAACTAGTTTTGATGTCTAGACCTCCAAATTGACCCAAATGCTACCAAATTTTCTCAGAAGGTACAAAAATGATATTATAAATTAAATATTATGTTAAGGGATTTTTTATGACCCCCAAATTACTTCTTCAAACTTGTTTAATGTTATGTTCAAAGTAGGAGTCTTTACTAGCAAATTGGGGCTCCAATTCCCCCTCGGTAATTGCCGGAAATGGATTCTCCAATGGTCCCAAATTCACTCGAATTTATGAAATGAGGAAGGGGATGTGTAAGGTAAATTTTTAAAGTCTCATATGCATCATTTTTCAGTTTATATAGGCTGTTATGACTCTTTCCAAAACGACTCCCAAATCACAATTTCGACCCTTGGGGAAAATGCAATAAAACTAAGTAAAATGGCTTCCAATGATTAATTATTGAACATGAGAATTGAAATAAAAATTAATTAAAGTCCATTAATAATACATCAATCATAGATACATTCCTCCATTCGAAATAATAAGCATTACCATGGCATATATCAAAATAGAGTGGAAATGCTCATTGTTTGCTCATTAAAAGTCATTTTGACATACAAATATTGGGTATTTCGACTTGAAAATTTACGAGAATGAATAAAATAGAATATTTAACTGATTAAAATAATAAATATATCAGGAATATCTCTTCCAAAGAGTACATGAGATCACCCAAGGCGCAATCCCTCCATGAGCATGAATATGCAAAGAAAATTGGAAATGGTTGAGAGAAAGTGCTGCAATAGAAGAATACACATGATTCCCTATAGATTACACCTGAAAATAAGACTCCATTAAATATCCATGAAAGACCTTATTTGTATCTCCAAACACCAACTTGTATGGGAATCTTTCACCCTCGAAATTGGCTAAGGCAAGAAAACTAGTCATCCACTAGCTCTCACAATTCACAAATGACAATTTCTCAAATGATAAAAATTAATTATATTGGTTGATTCATGTATTTTATAAACATCCTTATCCTTATAAGGTTCCAAATCCATCCAAAAACTCAAGCCAATTCTAATTTGGGTGTGTGCTCCCTTTCCTAGCCTTCCACCTTCCCCAAATTCGAGTTGGATCCCATTGAGCTTCCTCAACTCACATGAGAGCTCTATTGGATGCTCTATTTCGACCTGACATGTCAGATATGCCAGATGTTAGCCTTCAGATCTGATTTGTGTCATAGGTGTCATAACATCTTCATCATTGTTGTCATAGAGCTAGGGAATGTAGTCCAAGTGTCTCACTAGCTCCAAAATGACTCTTCCTTTCCCATGTAAGTTACATTTACTCCCAAATTCGACCTATGATGCATGTGGACAAGTGTATTATGTTGATGTATTTGTAACTTCAGAATGTATTCACTTGTATATCTTATGTATTGTACCCCGATGTTTATTCCAGGAAGTATCTGTAATGTAATTGAGTCATGTCATGCCCTGATGTTCCTATCGGGAAATTCAATAATGTAAAAAAGTCATGTCAAGTCATAGAGTGTAACCCTCCTTATTGATCAAGGGTTAAAGTCCCCACAGTTGTGGGGCCCTACGGTTATTAGACTCTCCTAGAGAAGTCAGCCCTAGTGAGTTATTGTCAAGTCGGGAATTAGTATAAATAGAGAGGGAGCCTCTCTATTTATCACACATTCTCTCACACTCAGTTGGAGTGCATAACTGAGAGAGAAAGAAGAAGTTGGGACAAGAGAAAGAGAGACTACTGCAATCAAGAGGTCATCTTACTGTTTTGGGTTTACTTTTTCTGTTGATTCTATCTTTGAGGAAGTTGTGGGGTTTTCTCCTTTATGGTTTTCCTGAGGAAAATATTTGTGTTCATTGTCTCTTGTGTTTGATTGCTGTGCTTGTTATTCTCTCAGATAATATCGTAAGATCATATAGCTTAAATGTTAAAAATGTAACATGGTATTAGAGCTAACCTGAGAAGAATACAATGTGCAGCTACTGAAGCTAGGGATTCCTACTTTTTGGATCTCTCTCCACATATTTTCAGCAAAAGGAGGTTGTGATGACTCTCCTCCCTAGGGCGCATCATTTTGTTGAAGCAGAATCTGATTCTGAGCATTTTTAGTTTTTGACCCGACACTACTGGGGGAAATTAGGGATTTCCATAGAAGTGGAATTTTTGAGTGAGCACGGGCCTGGATTGATATCCTCCCCAAAATCGACGTTAGATATCAAGATCAAAGATTTTGGTTGGGTAAAACTCTGGGAAATTCAAACCCTAATCTACTCTTGAACCAGCTCTGTAGAAATTCAGCTCCAGATCTAGTTTCGACATCTTAACCTAGTAAGATCTAAATCTTTTGCATTTCCATTTGAGGTTCTCTGTTAAGATGTCTCATCATAAAAATATTGATGAAAAACTTGAGGGAGCTGATAACTTCCGATCCTGGAAGTATAGGATCTCCCTGGTCTTGGAAGAAAATGAGTTGGACTCTTACATCAATGAAGAGGTTCTAGTTCCAGAGGGAGATGAGGATAAGGCCTTACACAAGAAGAAATTGGTCATGGCTAAGAGGATTATTGCTGATTCAATCAATGATCACCTCATACCACATGTGTCCTCCATAAAGACACCTAAAGCTATGTTTGATGCCCTGACCAACCTGTTTGAAGGGAAGAACATAAACCGAAAGATGACTCTGAGAAACCAATTGAAGAATGTAAAGATCCAGAATGTGGAAACCATATAGTCTTACTTTACAAGGGTCTCTCAGATCAATGAACAACTTGAAGCAGTGGATGAAGAAGTAGAGAATGCAGAAATTATGATGACCACCTTGAATGGTATCCCTAGAACATGGGACTCTTTCATTCAAGGGATCTGTGCCAGAAAGAAGCTAGTCAAGTTTAGAAGACTATGGGAATAATTCTCACAAGAAGAAGCTTGAATAGAAGCTCAAGAATAAAATATGGGAAATGAAGATCAAGCTCTCACAATACAATCCAAAAAATTCAAAGCAAACCATCATCAAGGTAAGCACTTTTATTCTAGAAGATCTAACAAGAATCTACCTAAATTCAGATGCTTTACATGTGATGAAAGATGACACTATGCTAGATATTGTCCTAAGAACAAAAATGTCTCTCATACGAAGAAGTAAAAAAAGAAAAGACATCATGCTCATGCTGCAGAAGATGATGAGCCTTCCAAGAAGAGAATCAAACAAGACAATGATGATTCTTCAGGTGATGAAGAATATGCTTTGATTTCTGCTCACATCGGAAACATCACACACAGAAGTACTGATTGTTATAGACAGTGGGGATTCCAAACACATGATGATATTCAAAGAATCATTTGTGAAACTATCAGAACATGAATCACCCCACAAGGTGAAACTTGGGGATGACTACCGATATCCAATTAAAGGTAGTGGAGAATTCTCCTACAAATTAGACTCTGGAAATTCTATGAAAATGAAGGATGTCCTATTTGTACCAGGACTAAAAAATAACCTTCTCTCCATATGTGCTTTGGATACAAAAGGCATGAGGGTTTCATTTATAGATGGCCAAGTCCTGATGTGGCCAAAAGCAAAGACTATTGACGATTCCGTAGTAATTGGAGAACAAGAGGGAGGACTGTACAAATTGAAGGGCCAACTAGAATAAGCTTTGGTTCATGACTGTGGCATAGAAGGATTGCACATGTGCACTACAGGGCACTACCACTTGTAAGAAAAGCTGTTGAAGGTCTTCAAAAAATGTAGGCAAAACATGAAGTTGTATGAAAAGGATGTGCGAAAGGAAAGAACACAAAGAAGACATTTCCAAGTAGCGAGAGCAAGGCAAAAGCAATATTTGAAATCATCCATTCCGATGTATGCGGTCCAATGTCATCTAGTTCTCTAAGCGGGTATGTATATTATGTTTCTTTCATTGATGATTTTTCTAGGATGACATGGATATACTTCATGAAGAACAAGGATGAAGTATTCAAAAAATTCAAAGAATTCAAAGCCTTGATCGAGAACCACACAGAGAATAATATCAAGATATTTCAATTAGATAATGGTAGAGAATTCACATCAAATGAATTCAAAGAATTTTGCAGAGACTCAGGGATTAAGAGGGAGTTGACCACTCCATATAATCCACAATAGAATGGGGTTGCAGAAAGAAAGAAAAGAACTATCATGGAAGCAGCAAGGGAAATGCTTCATGATCAAGACCTTCCTATGCATCTATGGGTAGAAGCTGGCATAATCGCTGTGTATGTACAGAACCGTAATCCACATAGAGTACTCGAGAACAAGACACCTAAAGAAGTCCTTTTTGGAAAGAAACTAGAATTCAGTCATCTCAGAATATTTGGCTATCTAGTATACATACACATTCAAAAAGAAAAGAGGACAAAGTTAGATCCTTCAGGAAAGAAGGGTATATTTGTGGGATACTCTAAGAGCTCGAAGGCTTACAGAATATACTTCCCAGGATTCAAGAAGATTGACATCAGTAGAGATGTAACATTTGACGAAGACTCAGCTTACATCAAATATAGAAAAAGACCTGTTGAAGACTCTGAAGAATCGAAAGTACCTAGAATCCGTAATAGAACTATGATCGAAGAAACTCTAGAAGAAGATCAAGAAATGGAATAACCTCAGGAACCGGTAGATCCACCTCAAGAGAAGAATACTCACAAGAGGAAACCTGCATGGGTACGAGAGGCTCTCTAAGGTGCAGAAAGATACGAGGCTCCAGAAGAGATACACAGAGAGAAGAAAAGAACCAGGTCCTGCTCCGGTTACATAGCCCTATTATGTAACTTCATTGATAAAGAACCTTCCAACTATGAAGAAGTGATAGAAAAGAAAGAATGGAAGGATGCTATGATTGAAGAGTATTAATCGATCATGAAGAATGATGTTTGGGATGTTATCCCAAGACCAGAAGGGAAGTCTGTTGTAACTTCCAAGTGGATCTACAAGATCAAGCATGCTGCAGATGGTAGCATAGAGAAATATAAAGCAAGATTTTTGGCTCGTGGCTTCTCCCAGAAAGAAGGAATAGATTATGAAGAGACTTTTGTACCTATAGCTAGATACACTTCCATCAGATCAGTACTTGCTCTGGATGTAGTAATGAAATGGAAGATACACCAGATGCATGTCAAGACTTCTTTCTTGAATGGTGTAGTAGAACAGGAAGTGTATGTGGAGCAGCCACTCGGTTTTGAGACACATGACAGGGAGACTCATGTGTGTAAATTAAAGAAATACCTGCATGGTTTGAAACAAGCACCCAGGACATGGTATGGCAGAATTGACAGCTTCCTATCCAATTTGGGCTTTACCAAGAGTAAAGAGGATTCCAACCTTTACTACAAGGTTGAAGAGGGGAACCTAGTAATACTCCTACTATATGTAGATGATCTGTTTGTGACAGGAAAAGATGGGTTGATTGTTGATACGAAGAGGAATCTTACTGCTGAGTTTGAAATGAAGGAATTAGGTATGATGCATTACTTTCTAGGCATGGAGGTGTGGTAGAATGCAGATGGAATCTCCTTGGGACAAGGGAAGTATATAATAGAGATCCTGAAGAGGTTCGGGATGATGGACTGCAAGGCCATGATCACATCTATGGAATCGAACATGAAGCTATTGAGTGATGCTTCATCCGAGTCAGTTGATGCTACGATGTATCGTCAGATGATTGGGTCATTGATATATCTGACAAATATGAGACCAGATATTTTCTTTGCTGTGAACACATTGAGCTAGTTTCTGACAGATCCGAGACATGTTCACTTGATTTCTGCAAGGCATATTCTGAGGTACCTGAAGGGTACAGTTGATTATGGGCTCAAGTATGAGGCGAATCATAAGATTAACCTGGAAGGTTATGTGGATTCAGATTGGGCAGGTAGTGCCTTGATAGGAAAAGCACTTCAGGGTGCTGCTTCAGTATGGGATCAAGGATGATCTCATGGTTTAGCAGGAAGCAATCTTGTGTGGCACTGAGTACAGCTGAAGCAGAATATGTTGCAGCTTATTCGGATAGCTATGAGGCGGTGTGGCTTAGGAAGCCACTATTTGATTTTTTTGATCTCCAGTCATATGCTACTTGCATATATTACAACAATTAGAGTTGTGTGAAATCTTTAGAGAACCCTGTGTTCCATGACAAGTCGAAGCATATCGAGATCAAATATCACTATATCAGGGATATGGTGCAGAGAGGAGCAGTGAAGCTCCTATATGTTGTGACAAACGAGCAGATAGCTGATGTGTTAACCAAACCATTAGCTAGAGTGAAGTTTGAATACTTCAAGGAAAATCTTGCTGTTCTCCAGATCGAGGTTCCCTCTAAAGGGAAGTGATGAGTCCATGAGCCTTTCTGACATGGTTGATGTGTTCATCCCATGGTCAAATGTAAGTGCTGAGCCATTCTGATGTGATTGCAGGATGTGTTCATCTCACATGATTAGATATAAGTGCTAAAGGCCATTCTCTAGTAGAATGGAGACACCTGGTCAGTTACCAAGAAATTGATTCAATCTGGGATTGAAGCTTAGCTTAATGCTGAGAGGGCATTCTCTGGGAGAATGGAGGCACCTGGTCAGTTACTAGGAAATTGATTTAGTTCGGGACTGAATCTCAACTTAGTGTTGAGAAGCCATTCTTTGGGAGAATGGAGGCACCTAGTCAGTTACCAGGAATTTGTTTCAGTCTGGGATTGACACTCAGCCTAGAGCCGAGATCCATTTTGATGTGACTGCGGGATGTGTTAATCTCTCTTGATCAGATAGAAGTGTAGAGCCTTTCTTACATGGTTGATGTGTTCATCCCATAGTAAGATATAAGTGCTGATCCTTTCTTACATTGTTGATGTGTTCATCCCATGGTAAGATATAAGTGCTGGGAATTTCTTACATGGTTTATGTGTTCATCCCATGGTAATATATAAGTCCCGAGCCTTTCTAACATGGTTGATGTGTTCATCCCATGGTAATATGTGAGTGCTGGTCCCTTTTGACATGGTTGATGTGTTCATCCCATGGTTAGATGTGAGTGCTGGGCATGCCTTTCTGACATGGTTGATGTGTTCATCCCATGGTCAGATGTAAGTGCCGGGCGGGCCTTTTTGACTAGGTTAGATATAAGTGCTGAAGAAGATGAATACCTACCTAGAGGCTAGGCCTACAACCAACATGAAAAAAGACTGGCTCTATAGAAATTCCTGTGATGAGTAGAATTGAGATAGCACCCATGATGATGACCAGTGATGATCCAACAGTGATGATCTAGATCCAGTGATGATCCTGATCCAGTGATGATCTAGATGACTTGAATATGAAGATGACTTGAATATGGATATAAATTGATGATGATCCAGATGATACAGAGAAGAAGACTTGTGCTGATAAATTGTTTCGAGAGAATACCTTCCTAGTTAAGAGGGAGTGTTGATGTATTTGTAACTTCAGAATGTATTCACTTGTATATCTTATGTATTGTACCCTGATGTTTATTCTGGGAAGTATCTATAATGTAATTGAGTCATGTCATGCCCTGATGTTCCTATCGGGAGATTCAATAATGTAAACAATTCATGTCAAGTCATAGAGTGTAACCCTCCTTATTGATTAAGGGTTAAAGTCCCCACAGTTGTGGGGCCCTAGGGTTATTAGACTCTCCTAGAGAAGTTGGCCCTAGTGAGTTATTTTCAAGTCAGGAATTAGAATAAGTAGAGAGGGAGCCTCTCTATTTATCACACATTCACTCACACTCAGTTGTAGCGCATAACTGAGAGAGAAAGAAGAAGCTGAGACAAGAGAAAGAGAGACTACTGCTGTCGGGAGATCATCTTACTGTTTTGGGTTTTAATTTTGGTGTTGATTCTATCTCTGAGGAAGTTGCGGGGTTTTCTCCTTTATGTTTTCCCTGAGGAAAATATTTGTTTTCATTGTCTCTTGTGTTCGATTGCTGTGCTTGTTATTCTCTCAGATAAGATCCTAAGATCATATAGCTTAAATGTTAAAAATCTAACATATCAGCCTTCTAACTCATCCAAGAACCTTTATAATTCCCATGGATTCGAAATTGCAAGAGGAGGATGCCATGTGGCACAAAATTTCTATCTTGTGTGGGACTCATAGTCTCCATGTGTCTCCATGCTCCATTGCCACTTCAGTCTCTTGTATTTATTTAATAAGCTACATTATTAAATATTTATCCCATTCTAATGTCTCAACATCATTTATTAGCTCCCTTATTAAAATTCCAAATGTGTCCATCCAACCTAGGAACTAGAAGGGTGATGGAATTGTCCCGCTATGAAATTATTTAAACGGGGACATTACATAAAGGCCAAGGCCCTACCATCGATTTAGTGGTTTATGTTTGGAAATTAAAACCGATGCTAATGGTATTTCATGCCAACCTGACATATTATAATTTGGACATCATGTACATATGAAATTTAATTTAAATACCCACAACTAGCTATGTCATTGCAACAAATAAAGAGGTGGGGGCATGATTTCCTAAGGAATAGGGGGGGAATAATTTAAACCTTTGAGCCAATGAGGAAAAGCCAAATGTCAAAGGGAGAACCCATTAAATTTTCAACTACCCATTTTGTCTTTTGTGCCCAATCATTTATGTCCGCCAGAAATTGGTTGAGGTAGTTATTGCATGGGGATGGGAAGAGTATGGGAGTCAAATTCGAATTGGGCAGAGCACCCATTTTGGAAAATCATGTTTTGAATTTCTGGGCAAGCAAAAACCCAAAAAGGTATGCCCATTCTATTATGCATTCACGTTTTCATCTTTCCTCTTGTTTTTGAGCTCATGGGCGTTTTTCCTCACCCATCATTCATTCACGTTGGGACCTCTCAGGAATTTGAAGCTTTTTGTGTGTTTGCATTCATGTTTTTGGTTGTTTTCCTTATTTTCCCCATGGCTGGGAGGTCGTTTTTGTAATGCCCAATGGTTGGGTTGTCTCCCTCATGAATTGCTTCCATTTTCCTCGTTTTCCATGCCGAGGAAATTCGTTTTTGTGTGGCTGAGTGAATGTCCAACAAGGATTCACGATTTTGGGGTTCATAACAGTAATTTTTGGTCATGAAATGCTCAGAAATGTTGCCAAGTTTGAATTGCTCACCTAGGTGTCGATTTCCCCATTTTACCAATCCGTTTTTGGATGAAATTTTTTTTACTCAAACCTAGAATTTGTATTTTTCTATGTGTGCACCCTTTTGTTTTGTTCTGAACTGGGTTGTTGTGGAAGAGGGAAGAATTAACTTGATAAACCTAGTATAGAAAGGAAACACATAGAGAGATCAAGAGAGGATGGCTATTCTTTCTTGCACACCCTGAAGAGCACTGAAAGGGAAGGCATATCCTAAGGGACTGTGTAGCAGAGAAGGGGATGCTTCCTTATGTTGGGTGTGTAGGTGTTGGGAAAACCAATCTGGATATGGTGTAGGCATCCATAGCTCTGTGGTTGAACACTCTAGCTTATCAATTCAGCCTTCCACCTCCTTAGAATCCTGATAAACCCAACTGTGTTTGGCTTGGCTGAGTTTTGATGTGGATATGGCTATGTGTGAGCCTGCTATAGTTCCCTTATTCCTTGTGGGAATCATGCCCAACTCGGGGGTGGCAGTGCTGCTAAGAGATTGATGAGCACATTGGCCTATGGTTGGGTGGAACGTTGTAGTGACATAGCTAGTTGCGGGACAAGCTTCTTCTCAAGATAAGTATCTCAGTGTGTTTAATATATGCAACTATATTTGTTTTTATGAATTATAATGAACATGTTGAATTCTTGATGAATCTATTTTTCTTCCGGTGTATAATGCATCTATGTATGTTTTTAATTCAAATCATTTTTAATTCAATGTTCATGGAGCTAATTTCCCTGCTTAAATGATAGCACCAACCTCTAGGTCGCGTCCTCTCGGAGGGGAGGGGACGTGACAGTGTGGTATCAGAGCAAGGTTGAAACATTGGGCCTCAATGTGCCATGAAGAGTAGCTAACAGAGGAAGAATCAACCTTTTTGTTTAGCAAAAAAAAGAAGCATACAGGAGAAATTTCCAAAATTTCTCTAAGTATTGGAATTTGCCTGTCGGCTCAATTAGACGAAGTTGACCTGACACATGTTGGCTGCGTTAGCCAAAGTGAGCCGACACATGTCGGATGAGTTAGATGAAGTTGAGCCGATGCATGTCGGCATGAAAGGGGTTGAGTTGAGCCGATGAGGAAGAAATTTTTTTTTTTTCAAAATTTTTTTAAGTGTTTGAAATCAGAAAAAATCAATGAATTTTCCCGATACGTTGGCTGAGTTTCGCCGACACACATCAAAAAAATTGGGAAGTTTCAGCCGAAACGTGTTGGGTGGAAAGTCAAATTGTTTTTGACACAACGGAAGAAAAGTCAAATTTTTTCCAAAACGACGAAAGATTCGACAAGTTTTCCCCGATCGGAAGAAAAGTCAATTTTTTTCCGAAATGACGGAAGATTCAACAAGTTTTTGCCGATCTGAAGAAAAGTCAAAATTTTTCCGAAAGAATGGAAGATTCGACAAGTTTTTTTCGATCAGATGAAGATGGTGAAGTTTGCCGATAAGTGTCAGACAAATTTGGCAAATTTTTCCGACACGTCGGAAGGAAATCTGAGTTTCGCCAATCGGGTGGAAAAGCTGAGTTCGGCTGAAACATGGAAATTCAACCGATTTTTTTAGAAAAATTGCAGGGGCCAGAAAGATGAAAAAATGGCAGCAAGTTTGTGCGCTAGATTGCACGAGAATGAAAGATTTACAAAAGAAAAAAATGAGGGCACGGTCATACCACTAAGATAGTCGTTGTTTGTGAAAAGAAGCGTCTATATGGGGACAAGTTGTCAATATAGGATTTTTCCAAATAAAGGTATGTGATTTATGAATCCTTGTGAATGTTATGAAGCTAAAAACTGTTTTATTAACACATTTTGCAGAATCATAGTCACCTTCAAAGGCAAAATTCCAGATAGTACAGTTTGGTAAAGTTGGTTTGGCTGAGCCATGAGAACCTATGACATGTATGATGATGTAGAGAACCCCAATGAGTATGAGGAATATGTTTTGGTGCAAAAATCCATGTTAGAAATGCTGAGACAGGTTTAATGGGAGAATATTTCAAGATACTCCCACAGATTTTGCAGCCACCATGAGAATCCTAAGGGTGGAGATGCAAAGTTACATGGCAGATAATGAAAGATTGGTTAAGGCTCAAGAGGAGAAGAATCATATAAATGCAGCCATGCTGCAGAGTTTGAAAGACATCCAAAGGAGGACGAGCTCTGGGCATCGTGCAGTATGCCCAAAAGGAAGTAAAAGCACTTCCAGAAGAAGAAAGAGATCTCCTAGTGGGTCATTTGACTCTGAAGGATCCAATTGCGGTTCAAGTTCTTCTTCCCACAAGAATAAGAGAAAGAGGCACTACCAGCACCGTTCACGTGATGAATTTAAGAAGGCAAGACCACCTAGCTTCAATGGTGAGGTAAAGAATGGTCAAGAAGATGAAGCTTGGCTTCTTGGGATGAGAAAATATTTCCAAGTCCAAGACTACTTTGGAAATATGAAGGCTAGGGTTGCCATATTCAATTTGACTGGAAGAGCATCCATATGGTGGGATCACTTCAGGTAAGTGAAAAATATTAATGAAAGGAATGTTGCGTGGAAACAATTCTAGAAGTATTTCAAGCAGAAGTACCTCTTCGACAGGTACTATGATGACAAGATTAAAGAGTTCCATGAGCTGAGATTGGGACAACAGAACATGGAAGAGTATGCAAACAAGTTCTTGGAGATGTTGAGGTATGTCAGGTACATCAAATATGAAAAAGTGAAAATCCAATGTTTTTTGAGTGGATTACCTCAGTATTACAAAGAAAAAATTGGGTTTTATGAACCTAGAACTTTGGAAGAATCAATAAGGAAATATGAGTATTGCTATGAACAAAGAAAAGGAAAACTAGATTATCATAAGGCCTGGAAGGACAAGAAGAATGAGAAGTATGACCAAAGGAAGAAAGGTTTCAATCCTTATAGCTTCAGGAATCAACAGAAGCAACCATCCCAAGCTGAGAAGAAACCAACTAGAGTGATGGGAGAAAATCCAAGAGAACCATAATAGAACAGAGAACCACTCCATTGTTGGAAATGTGGAGGACCCCACATGCATAGGAATTGTCCACTTGAGGATGGGAATGCAAGGCCAACTTACAACATTCAAGAAGAAGAAACATTGGGTCAGGTAGCAAGGGCTATCCCTAGGATTTATGCAGCACTGGAGGACCGCCAAGAAGATCACCAGTCAACTGTGGTTGAAGTTGCAGGTAAGATTGCTGAGCAATCTATTTATGTTTTGATTGACCCTGGTTCTACTCACAGTTACATTACTCCTAGAGTAGTTGAGATTTGTGCTTTTAAGAAGTTAACACATAGAAAATCATGGTTAGTTCAGCTAGCCATTGGAACTAAGAGAAAGGTTAGTGAAGTGGTAGAGAAATGTCCATTGGTCATGAATGGATTGGTCACTTATGTAGATCTGAATGTTATACCACTTTTTTCTTATGACATTTTGATTGGAATGGATTGGTTAGAATCTCACAGAGTAAGCAGATTGAATGTTATAATAAGAATTTTGAATGCATGGATTAAGAAGGGGACCCAAGAGTTGTAAGAGGCATTCAAAAGGTGATTTCTATTAGGCAGATTTCAGCAATGCAACTGAAGAAGTTCTGTAGGAAAGGTTGCCAGTTGTATGAAGCCCACATTTTGGAGGTAGCAGAGAATGATACTCCTAGGTTGGAGGATTATCATGTGTTGCAGGAATTCAGGGATGTTTTTCCTGATGAGATTCAAGGGCTTCCTCCAAAGAGGGACATTGATTTCACAATTGAACTTGTGCCAAAATCAGCACCAGTGTCCAAGACACACTACAAGATGAGCACACCAGAAATTCTAGAGTTGAAGATGCAACTGCAAGAGTTGTTGGAGATTAATTATATCAGGCCGAGTGTGTCTCCTTGGGGAGTACCAGTTCTATTTTTGAAGAAGAAAGATGGTACACTCAAGTTGTGCATTGATTACAGACAGCTAAACAAAGTCACTATGAAGAATAAATACCCGTTGCCTAGGATTGATGACCTCTTCGATCAAATGAGAGGAGCAAAGGTATTTTACAATATTGACTTAAGGTATGGTTACTATCTAGTGAGAATTAAGGATGAAGACATTCATAAGACAACCTTCAGAACAAGGTATGGACATTATGAGTTTGTAGTGGTACCATTTGGTCTCACAAATGCACGAGCTACATTTATGTGCCTTATGAATAGTGTCTTTAGCAAGTATTTGGACAAGTTTGTTCTTGTTTTCCTTGATGACATTCTTATTTATTCTAAGAATGAGGAAGAGAATGAAGAACATCTGATATTGACATTGCAATTGCTTAGGGAGCATAAGATGTATGCAAATTTGAGCAAGTGTGACTTTTATAAAGATATGATTCATTATTTGGGTCGCATTATCTTAGATGAGGGAATATCTGCAGACCCTAAGAATATTGAGGCCATTATGAATTGGCCTACTCTAAGAAATGTGATGGATGTAATATATTTTATGGGACTTGCAGGATAATCCATGAGATTCATTGAAGGATTCTCCAAGGTTGCACATCCAGCCACTTCTTTGCAAAAGAAGCGAATAAAGTTTTAATGGACACCGAGGTGTGAAGAAAGATTCCAATAGTTGAATAATCTTCGGACAAGTGCACTAGTCTTGAATATTACAGACCCAAAAAAATATTTTGTGGTGTGTACTGATGCATGTGGTCAAGGGCTTGGAGGATTCCTTATGCAAGAAAACCACATGATATGTTATGAGTCAAGAAAGTTGAAGGAGCACGAGAAGAACTATGCTCCTCATGATCTAGAACTTGCAGCCACAGTACATGCTCTCAAGATGTGGTGGCATGAATTGATGGGAAGAATATTTGAGCTAAGGACAGACCATTATGGTATGAAGTATTTGTTTTATTAACCCACATTAAATGTTAGGAAAGTGAGATGGCTAGAGTTTTTATGCGAGTTTGATTTTGAAATCAAACACATAAAAGGAAAAGAGAATAAAGTAGCTGATGCACTCAGTAGGAAGGTGCAGGAAATGCATGTGGCATCTCTTAGTATTTTCCAATTAGTTTTGAGACAGCACATTGTTTGTCATATTGCTGAAGATAAAATGTATGTGTAGGTAAAAGACAATTTGCAGCAACAAATCCTTGAAAAGAAGTATGAGGGATATAAATTGGAATAAGATGGACTTCTTACCTATAAGAACATAATTTATATTCCAAATGTAGCATATTTGAGGAGGGTTGTTATGGATGAGATCCATCAAGCTCCATATTCTAGTCACCCACGATATTAGAAGATGATTTCTACAGCCAGAAAGCAGTATTTTTGTCCAGGAATGAAAAAGGACATGGCTGAATATATTTCTAGGTACATGAAATTTCAGTAGGTGAAGGTTGAGAATCAACACCCAATAGGTTTGTTGCAGCCTTTGCCAGTTCTAGAATGGAAATGGGAAGTTATTTCCATGGATTTTATTACAGGATTGCCAATGACTTGGAGACAACATGATTTCATCATGGTTGTGGTGGACAAGTTGACAAAGGCAACACATTTCATACCAGCTAAGTCCACACATAAGACTGATGACATTGAAAAAATATTCATGAAGGAGATTTTCAAATTGCATGAATTTCCTAAGGAAATAGTCTCTGACAGAGATGCCAAGTTCACTTCCAATTTCTAGAAGGGTTTGTTTGCATATTTGGGTACAAATCTGAACTTCAATAGTTCCTACCATCCTCATACTGATGGGAAGACAGAGAGAGTGAATCGGGTGCTTGAAGACATGCTTCACATGTATGTGATGGAAAAACCAATCAAGTGGGAAGATTATTTACACTTGGTAAAATTTGCATATAATAATGGACAGCAAGCATCCTTGGGGATGAGTCCATATGAAACTTTGTATGGAAGGAGGTGTAGGACACCAATGAATTTGGATAATCCAGTGAACAAGATTGTGCTTGGCCCAAAATTGCTCAAGGAAATGGAGAAAGAGGTTGCAAAGATCAGGCATAATCTGAAAGTAGCCCGGGACATACATAAAATATATGTAGATAAGCATACGGTGAACAAAGAATTCAGTGTTGGGGATCATGTTTACCTCAGAGCGAGGGCAAGGAAGAGTTCCTTGAAGCTTGGAAGTTGTGCCAAGATGTCATCTAGATATTGTGGGCTGTTTGAAGTGCTTGAAAGAATAGGACCAATTGAATATAGACTTACATTGCCTGCTAGCACTAGAGCTCATAATGTTTTTCATGTTTCTTTGCTTAAGAAATATGTGCATGATTCTAACCATGTGATAAATTAGGATGTGATTCAGGTGGAATCCGAGGGAGAGTTACAAATCGAGCCAATGCGCATCCTCGACAGGAAGGTCACAATGCTTCGGAATCGAGCCATAAGACAGGTAAAGGTGCAATGGGAGTACTACAGTCTTGAAGAGGCTACGTTGAAGTTGGAGGATTACATGCGATTGGCACATCCATTTTTTTTTAATTCTGTGGAGCACTAAGGGCGGTGCCAGTGTAGCATTTTGTTCAATTTTGTAAAGCATCGAGGACAATGCTGTTGTAAGGGGGAGGGGAATGTAACTCCCCGGTTTTGACCTTGTTTGCATTAAAATATATATGATATAAATATTGTATTTAATCATGATGTGGAGCTAAAGGCCAAGGACCCACCATCGATTTAGTGGTTTATGTTCGACAATTAAAATTGATGCCGATGGTATTTCGTGCCAGCCTGACACATTGTAATTTTGACATCATGTACATATGAAATTTAATTAAAATATCCACAACCAACTATGTCAAAGCAACAATGAAAGAGGGGGGGGCATGATTTCCTAAGGAATAGGGGTGAAAATAATTCAAACCTTTGAGCCTACGGGGAAAAACCAAATGTCAAAGGGAGAACCCATCAAACTGTTAACTACCCATTTTGTCTTTTGTTCCCAATCATTTATCTCTGCCAAAAATTGGTTGAGGTAGTTATTGCATGGGGATGGGAGGAGTATGGGAGTCAAATTCGAATTGGACAGAGCACCCATTTTGGAAAATCGTGTTCTAACTTCCTGGGAAAGTAAAATCCCAAAAACATATGCCCATTCTATTATAATTCACGTTTTCATCTTTCCTCACGTTTTTGAGCTCCTGGGCATTTTTCCTCACCCATCATTCATTCATGTTGGGATCTCTCAGGCATCTGAAGCTTTCTGTGTGTTTGCATTCATGTTTTTGGTTGTTTTCCTCATTTTCCCCATGGCTGGGAGGTTAGTTTTGTAATGGCTAGTGGTTGGGTTGTCTCCCTCACGAATTGCTACCATTTTCCTCATTTTCCATGCCCAAGAAATTTGTTTTTGTGTGGCTGAGTGAATGGCCAGCAAGGATTCACGATTTTGGGGTTAATTATAGTCATTTTTGCTCATGAAATGCCCATAAACATTGCTAAGTTTGAATTGCTCACCCAGGGGTTGATTTCCCCATTTTACCAATCCGTTTTTGGATGAAAAACATTTTACTCAAACCCAAAATTTGCATTTTGTTGTGTGCACCCCTTTGTTTTGTTATGAATTGGGTTGGAGTGGAAGAGGGAGGAATTAGCTTGATAAAGCTAGTGTAGAAAGGAACCACACAAAGAGATCAAGAGGGGATGGTTATTATTCCTTGCAAACCCTAAAGAGCACCGAAAGGGAAGGCATAGCCTGGCGGATTGTGTAGAAGAGAAGGGGATATTTCCTTGTGTTGGGTGTGTAGGTGTTGGGAAAACCAAGCCAGATCTGGTGTAGGTGTCCATAGCTCTGTGGTTGAGCTCACTAGCTTAACAATTCATCCTTCCACCTCCTTAGAAGGCTGATAAACCTAACACAACCAAGCCAAACACCAATAACGGTGACATCAGAAACATCCTCTTGGAGGGGAGGGGACATGACATCGAAAACTGCAACAACAAATGATGGTGTTGCACACACAATAACGACATGTAGATGAATTGCAGTCTGAAGTAGAGAGAGTTATAGTCCTAATTCAACCTATACATTAGAGGGTGCATGAAGTAGGGACATTTGTAGAAAGAGTCATGCCGAAACACGTCAGTTTCGACTTGGTGGAGCAAATGCAGAAAATAGAGGAAGAAGTGCACAGAGAGAGAGAGAAATTGGTGAAAATCATGGAGTATTTTTAGAACAAAATCAACGCAAGTCAGTCCATAGAGAAATAGTTCACGTGGCTTGGGACGACCCACATGTGAGTGTTGGGGGCCTGTTGGGCCTAGGGACAGTAGGGCATAATTCATGTAGAATTCTGCCTAATTATGGAGAAGAACATAAAGGAGAAGAGGAAGGAGCTAAGACCGAGGAAGCAACATAAAGGGAAAAGGGAAGGATGTTTTGACAGAAGAAGTGAAAGAGAAGAAGAAGACAAAGAGAAGGCGCTGGAAGAGGAAGTTGCACCAGACGAGTAAGCCACGACAGAAGGACATAATGAGATATGAGATGACATGGCAGAATATCAGCAAAAGCAGGTGTGCAGATAGCATAGCAGATGGAAAATGACAGTAAGACATAATGCTGAGAAAGTGACAGTCCTTAACGATTATGGGTATGAGCTCGGCTGGAGCTGGAAAAAACCACATGCGTGAAGGCATCTTTGTAAGTCAAGCCGATATTTCCCTCGTTATGTGTTGCTAGAATATGAAAGACAATCTGTTGGCTAGATATAGTAAGTCAGCTGAGATAAAGACATAAAAGGAGTCTGTAATGAGTATGTTAGAGTATGTATCAAGTCAGTATTGAGTCTGTAACAAGCATGTATGGGAGCTGTATCGAGTCTATAAAGGAGCTATAAAATAAGGAACCCAAGTTGTAGATGGGTTAGCTGATATAGAATTTGATTAATCTCTAGACTCTTAGTTAGACGCTTGAGCTAGACTTGAGGTAGGATTTCTGGTTAATGACTCTATATCGCTGAGTGCATCAAAGTAGAGGTTCTACAATTGGGTGTGCAGACGAGTAGGAAAGGTTGAGTCGATATTGGCTGTGTGTAGATCACCAATAGGAGTAGAGAAAGAAGAGAAAGAGAGAAGATCATGGAGCATGAGGGGAAGGAAAAGTTTGTAAATATAGAAGAGAATATCTTTAATAGAGTATGCAGCTTTGTGCGCAAACAAAAGGTGCATCTATTTCTTCATGCCAGATGAAGACCACCTTGTGGTTTTTTCCTGGATGGGTTTCCACATTATATGCTGTGTATATGTGTGAATGTTGAAGTATCTTAGATATATGTGTGAATATTGTGTTGAATGACTGGTTGATTATTGTGTTTTCAAATCGATAAATGTATGACTACCGCGTTATATTAATGAATATGATTATGTTGTATGTTCACTGTTTATTTACTTAAGTCACATAAAGAAGGGTTGGATCACAAATTAGTGTTGAATTATTGTGCATACAAGTAATCCACCTCCTCAGTCTTCACTAGAAGCCTTGGCGCATAGCTAAGGTACTAAAACACCCTCCCACACAACCGCAGAAACATGGTTCTGGAAGTTACCCATAAAACAAAGATATTGCGGGTGAGACGACATCTATGTTGCAAGTGCTGTCGGTAGAGCTCTGCTCCATCAGGCTGATATCTCGTGCTTTCTTGTGCTGAGTAGAAGGGATTGAACCTGAGTCTAAGGATAGAGAGAGGGAAAAATACAACAAGAGTTCATTGTAGTGGCAGCAGGGAAACAAATTGTTCTCTAAGGGAAATTTGAGACCCTCACATTCTCTGTAATAGATTTCATTTTGTCGTAGACATTTTCATTTTGAAAATTAACATTCCCTTCAACTACAATTGGAGACAATGGTTTCCTCTGTTTTCCAACAAAATTGTTGTTTGTCAAAGGTTTATTACATCGAGGACAATGAGTTTGAACAATGGCTGCATGATTGCTTTCTGTTTAAGGGAAACTTCTCAACTCATTAAGTGGTATGGATTTTTGATCTCCAAATCGCCGACATTGTCCATGAGTAACACATTGAGTAGTATTTTTATGTCTAGCATGAGTGAATTGAAGGAGAATGTCACGTGGTTCCAAAGTTGGAAGATTTGAGTAATCTAAACCCTTATGTTGTCCTCTTTTTAGAGGAATATTTTGTTGGGATGGTTCATTCACAACAGAAATTAAGCCCAAAATCTGACAGCTTGCATGTCTGAAATTCGACACTTCCGTGTCGGTTATCCGACATAGGAAATTTTTTTTCTTCTTCCGTCGGTAGCATAACATCGGATATTCGACATATTTCCAATTCTTGTCGAAGATTTGATGCCCCTAAGGGTCGAATATCTGACGCCCCTAACGTTGGATATTTGAAATTTGTCTGTGTTTGAAAGTGTCACAAAAACATGCATAAACCGCCGCATGTTCGACACTTAACCATCGGTTGAACGATGGGTGGAGATTCAGACTTCCGATGGGATGAAGTGTTAAAGGCATGGCAGACCTGTTGGACATATTTGGGAAGGCGTCGAAGATCCGACGGTCTCGCGTTGGCCGACTGATGACTAAAAGTGTTGGAGCTTCAACAAAAGCATTGGAGATCCTCCAATGACCATTGAAAAAGCGACACCTAGTTGTGTAATTAACAATTTTTTTTTTGAAAGATTGCCATTCATCAATCTAATTCATCCATGTATGTACATGCTTAAGTAATTACTCTTCTTCATATTACACCATTTATCCTTCAAGTCAAATGGCATACACAACTTGTCAAGTATTGGTTTCCCATGTTCCAATATCCATTTCCATGGGATTACATTGGCTTATCTCATTGGAAATATATGCATACTTTTCTTTGTGAAGAAAAACTTCCCTCAAAATGAGCCAGTGATTCATGGATATGCAATCAAAGTGTTTACTAGTAAAAATATACATAAAAAATCAAAATGAAGTTTTCATTGCAAGAAGTTCCACCTTCAAATCCTCCTCTTCATACTTTTTCCAAACTAATTTATTCCTACGTACACAAGGTAGATGACAAGTTCCCCTGAACATCAAACCTAGCAGAGTAAATTGCTCTAAAGTAAACGATATTGTACACTTATTTTCTACTCTTTTAATTCAAATTCTCAAAGATGGCTGGTAGAAATCTATCTTTAAAATAAATTTTACAAACTTTATAATCTATCATGATAATCTATGGTAGAAATCTATCATGATAATCCATGGAGATAACCATCAAACTTTTATCACACAAATACAATGAACCAAACTTATGCAAAAAAACCTATTCATGTTATTGTCTACGACATATGGGAGATCTATATCGAAAGTATAGGTTTTCCTTATTGGTTTTGAAATAATGATTTCTAGGAAGTGGCCCCAACATCATGATAATCTAAAGAAGTAATTACACTGACATCCACAATATAAATGGTAAAATTCTTGAATATAGTATGCCCAATATGTCGAGGTGATCAAGATATGGTTGATCAAAACAAAGATACTAAGAGATTTGTTTTGTGTGTGATACCTTTCAATCATTCTTGAGGGTTTCATGTTGTTTCATGAGGGTTCAACTATATATCTTTCATACTACAAAGATAGCATATCAATTTATCAAATGAGCATTATTGAGCATTCATTGATTGCTTGAGCATACAAGCATCAGATGTGCCACACCCCTATGTTTTATATTCTTTTATCGTGCACAGACCTAGAAAACACCACTAACTTATACAAGAAATTTCCACAAGATAAAAGGTATACAATATTTACCAATGGACCATCTAGAAAAGAAGTTCCAGAATATGCAATAGAAACACAACCTCCAGCATAGAAACCTGCAACTAAATGTTCATAAAATGCAATCAATATTTTCATAAGACTCCTTAAGAAGCAATCATGTTCCCAATTGAATAAGATGGACTGTATGCTGACATGTTGATTGATCATCAATGAGGAAGTCTCCCATGTCAAACTGAAGGAAATAACAAAATCAATTTATAATTAGAGTAGAATAATCCCATGACATACCTATTAGTAACTATGTCTCATACAAAGAACATGGTATGCATGTGTTTATCCTTAAATACAATCAATCTTAAACCTAGAAAACTAACATGATTCTATTACATACCTTCCAGTAACCCTTTCGAGTAACAGGAGCATATTGATGTTTACCCTTGATGTGATTAGGATCAAGACCACCAAAAGTCATGGCTGCAAATGGGATTTCTTCAATAAAACATTTTTTCCTTGGGAAAGAACCTTGAAGCCATGCTATTTGCAACAAACACTAAAACCCATCTAATTCTATACTTGCGAATAACAGCTAGGAGGTATAAAATGGAATGCTTAAAATCCACTGTAGGCAGAGGACGAGAAACAACCTAAATAAATGGTACCCAAGCATTATGTTTATGATTGATCAAGGAATTGATTTACCAAGGGGTACACCTCACCAAGGGAGTTTGAAAGTTATTTTAAGGCCTTTGGAATTATATGAATCTCAGGAATCTATGAACATTGCTCTCATATTTCAAAGATATACTACATACAGCCTAAGCAAACACTTGGGCAACTACAAATAAAGGTGATGAGCACACTTGATCACCAAAAGGATAGCAATGAATCACTTGAAGTAGGTTCGTGTTGATGAACTCTACCCAATTTACCTTTTCCAACATCAAAGTTAAATAAAAATACCAACAGTGGATTATGTGTTCACAATGCCATGCTTGTTGGATCAAGCTTTTCTCCAGTTCCAGAAAACTGAAAAAGAGTCTTTAGAAAATGAAAAACAAATTTAAGATAAAATTGGAAGTGTCAATATCATTTAACAGATACAAATTTTAAAATTATGCCTTAAGATACCCCCATTAAGGAAGTTTCAATGTCTAAAACTTAACGTTAAGATCATTAGCAAAAATGAAAATATCATTTTAGAATGTGAGAAAAAAAAACTTCCATGTCTAAAAGTCATGGAAAATTGAATTGAAATGCCTCAGCTTTCCACGAAGAAAGGACAACTAGAACAGACAAACTTCACTCTTTTACCATGCTCTCTTTTTCTTCCAGTTTACTATCAAATTCATGTGGTTCATGTTCAAATTCAGCAAAAGAAATTTGGAAGAAAAAAATCACTCGTACATATAAAATGAGTTTAAAAGTTTTTGTTATAACTTCATTTATTCGAAAAAAAATAGAGATATTTTTTATAACTTAACTAGTTCTGTATGGATGATACTAGTTCCGGACATTTCATCAACCAAGTGATGAAGTAAATGCCTGGACTATGGAGAGGCCCAAGTCACATGTCCCTAGAACAGGAACCACACATTCGACAACTAAATTTAATCCTAAAGATTATGATTTGACAAAAGTAAAGACTTTTACAATGAAGGGATAACAGGCTGGATAGATCCCTCTTTATTTAATTATTTGACTATGGGAATAATTGAAGAAGATATTTTTAGACAAAAAGGAAAAAATATTTCAACTCTCTTGAGATCTTCACCTATCCCAAGAGAAGAAAGAATTATTGTGGATACGAATTGTAGTCTTGTACTAATAAGGGTCTCCAAAAAGGATCTTTCTGGGGACATATATAGAAACATAGTAGTTCAAAAACTAAGATTTCGTATTTAGTGGAAATGGGAACGGTGCAAGCATACCACACCAAGTTAGACTGTTAACCACTAGTACTTTGCCTAGGAAAAATTAACAAGTAGAAAATCAAATGAATAATCGCAAGGCATTGAACTTGGAACTACAATTGAAAATGATAGAAAACTCACTTCTGAGGTGGATGGATTTTTGAAGGAAGGGAAGTCTTCTGACAATGAAAGTATTTCAAGGCCTGCTGGCCACATGGGATCCCAGGATGAAGGCTTGATGCACATTAGTATACTCTCCAGAACTAGTTTTTTACATTAGTATTCACATATAAGTTTTTTACATATTCAAATAGATTTTTTACATCTCCCAAGGCATCCCCATCATCTTGACCTGAACCTTGGATTGATGAACTTACCGCACTAGATAGGATAATTCTAAAAGCGTCCATTTTTTCTACTCTTGTATGTCCATTTATCTTGTCGAAACCCACTTCTGATGACTCTAAATGAAGAGAACCTCCAACATAATTAGACTGAAAGAAACTTTTTGGTGGCACAACATACAATATCTCATCAGAAAAAGCCTTCTCTAAACCATGTCGAGGAGGACTCCAGTAAGGACTCTGACTCCGGTGCATGTCACCATAATCTTGAACTAATAAGGGAACAAATGCCACTCCAACAGACAAATGTTGACTAAATGTCAACAACATAGAGCACGATTAAACATTGTATCTACTGATCTAAAAACTGCTTGAGAAAGAAAAACATGTTGATTCCTACTTGGAAATTAACAATCAGAGTTTGACAAAGGACTGTTTCAAAGTCCCAAGTGATCATTTTGTACCTTCTGTATACTGTCTGCACTACCAAATGGGGAGCTTAGAGGGGAATTTCTCCTAGTGTAAGTAATAGGACAGTTCGTTTTAGATGATGATGCTCCATCACTTTTTGAGTTTGTTTTCCATTTTATATGCTGGCCACGTGAAATCAGTGCTTTAAGCCCCACAAACCAAACTTCTGCTTCATCTTTATCCTTGCAAATCCGAAATAAAAAAAATAGAAGGCCCTTAGTTGCGCCTGAGTAAAATTACCCCTTAAAAACAAACTTCAAAAATCTAAATTTTGTACATGAAGAAAAAATCAGAAAAAGGTACTGTATCTATTGAAGAATAATTACTTGGAACATTCTAGATGTTATGCAAAGTTCAAATTGGATTCCATGTTAATGTTTTTTATTCCAACAAATGTGAAACTGTTGCTTTTAGCGAAAACATGTCATACCAAATCTAGTGATCTATCATTGTAAATCAATGAAAATGTCTGATACTCTTTTTCAAGCCGTGGATGCATATGGAAGATTGCCTGAAAACAACAAAAATAAATAGTTTTTATAACTTAAGCATTCAAGCAATGCCTTCTAGAAATAAAGTATCAAATAGATATTTATTTTTTCGAGCAGATCTCAATACTTTGTTACCATAATTATAAATGCAATTCTTCTTCTTTTGTATTCCAGAGTTGAGATGTTTTCTCTGAGTGACCACTTTAAACTCGGTGATAAATTGGAAGCAATAAAGAAAGATATAAATTCCTAATAAAATATTTGCACAAAGAAGACTTTGTAACAAATTAGTAATTATGAGTAATAAAGTGCACAATGATGTTGGGGGGGGGAAGTTACAATGGAAACTGAAAATACCAATGTGCACCATGCACAACTCACAATCTATAGGGATAAGCTTAAACATTTGTTTTCCACTACACAATCATACATGAAAGTTGAACAAGATATGATATTAGGAAACAAATTACAAAACTACTACATCTGTAAAACAGGTAAGCAGTGACAAGGGCATGGAAATCCTTGGAAGCGAAATGGGATATGTTGTATCTAAGAGAAGAGGTTGTATGATCATGAGCCCGACAAGTGGAGAAAGATAAAATTGGGAAGATAACAATATACTCACAGCAGATACATTTTTGAATGCGGAATGATAGGGAAATGACACTTCAAATTCCATTTTCCTCACAAGTCTATCTAACTTTTTCTGTCTTTTAACTTTTCATATTCCCATAAAACTCAAATGCCTTTAATATTTCTTGTAATGAAACGCCTACATTTAATTTTGTTGTCCTACAACAGAAGCTATTGATTAGAAATTTAATAGTAGGAGATTTTTGAAACCGGAAATTAATATTGTCTTACGATGCAGCAAAATCTACGGGAAAACAAATAAAAGGAAATAAGGAATTCTAGGATTGAGCACATACCTTTTCCTCTATACTCTACCATCTTTTACGACAATTCGCAAACCTCCCATCTATATTCCCGTTTCCTTGTAGTTTT
>LPNX010718411.1:20168-71346 GCA_001517045.1 Pseudotsuga menziesii | reverse complement strand
CCTACAACCATGGGTTGTTTAGGAGGCCTTGCACATGGTCTTAAAACCATTTGCAAGGCCCTCCTAAACCATGTACAATAAAACCATGGGTTATTTAGGATGCCTTGCACATGGTCTTAAAAACCATGTGCAAGGCCCTCCTAAACCATGTACAATAAAACTATGTGTTGTTTAGAAGGCCTTGCACATGGTTTTAAAACCATGTGCAATGTCGACATTTTTTTGTGGATAATTCAATTTGTTATTTTTTATTATTTTGTTAGGTAGGAACATTACAACATCTCCCCCATATTGTGTTTTTTTCTTGACCCACACATTTTTTTTACGGATAATTAAATTTTTAATTTTTTATTGTTCTGTTAGGTAGGAAGATTACAACATCTCCCCCATATTAGATTGTTTTTGTGGCTGACATTTATTTTGGCCTATAATTAGAAAATTTATTTTTTATTAATAAAAATAACGTTACGTAACATTACATAATGTTACAAGATCTCCCCCATACTGGGCTGTAGAGCGCCTATCGGCTCAATGATGACGATGACGATGATTATGGTGATGACGATGATTATGATGATGATGATGATGACGATGAAGATGATGGTGATGGTGATGATGAAGACGACGATGATGATGACAACGATGATGAAGATGATGACGATGCTAATTATGATGACGATGACGATGATGATGATTATGATGATGATGATGATGATGATATGATGATGATTATAATGATGACAATGAGGATGCCAAGGATGACGATGATGATGATGACTATGATGATGGAGATGATGATGATGGTGGTGATGATGAAGATGATGACGATGATGATGATGATGATGTGTGATGATGACGATGAAGATGATGATGAATATGATGATGTCTGATGATGATGACGACGATGATGAAGGCGATGATGATGATGACGATGATGATCATGATGAAGACGATGATGATGATGACGATGATGATCAACATGATGATGATGGTGACGGTGATGATGTTAGTAACTCTTTAAAAAAAGGATAAAATAATAGGTCTAATTAAATATTTACCTTTCATTATATTTCATCGTTGACGATGATGACAATGATGATAATGACGATGACGATGATGATATGAAGTAATTAATTTGTTCTAGGTTTATTTTTAATTTTAAAAATAGTTTTAATGATGATGTTGATGATGTTGATAATTTTAATGATGATGATGGCGACGATGATGAAGATGATGATGAGGGTGATTATGATGATGATGATTATGATTATGATGATGGTGATGATGTTAGTTATAAATCTTAAAAAAAAAAGATAAATGAATAGGTCTATGATGATGATGATGATGATTATGACGATGGCAATGAAGATGATGATGACGATGACGATGATGATAATAAGATGATAACGATGATGATGATTATGATGATGATGATGATTATGATGACGACGATGATTATGATGATGATGATGATTATGACGATGACGATGATAATGATGATGATGATCATGATGATGAAGATGATGATGATGGTGATGATGATGACGACGACGATGACGACGATGATGATGCTGATTATGCTGATTATGATTATGATGATTATGATGATGATGATGATTATATATGATGATGATGATGATGATGATGATGATGATGATGATGATGATGATGAGGATGATGAGGATGATGAGGATGACGATGAAGATGAAGACTATGATGATGAAGATGATGATGATGGTGGTGATGATGAAGATGACAATGATGAAGATGATGATGATGATGATGATGTTGATGATGATGATGATGGTGTGTGATGATGATGATGACGATGATGAAGATGATGATGTCTGATGATGACGACGATGATGATGAAGATTATGATGACGACGACGATGATGATCATGATAAATACGATGATGATGAAGACGATGTTGATGATGACGACGATGATTAACATGATGATGATGGTGATGGATATGATGTTAGTAACTCTTAAAAAAAAGAGATAAAAGAATAGGTCTAATTAAATATTTACCTTTCATTATATTTCATTGTCTTCTTCATCCATGTCATCATCTTCTTCATCCAAGTCATCATTTGTATCATCAGATCCAGAGTCAACATTGTAAGGGTTGGCCATATCATCATCGTCATCATCATCAATTACGTTCATCGTGTCATCGTTGGTATAATATTTATCAGCATTGTCTGCTACATCATCTGATTCAACTATTTCTTGGACTAGTACATCTTCTGCTGGATCATCATCATCACCTAACTCATGTTGATCATGCTCTTCATCATCATATCCTTCTTCTAGAGAACCCTTTTCATTAGCATCCTCTCGGTTATACTTTACCGGCCTTCCCCTTGGATCGTGTCTCACAACAAATGACCAGCCAACTTTACCTGGAACCTCTGAGTAAAATACCTGTTCACATTGACTTGGAAGAACATAGGGCTCTGTTCCTGGCTCAAACAACCTTGTGTTTACCATGGTAAATCCATTATCATGTTCAATAATAGTTCTATCAGGATCATGTTGATTCAATCGTAACTTGCACCATTTGAAAACGAATAGAACTACCTTAAAGGATTTAAAGTCACACTGTATAATATATTCTAAATACCCATAGTATTAATTTTCTGAGACTTTTGGATGTCTGTCACTTCTAGATCAAACATTGGTCACCTCAAAGATAGCAGATATCGCAGAATCTGATGTTTTCTTTGTTTCATCCAATTTTTTGATCCGATATCTACCTCTATTATAGACCATAGCCTTATGGTGTTTTACCTGCAATAAGCAATACAAAAAAAGATTACACAACCATTCAATCCTTATGCAACAATACATGGAAAAGAACAACATGTACATCAAAATGTAATTTGCAAAATAAAAGATTTAGAGGGATTGATTAACATGCTTGCCATTTTATCTTTTAAATTATATGCCAAATTGATTTCCCTTTCTGCTAGATTTCTATCTCCATTGCGTTGTGTTGCTTTTACCAATGAACCCACACCTTCCCATGATATTCCATGACCCGATTGTTCGCATCGTTCAATCCATACCTTCATCCTGTTAAGATTGTTTACGATGTATAAATGAATTGCATCCCATTCTCAACCAACTGTTTGATGACAATAACCATTAAAATGAAATAAAGGTGTAAATCTCTTGAATAAAGTATATTCTCTTAATTGAAGCAAAAAATAGAAAATACAATTAGAATATGAACGATATAATAAACATCCATTAGCTAATAATTACCTTTCAGCTTCCTCAATTTACCTTTCCCCTTCATTTTCTCCCCTTCAAATTTGTTATTGGAGTCCGGATCACAAATGCAACGTAAATTGAGCTTTGACGCTAAAATATGAAGATAGTCACTAACATACAACATGTTTTGGTATAACGTATATCCTTCCATCACAGAACCCTCAGCATGTGCTCGTTATCTCACCAAACCCTTCATAAATTTCAAGTGCCTCTCAACCATCCACATGGACCTTGAGTACACAGGTCCACACAACTCAATATCCTCAACTTGGTGTATGAGGTAGTGTTCATGTGGATTGAAAAATGCCAAAGGTAGATGCTTCTACATTTCACACATGAGATGAGGAATTTCTCTCCTCCAATACTTTATATCTTCTTTATGGATTTCTTTAGATGTCAACCATCTACAAGTGATGCCGCAAACCAATAACGATATTTAACAAAAAAAAAAACATTAAATTACATATGATGAAATAGTGCACCAAAAAACAAATATGAATTATACGGAGAATTAAAGAAACACTAAGCAAATGCAAGTAATCACTAGTTACCTCATGTATTTACCAAGATTATATATAACTTGTTTGACATTGTTTTCGAAGTTGTACGGGAGAGAGAGGGGTAGAACATACTGTATCAATATACAAACCCCGCCATTTATTAAACAAAGAGTATACAAACAAGAAAAAAATATACACACAGTCAAATGAAAAAACAATTATATGGACATAACAATAATAATTACCTTGATGAAGACGTGCCAATCATGTGTTTTGACCCCTGCAAAATCACCTTTTTTGGTTATGATATTCTTCAAGTTCACACAAAATCTAGTGGGAAATTTAATTTTCTGCATTACTTCTTTGAAAACATTGCTTTGTTGCTCCATAAACATCCATGGAATTGAGTTTATATTAACTTGTTCTCCGTTGCTATGAAATTGGATGACTTCTTTCATTGCATGGTTTCTTTCTTGAATTTCTTTGCAAGCTTTCACAACTTTATCTTTCTCCCTCCTTAGCTCCAATAGTCGCCATAATGTTTCAGTAACATTATTTCCAATATGCATTGTATCAAACAAATGAGCAATTTGTAGGTGCTCATAGTAGGGCAACCTGCAGAATTGAATAGGATAACTTTTCATTCCTCGTGGAATCCCATTAATGCCTTCATGATCATGGTGGACATCATGAATATTAGTTTATAAATAAATTACATCATAAATAAAATATGGCCACTACAGTAAACAACTCACGATAAAAAATAAAATACATAACAATTCATATATGATGATCCATATGTACCATGATGACGATTTCTATTGTATTGCATCTTCCAAAGGTGAGGTGTCATTCTCTGTGGTTTTAATGCAGTCTCCTGCTTCCCATTGAAAATATTTTTTTTCAGTTGTTCTATACCTATGATTATTAGAGAGTAAATACCTATACTCATCAAACACCTCCTTTCTTAAGCTTTTTAAACGACGAGGTTTTATCTTAGGACCAAAAACTGGACATGCAAATTTACCCTTTGTTTGAAGACCTACAATATTTAGATATGGAAAATCTATGTCAAATATATTCATATATAAACTATTCTAACTACTCCATATAATTAAATGCAATTAAAGTGGAACTTAAAATTACAAACCACAAAATGAAGTTAACCCAGGGGCATCGTGTATTGTCCATACAACCATTGCATGTAATTGAAATTTTCTTTGTCATATTGGTCTAGATATGTCATACATAGTGATGCCATTCCATAGCTTTAGTAGCTCATCTGTAAGAGGTTCGATGTATACATTCATATCTTTGACTTGGAACTTACCTGATTGATTTGAAGTACATATAAAATATATCATTATGAGAACCATTAAGATATATAAACCATGCACAAGAGTAAAATAATAGATATATATATATGAAATTAGGAAACATAATAAGACAAATGAGATGCCACAACTACATTATAAATAAAATAGTTGTAGACAAAAAAACATGGAATAATCATCAACAACATCATGTGCTCCCTCTTTATTGACAACCATGGAGGAATGTTATTGTTGATAACAAAAATAGGCCACACCATGTAAATGGATTTAATCTGTGCAAATGGATTAACACCATATGCTGCCAAATAAATCCTAAGATTACATGGTTCTTCTTTAAAGTGAGGCCACTTTTCCTCCATATCTCTAAAAGCAGAACCATTTGTAGGCATTCGGATAACATCATCTTGACTTCTGTTCCTGGCATGGTAATCCATAAATTGCACTGTGTTTTTGCACCTGAACAGTCGTTGCAAATGTGGAATGATGAGAATATAACGAAGAACCTTCTGAGGCACCTTTTTATTACTTTATCAGTACGATATCTACTTACATGACATTCTGGACATTCTGTTGCAAATTCATGCTGATTATAATATATAAAATGGTCATCGAGGCATGCATGAATTGCTTCATAATGCATTCCATTCTCTTTCATGATGGAAGATAAATATCGATATGTGCGAGGTAAAATATTTGATGGTGGTAACAAAAATTCAGCTATCAAGCTACAAAAAAATAAAAAAAATAGTTAATGTATTCAATAAATAATATTAACGAAACACGCTTCATCCGTACGATGATCAATAATGAGTTAACAATACAATTATTAGAGGAATACAAATAAACTTTATCACGATCCTATATATGTGATGGATTATTTTACATACCTTAGAATCCGTGTGATTGCAATGTTTGAAACACCATTCATAACCTTCAAGTTGATTATCAACAATACAACAAAGAGAAGATTTTTTTTGGAGCCTTCATAAAGGGTTTCATATGCCTTATCAAATATGGGACCAAAATTTTCAAATCTTTCATATTTGACATTATTTTCTTTCAAAAAAACCTACGAAATAACATCAGATATCCAACCCTAGAGCGTTGAAAAACCTACGGAACAAGTGTCGGATATGCGACATCAGAGGTGTCGAACAATTGACATGAACATGTCGTATATTCGACACATTGGTGCGTCGAAAAAACTATGCCATAGGTTTTGAAAATTCGACGGCGCTATGAAAGTTTCCTGATCGCTGTACTTCTCAGTGATTGTTGTCTGACACATCCGTGCAAAATGTTGGATGACGTCAAATTTCGAGTTCAAATCCTGTTGTGATTTGAAAGATCCATTGATAAGTTACTTTGCAAAATAAACAAAAACATTCAATATTGACATTATATGTCATATTGAATTTATCTAATTAAAAATATGAAATATATCATAAATGTGCCTATAATATATGATATATATCCTAATTATAGAGTGTGTGTTTACATATAAAAATAGTAAGTAAAGTTTCATACTTTATTAATCTTAGACATAAAAAAATATGCTGTGCAAGGAGATGTTTTCCTTCCAAAAATAAACAATTCAACCTATTCTGCACCTTGACAGAAAAATTTTCGTCATCAGAAAAAAGGGCTTCAGTAGCCTTGGGAAAATGCCCACCATTTCTCAGCTATGAGAGATAAATTTTTTATGAAAGTATCAACTTTCAGGTGGATGGTTTATGCACTTTACCATTTTCTTAGTTTTCAAAAAAAGTCTACGGTCAAGATAATATTGGCCTTCCAAAACAACCAATCAACCTATTTTGCACCTAAATGTAACCTAAATATCCCTAGACAAATGCTCGCCATTTCTCACCCGTGAGGGAAAAAAATTCCAGAGAGCCTCATTGTGTAGTTGGATGATTTATTAACTTGTCCACTGACTCATTTTTGAAAACAATTTTATGGTAAAGGAGATATTTACCTTACAAAACAATGATTCACCCTATTTTTCACCTTGACAGAAAAATGCTCACCATTGGAAATATTGGTTAAGTATTGAAAATTGGATTAATTAGCCTTGGGAAAATGCCCACCATTTATCACCTGTGAGGGATCATATTTTTATGAAAGCATATTATTGTAGGTGGATTATTAATGGACTTGAAATTTGGCTCAATTTTGAAAAAATGCCTATGGTCAAGAAAATATTGGCCTGCCAAAACCAACCAATCAACATGTTTTGCGCCTAAAACTGACATAAATGGCCTTAGGAAAATGCCCGCCATTTCTCACATGTGAAGGCTAAAAAATTGTATGAGCATGAGTTTGTAGGTGGATGATTTATTCACTTGTCCATCCACTCATTTTTTAAAACAAGTCTCTGGTCAAGTTCTAAGTTTTCAAAATAGAGATTCAACCTCTTCTTCACCCTGACCAAAAAATGCCTCCCATTGGAAAAATTGGTTAAGTATTGAAAAAAGGGATTAAGTAGCCTTGTGAAATTGCCCACCATTTCTCACACGTAAGGGATAATTTTTTTATGAAATCATCATATTGTAGGTGGATGTTTTTTTCACTTACCCATGGGATCATTTAAAAAAAAAGTCTATGGGCTGGAAAATATTGGCCTGCCAAAATAACACTTAGCTAGTTTTGCACCCATAACTGGCCTAAATAGCCTTTGGAAAATTCCCGCAAATTGTCACCTGTGAGGGATTAAAATATTATTAGAGCATACATTTGTAGGTGAATGATTTATTCACTTTTTCATTGAATCATATTTGAAAGCAAGCCTTTGATCAAAGATATAGATTCCTTCCAAATCACCCATTCCGCATGTTTTGTAGTCTGACAGAAAAATGTTGGCCATTGTCAAAATTTATTAAGTATTTCAAAAAGGGCTTAAGTATCCTTTGGAAAATTCCCACCATTTATCACCTGTGAGGGATAATATTTTTATGAAAGCATATTATTGTAGGTGGATTATTAATGCACTTTAACTTTGGCTCAATTTTGAAAAAATGTCTATGGTCAAGAAAATATTGACTTGCCAAAAAAACCAATCAAAATATTTTGCACCTAAAACTGACGTAAATGGCCTTAGGAAAATGCCTGCCATTTCTCACATGTGAAGGATAAAACAATTGTATGATCATAAGTTTGTAGGTGGATAATTTATTCACTTGTCCATCCACTCATTTTTGAAAACAAGTATCTGGTCAATGAGATATTTTCCTTCCAAAACATGCATTCAACCTCTTTTCCACCTTGACCCAAAAATGTTTTCCATTGGAAAAATTGGTTAAGTATCGAAAAAAGGGCTTAAGTAGCTTTGGTAAAATTCCCACCATTTCTCACATGTGAGGGATAAAATTTATATGAAAGCATCATCTTGTAGGTGGATGTTTTTTTCACTTACACATTGGATAATTTTAAAAAATAATCTATGGGCTAGAAAATATTGACCTGCCAAAATAGTTACTCAACCAATTTTGCACCTAAAACTGGCCTAAATGGCCTTAGGAAAATGCTTGCAATTTCTCTGTTACACACATTTCTCATCAACATCATGTAATGATATCAAAGTATCAATGTTTTCCTTAAATCCTCAAGTTTTGAAGTTAACAATGGAAAAGGATCAATGATTTCACACTTTTGGTCACCACCACACTTTCCTTGTGATTAAGGGGAGGTACCTATATCAGTAACGTTCTTTTTCCTTAAGCAGTAATCAGTGCCACTGCTATCTCCATTTGTGCAATATGCGGTGCTCACCGAGTAACACTTTGTCCCCTTGGAAAAAGAGCGGTGCTCGAGTTATAAAGGAAAAAAGAGAAGCTTCGAGAGGCTTCTCAAAGCTTGAAGTCATGGAGCCTCATCCCCAAGTTTCATGACCACCTGGGCTCGATATCCATCATTATAGGATCCTCCCTCCACCTCACCCATGAAATACTCAACCTATTCTATCCTCCTATGGATTTAAATACTAGATCACCTCCCATGGCTAAGGGGAGGAACATTATGTTATTGCATCTTAACTCTAGCCAAATTTAGCCATGACTAGTGAGCAATTGATAGGAAAGCTTGAGGCTTTGAGGTAAGGTTCACTTGAGAATGGTTTCTCAACACCAAGGCTTAGGTTGTATGCTCTCTCTCACCATTTTATTAATGCAAATACAGGTTTCTTTCCCTTGAACATCATTGTGTTTATTGTTGAATTCTTTGGTCATTAACATAAGATCATAGACTAGCTTGTTACTCTGATCTAGTGTGTGTTTTTGTTGTATATCTTGCAGGACATTTGTGGAGATCATACACTATGAAGACGATCCTTTTACAGCTTGTGAGAGTTAAAAGAGTATTTTATTCAATAAGTTTATGTTATCTTAGGGGAATTTATTTTATGCAGGCGTGACTGCTTTGTTCTAGCACTGAGTGTTTTAGGCTAGGGAAACAACTTCTGTCTGTAAAAGGTGAGTATTTTCAGTAACAAAATTGGCGACTCCACTGGGGAGATGATTAAAACTGTTGGTTATTCTTGGTTCTTTCCTTGTCTTCAAATTTCAATTTCTAATTATAGATCATATCTACTAGTAAATTAGCTAGATTTGGTTTCAAATTGCTAGATCTACCTTGATATGCCTCTGATGCTTCATATTCTTGATGATTATTATCATTTGGATCCAGTTATAGAACTCTGACATATTTATTTTTCACCTTATGTTTGATTTCAAAATCTCTATTGGCCACCGCACCTAGGTAGTGTTGAAAGAGCGACCACCACACCTTCTCTTAAGACAAAAAGAAGTGCCACCGTAGTTATCTAGTGAACAGAGAGCGGTGCGACCGCTATGTTTTTGTTGGAAAATTGCGGTGCTGGAGTAGTAATGCTCTGTATTCATCTATCATCTAGCGGTGCCAGGTAGGGTTTTAATCCCTGATTGATTTTTGAAATATTGTATAAAATTTGATTTTTGAGTGTTTTTGGCTTACTTTTTGAGGAAAATGAATCGTATATTTTGCAGTCTCTTTGATCTATATTTATTTGAATTCAAAGAAAATTTTATGTTTCTTGAATTGGATGTTACATCCGTTTCTTTGCTTGAAACCTCTTTCTCCTTTATGTAGATATTATTCATCAGAATTGGAAAATTTGCATTTCATTTTCGTTTGCATGTTTTTGCATGATTTGAGTTCTTTGGAATTTGAGCGTTGAATTGTGTGGGTGATTGAAAGATTGTTTTTATCTTTTAATTTTTGTTTCGGGAAAAGAAAATATCTCTCTCCTTTCCACAGATAGTTTTCATTGAATGGAAAAGACTCGCATACTCATACTTGCATGGTTTTGAGTCAGGTCCAACCTTCCATGCATTCACTTAACCGTATAAGATAAAATCAAGCGCTAGTTTAAGTTTAAAATATTTAGCAATTTGTGCGTTAGGTTAGAGATGTGTTCTGACGTCTTTAAATGTAGGAACTTTCATTATTTTCCTGCACTGCATCTCGGGGATCGTGTGGTTCTTCCATGTATTGCTGGTATATTGAATTACCTTCCATGTACCCTTGAGGTATATTGAAAGTTACTTCACGTACTCATTGGTATATAGGAAGACCCCTTTCAAATGGTTGTGAATTAGACAACACTACTACAGAGTGGAGATCCCATGTACCTTGTGTATATCGGGAGACACTTATAGGGATCCTGAGACCAATTGAGCAAAACCATTTGACCGTCCTATCACCACAATACACTAAGAAAAACACTCGAAGATATTTATACGCACGTGCTATCCAGGTAGTTGGGTATTCAAGCAAGGTTATGGTCCCAATCCTCCTTGTCATGTTTTACTATTAGACCCTATGGTATATCATGAGTTGTGGTGATTTGAAAATCCTGTGAGGATCCAAACTTTCAAACCAGTCCTATCACATGTTTGATTATTGTTTTAGATTGAGTAGCACTTGTTTCATGTATAGTTAAAAGTATTATACAGAGATATAGTTTTGTTAAATAGCTATGGCTATGCCTTTTGGTACTACCAACCAAGAGGTCCCTTCTCAGGGGGAACCTTTTGTTTTTTCTTCAATTGAAAATGTTGGTCCTCCTCTCATATCCACCTTGAGTCTTCTCGGATTGAATATAGGATTTTCTGTATGGTTATTCTCTAGCCCTATGATTCCAATCCCACCTAGTGTCTCATATCCTAATTCTCCTTCATGAGGACACCAACCTTTTGTGAATTTTCCACCTTCTTCGTTAGATGTGTCTTATCCCCTTTCTTCCTCTTCGTCTGTTGAAAGTTGTAGTACTAGAAATCAGATAAATAAGGAGAATAAGAAAAATAAAATTAAAAAGAAGAAAGGAAGATCATTGACTGAGTCCCAACCAACTACTCTTCCTAGTGAGAGTGTTGGAATACCTACCAAAACTACCAGTAAGCCCAAATTCCCTTACAGGCTTTGTGAGGGTGATCAACTTCTAAAGTATTTCCTTGGTCTTTCCCAAGTTTTGGAAGTGTGGTCTAGTGGCTCCCAACACCCTGTGTCATCAGCCTCTAGTAATGATATTGATGATACCCCATCAACCAGTGACCCTGTGATTAAGAGTTGAAAATGAAAAGTAAAAAATCCTTGCTTATTGTGTAAGGACATGCACCTTACTTACCTTTGTCCTCACATGGATGAAGCTTCAAAGTTGTTGGAAGATATTATTGTTTCCTTTCAACAGCTTCCACTAGGTTATCATAAGTTTTCTCTTGACCCCCCACTGGTTGATCAAGTGGTCAATTTGGTTTCATCCGTAGTTGATCCTAGTCTTCCTTTGAAGAGTGAAGTTAAAGTGGTCAAGTTGATTTGTTCTCCACTTGATCCCACTCTTTCACCTGAGAGTGTTAATACTGAACTAGTCACTTTGACATAATCTTCATCTTGTCCCACTCTTCCAGTTGAGAGTGAAATGAAAACATCTGAAGTTCTCATGGCCAGTTCTGATTGTTGGAAATTCTATCTGTTTCAACGGAACCCTCTCCAAGTACTGAGGTTATTTCCTTTGATTGGAGTAATCTAATAGAATATCGTATTCCTTTGAGTGTTCCTTTCCAAATATCTGTGTAAGTTACTGTTAGGAGCATGCTTCACACTATTTTTTACGAAGGTTCTTCTATTAGTAATCTATCCTCAACTGCTTGGAAAGCTATAGGTTCTCCTTAGGTTCTGCCAGCTTCCGACCAAATACTAGCTTTTAATAGAATACCTACTACACCTTTAGGGATCCTTCCTCATTTGCCTATTACCTTAGGAGGGAAAAATATTTGTATTGATGTTATGGTAGTTCAAGGTCCCTTAGATTTTAATATACTCCTTGGACGAGATTATGTTTACTTTATGAAAGTTGTAGTGTCCACACTCTTTCAAGTGATGTATTTTACCCATGATGGGAAAATTGTGACCATTTATCAACTTTCCTTTATTAAACCCGATCATTGTAGGACTCCTATTCATTAAACTTCCATGAATATACCTCATGTTCTTTTGGTTCCTTCCCCTTCATCGACCATGTCTCTCGACAATGGACATCATGCCCGGGTTCAGTCGTTTGTAAACCAGTATTCTCTTCCCATAATAGGGAAGCTTTGGGGGCATGTCTCCAGTCACTAGACATCATACTGGAGTGAAGCTGATAGATTTTTATGCAATGGGGGAAACCTACCAACCTTTAGACATCATGTTGGATAAGAACTGAAAGGTGCAGAGTTCTGATTTTCTATAAAGCTCTTTAAAAAATGAAACATTTCTCTAAGCATAGTTTATTTCTAGTTTTAAGATCATTAAAAAATAAACCTATCCCTAAGCATAGTTTACTTCTGGTTTCAAGCTTGTTGAAAAATAAAACCAACGTCAAGCATAGTTTACCTTTTGGTTTCAAGCTTCTGTGAAAATGAAACCAACCTCAATCATAGTTTACCTTTTGGTTTCAAGCTTGTGTAAACATGAAACCAATCTCAAGCATAGTTTACCTTTTGGTTTCAAGCTTGTATAAAAATAAAACCATTCTCAAGCATAGTTCCCTTTCTATGTCAAGCTTGTTAAAAAATGAAATAGGCTTTCTCAAGCATAGTTTACCTTTAGGTTTCAAGATTGTGTAAAAATGAAACCATTCCCAAGCATAGTTCCCTTTCTATGTCAAGCTTATTAAAAAATGAAATAGGATTTCTCAAGCAAAGTTTTCCTTTGAGTTTCAAGCTTGCATAAAAATGAAACCATCCTTCAAGCATAGTTATTTTCTGTTTCAAGCTTGTGTAAAAAGGAAGTAGGTCACCCCTTTGAAGTGAGTCTTAAATCCTTTTTAGGATTGGAACCTTCATTTCATCTGCCTTTAGATCCTCCTTCTTTTGTCGTCTCTGGTGAACCTTTTCTTAGTAGTGGCCCATAGTTTTGAGTTTGTTAAAGGAAAAAATAATAGGAAGATGAAACGAAGATTGGGGGGCATGTATTCAACCTTTTTATGTTGAATTTGAGCCATTTGATAGTTTTTACTAGGGGAAAGTACCAATCTATAGACATTATGTTGGGAAAATACTGCTGAAAAGACTCATTTTAAGCATAATTCATTCTCTATTGCAAGATCATTAAAAAATGAAGCATATACCATGAGCATTCTTCCAACTCATCTTCAATATCGTTGAACTTACTTTATCATTTTCCCATGCTCTGTATTTTAAACATGAAAAATGTTTCGAGCGCTATTTTAAAGCTGCATTTGTACTCATTAAACCCTAGCACTAAGTTTTCAAGTCAAATTTTACCTTTTTTTCGGACTCATTAATCCTTTTTATGAAAAAGAAACCCTAATAGAGTCCTCTTTAAGCTATTTTCTAAGTCGTAAAATGTGAAAATATGGCAGAGTGAACTTGTCATCTTCACACTCATAAAAGGACACGAAGAGATGTCTTTCCAATGGTAGTTTACCCCTTTTTTGGTTCGGATTGACTAGTTACGAAAAAGGTATATTCTTGTCATTAATTAGAAGAGTTCTCCAAGGTATTATTTTATACTTTTTTGGGACTCAGAGAGTAAATTGCATGAAAAAGGACACTTTGGAGTCTTCTTCAGTTTTGTTAAGACTCTCTAAATGTGAATGATACCAAGTTTACTTTCAATGGACTTGTTAAACTAAACACCGAGAGACCCTCTTTTGGGAACAAACCCTTCCTTTCTCAGGTTCAGAAAACATATGAGAATGGAATTATCTCACAATAAGCTGCAACAAGTGTTTTTTACCCTCTTTGAACATGTTAAAATGAAAATAGGCACTCATCAACCATTATGGGTAAATTAAGGGAAGGAAACTATATTTCATTTGCAATAATGGAAGTTTTTAAGTCAACTTTGAACATGGAATTTGTCTACATTTCATTCAAATAGTTGGGTATTCAACTTGTATCTGATTTGATCCAATTTCATGAGTCATATCACTCATTTGAGTCTTTCAAATAATGCATTGTCTATTGTTTCATTATGTCTTGGTATTCGCCTCCTTAAGCCAATGATTCCAAGTCTTCAGTCGTGCCGCCCTATGTTCAAAGGAAAATTGTGTTGAGAGTTTGCATCTATAGTCAAAAATACCGTGTCAGCTATCTTTGAATCAGTCCTATGGTTATTTCATACTCAAATTCTAGAACTTTGTTCCGAGTTTCGTGTTGTTAATGTGGGATTCATCATGGCCCTCCTTCGACGAGACAATTCCTATCGACTTCAACTCATCTTCTGGGAATTAGTCTTAGAAACAAAACAATACCTTGAGATATGTATACATCAATGATAGATTTCATCGCCTTTGATAATAGGTTTACAACATTGACCTTTGATTGAAATATTCAACCGAGTGTTCGACATCAAATCATATATTCACATTCAGAGGAATATAGTGGGGTACCTTGGGAATCATTGACATCAATGGTGATATCCCTCACACTTGTTAAATGTTCTCATCATTGACCGGTAATCAAGTGGTTTCTACCATGTTCAACATCAGGACATGTATTCGCATGTATAGAGTTCTACTTTACTAAAGACGAGGTGAAGAACTTGGGTGTATGTTTAAGCGCTCATTGCTTTCCTCAGGTTGTGATAGAGTATTTCTATGAGTGATATCATGGATCCAAATTTGTATGGTCATGGCTATGCTCATATTTGTATCTATATGACATAGATATACATTGCATGTCTGGTATCTATGTCCAAGTTTTAATCTTCTTTGCATGGATCTACGCTGTATTCTAGTAGCCATGAATGTTTATATCTCATATGGATCTACAGTGTATTAGTCAGTAGCCATGTTATGAGTCATATGGATATATATCAAAGTGTAAATGTACTATAGAATGAGCTTGGTCATTGAATATATCTGATCAGTGGACTCTTGCCTCGAAGTGATAACTTGTTCCTACAAATCCTTTGCCTATTCTATCCCTCTAGCCTCATGCTTTGGGGGGGATTCTGTTACACACATTTCTTGTCAACATCATGTAATGAGACCAAAGTATCAATGTTTGCCTTAAATCCTCAAGTTTTGAAGTTAAAATGGAAAAGGATCAATGATTTCACACTTTTGGCCACCACTACACTTTCCATGTGATCAAGGTGCGGTACCTATATCAGTAACGTTCTTTTTCCTTAAGCAGTAAGCGGTACCACTGCTATCTCCCTTTGTGCAATGTGCGGTGCTCACCTAGTAATGCTCTGTACCCTTGGAAAAAGAGCAGTGCTCAAGTTATAAAGGCAAAAAGATAAGCTTCAAGAGGCTTCTTGAAGCTTGACTTCATGGAGCCTCATCCCTAAGGTTAAGGACCACCTAGGCTCTATATCCATCATTATAGGATCCTCCCTCCACCTCACCCATGAGATCCTCAACCTATTTTATCATCCCATGCATTTAAATACTAGATCACCCCCCATGGGTAAGGGGATGAATATTATGTTATTGCACCTAAACTCTAGCCAAATTCAACCAAGACTAATGAGCAATTGATAGGAAAGATTGAGGCTTTGAGGAAAGGTTCACTTGAGAAGGGTTTCTCAACACAAGGCTTAGGTTGTATTCTCTCTCTCTCCATTTTATTAATGCAAATAAAGGTTTATTTCCCATGAACATCATTGTGTTTGAATCACTGTGTTTATTGTTGAATTCCTCGGTCATTAACATAATATAATAGATTAGCTTCTTACTCTGATCTAGTGTGTGTTTTTGTTGTATATCTTGCATGACATATGTGGAGATTAGACATTCCAAAGACCAACCTTTTACATCTTGTGAGAGGAGAAATAATATTTTATTCAAGAAGTTTATGTTATCTTAGGGGAGGTTATTTTATGTTGTGACTACTTTGTTCTAGTACTGAGTGTTTCAGGCTAGGGAAACAAGTTCTGTCCGTAGAAGGTGAGTATTTCCAGTAACATTCTCACCAGTGAGGGATAAAAAAATTATGAGAGAATATATTTGTAGGTGGATGATTTGTTCAGTTTTCAAATGACTCATATTTGAAAAAAAGTCTCTGATAAAGGATATATTTTTCTTCAAAATCACCCATTCAACCTATTTTTCACCTTGACAAAAAAATGCTTGCCATCGAAAAAATAGGTTAAGTATTGAAAAAAGGGCTTAAGTAGCATTGGGAAAATGCCCACCATTTATCACCTGGGAGGGATAATATTTTTATGGTAGCATAATATTATAGGTTGATGATTTATGCACTTGACCATTCGCTCAATCTTGAAAAAATGTCTATGGTTAAGAAAATATTGGCCTGCCAAAATATCCACTCAGCCTATTTTGCACCTAAAAATGGCCTAAATGACCTTAGGAAAATGCCTGCCATTTCTTACATGTGAGGAATAAAATTATTATTAGAGAATTAGTTTGTAGGTGGATTATTTATTCACTTGTACATCGACTTGTTTTTTAAAACAAGTCTCTTATCAAGTATATATTTTTTTCCAAAATAATCATTCAGCCTATTTTGCATCCTTACATCAAAATGCTTTCCATTGGAAAACATGGTTAAGTATTGAAAAAAGGCTTAAGTAGCCTTGATAAAATGCCCACCATTTCTCACATGTGAGGGATAAAATTTCTATGAAAGCATCATTTTGTAGGTGGATGATTGGTGAACTTACCAATTGGATCAGGTTTAAATTTTTTTTTATGGTCTAGAAAATATTGGCCTACCAAAATAACCACTCAGCCTATTTTGCACCTAAATCTGGCCTAAATGGCCTTAGGAAAATGCCCACAATTTCTCGCTATAAGGGATACAAAAATTATTAGAACATAAATTTGTAGGTGGATGATTTATTCACTTGTCCATTGACGCATATTTTAAAAAACATCTTTGTTCAAGGAGATATTTTCCTTCCAAATCACCCATTCAACCTGTTTTGCACCCTGATAGAAAAATGCTCGCCATTTGCAAAATTGGTCAAGTATTGAAAAAATGGCTTAAGTAGCCTTGGGAAAATGCCCACCATTTCTCACCTATATGGGATAAATTTTTGATGAAAAAATCAAATTATAGGTCGATGATTTACACACTTTATGATTCCCTCCTTTCTGAAAAACAATCTATGGTCAGGATAATATTGGCATGCCAAAGTAGGCACTCAACCTGTTTTGCACCTAAATCTGGCCTAAATGGCCTTAGGAAAATGCCAACAATTTCTCACTTGTGAGGGATAAAAAATTTCTAAGAGCATAAATTTGTAGGTGGATGATTTATTCACTTGTCCTTCGACTCATATATGATTACACATCTCTTATCAAGTAGATATTTTCCTTCCAAATCACCCATTCAGCTTGTTTTGCACCCTGACAGACAAGTGCTCCACCATTTTCTAAAAGCATAAGATTGTAGGTGGATGATTTAAAACATCATTTCTATAAATTTAGAGACTCAACCAATCATTTTATATAATCACTTTTAAATTCACAATTGAGATATAAAATAATTTTTCCTGGAAATTATTTTTCTATCATCCCTCAAATTTGTATTAAAAGGAAATAAATACAATGAACATAGTTTTTAACTATATATTCAACCGAGGAAATTAACGAGTTCAAGAAATCAGGTTTATGTTTCCTTCTGTAAAATGTTCCATATATAGTGAAATCCAAAACTTCTAGATTAACTGTTGATATGGTTTCCCAATTTTTCATGTCCAACACAAAAATGCACACCTGTCCAATCCAAGTACACCACATGTATGAAATCTGGTTCGAGGCATAATTATACATATATGAGCATACTTAACCATGAATAGGCTATGCCGAATTGGCTACATGCAAATATATGAGCCTACTTATCCATGATTTGGCAGGGAAGCCAATTTTTCATTATTAGCACAAAAATGCACACTTCTTCAACAAATCAGCCAATGATTTTTCTTACTATCATCACTACCATCTCAGAATATCTTGTGAATGGGATAGAAGCAACTATTTAAAAAATCATATAGACATAAGTAAGTACATGCTCTTATTGCTGATATTTCTTGTTTTTTATTGATTAATAGTAACAAACAAGTGCACTTTTATTACCTATTGCGATTAGAATGCCTTGATAGAATGGTTTATTTCCAACCTGCACGATGTACCTTTAACACAAATTTTTGCTTGGATGGATTTTCAGGAATTGTCTTTGCTGTGAGCCATCTTGATGGCCAAATGTGAGGATGAATACACTGACATGTTTTCGTTCTGCCAAATATCACTGCAAAATAGTTTTTTTCTAAGAACATTCTTAGTTTAATTTCTTCCACAATTTTTTTTTAAGTTGCCTGCCAGATCGGTGATCAGGATTCGATGCTCAACCACTCTGATTAAGTTTGAAAAATTATTATCAGTTCAATTTATTCCCTGATTTTTTTTACTTCTCATGAGATGGGTGATAAGAAATTGATGCTCAAGCACTTCCATTTTCGGTGAAATTTCTCAATTTATAACCCGTCATATTGTGATCAGGAATGGATGCTCCACCACTTACATCACATAATTGCACCACTGTTTTCTTAAACACTTAGGAATTAAAAATGAATTTACTTGTAGGTTTCACTCCTAGAATACACTGGTTATTTAATGCGATTTATCAATTCAAGACAGTTAACCTGCTCTTAATCCCACCTTCGATTTGATATATCGCATCCTAACTCACGCCGAACCAACGTTAACCCTGTTTTTTGTCGAAAATAGTCCCGATTTGCCTGGAAATTGTCCCCATTAAAAATTTTCTGGCCAAATACTTTTCCAATTTCAAGTATTAACATGATTCGTCTATCGAATTCACATTAAAAAATCATATTTCTAAAACCATGTGATGAATTCCAACCAATCAAAAAAGGAATATTTTAAAAAACAAAGCATCTTTTGGCATTATTCTTAATGAAATAGGATACACGCTAGAATTGGGTAGAATGTTATGGGTACTATGATAATAGGTGACCCTCAAGGTGAAGTGCTTGGTCAGATCATGCCCTACTCTAATGGTGCAACTGCTTCTTCACTTCATTTGCTTCAATGGCAGGCTGTCTATAAAGTCTGATGTTTGAAAATATAGAATCCGACAATAATTGTATCTTGTGATTTACCTTACTCTTAGGAGGTAGCCCCTAAGGCTCTTGGAACACTTCTCTGTATGCTTGCAAAAGAATCTCCAATTGATGTTTCTTCTATTTGGTAGATCCCTCAAGGGATTCCTTCACTTTTACTGATTCACCTTCTTCCTGATGTTTTCTTGAGAAAAACAATGCAAAATTCATACTTGAACTAATCGACCTTTTCTCTTGGTTGACACTTACATAGAGATATTCGATTTAACTTTGTGCTCGTTGATGATGAAGGATTTCTCATCCTTGATCAAGTGGTATTGGTTGGCTCTCCTTATGAATATTGCATCCCTCGTATACATGTAGGGGTTTTAGAATACCACACCACAAACATCTAAGGGAAATACATCTACCTCCACTTCACCAACTAATCTACACTTATGGAAAACTTGATCTTGCATTGTTTCATGACTCTGAGTTCTACATCCTCATTGACCCATCCCAATGGGTAGAGATTGGGATGATCATGTACATCCAATCCAATATTATGTACTAGATTATATACTATGATTTTTTTCTATGAACCCGAATTGGATAAAGCATCGATCTTGGTCTTCTTGACATGAATCTTGATGTGGAAGAGTTTCATCACATCTTTATCTTCCTTAGGGAGGAGTCTGCTTAGATTCACCTCCTTCTGCATTATGGTACATATAATATTTTCATACACATACAAGTTACTTTCTAAATTTCATCCACATATGAGTTTCTTTCTAACTCCTTTCTTGAATATGTGGCTATAAGGTCTTCTTCTTAGCATAATTCTTGTAGTTATTGGGGTTCAACTCTGGATGTAGTTTTCAACACCTTTCTTCAGTTTTACCATTTATATCACAATGCTTATTATGGTTTTTTTTAGCCATTCATTGATGTGCCATGGTTGTAGTCTTCTTCTCCTTTCCCTTCCACTTCTTCTTCCCCACCTTGGTAACATATTGACTCTTTTTTTGTTTTGAACCACTTGGCTGTCCTTTCTTATGACTTATGTTTTCTAGGTACCATGCTTGTCCACATGATTCATCTATTAACCTAGTCTTGAAGAGAATCACCTACTTCCATATGTGATTATGTAATCTCTGAGATACTTTAGGAGTACAATTGGGTTCTTAAGTGAGATACCCATCATGATAGCCATTTTCTTGAAATCAATGGTGTATTCTTTCACACTATATCCCTCCCTTTGTTTGAAATAATTCCAATGGATCCATTGGTCCTATACATATCCGATAGGGTAGAGCTGGGACTTGGTGAGGGTTTTAAAGTACTCCCTCTTAGTTATTGGTGGGTCACTCTCCAACCTAATTACTTTTGTGTGGATTTCCCACCAAGTTAATGCATGGCCCTTTAAATTTAGTTGGGAAAATGAGATATTTTGATCCTTAATTATTTTATGGATGCTAAAATAAACCTCCAACACCTGTAACCAATGATTTAGTTTCAAAGAATCGATCTCACCTTGATATGTCTTTATTTCATCTTTCGCTTCCATATTGAAGAGAGATTGGGAAGGAATATTGGTATTGGAACTCGACTGCTCTTTCTTAGGGTCTTTCGTACACTCCTTTTTTGCATCAATTTTATCTTTCGGTTTCCCCTCATATCCAAAAATCTGAGTTAGAGTCTCCAAAATATGCAAAAGGTCCTTAACTTTCTCTCTATAGATGCCATAATGATTGACATATTACGTGATATATTGACAACTTGTATTTCAAGTGTTGAAAATCGGTGCTCATAATTTCCTGTTGGTCTTTGAACTGATTAGTCTTCCATGGCTAGGGTTTGAATATTTTTTTCCAGCAACTACTGGATCCTGCGACTACACACAAAACCCAAAAGAAAAAAGACTCTAATACTAATATGGTCCATAAGCGCTCGTGCATATTCCACAAGAAAAAGTCATCTTACAACCTGGTTTTTTATTTTATTGAATGCCAAATAATAGTACTAAAACAAGAGTAACTAGAACAAATAAGTACACAATCCACATAATTACACAAGATAATCCCGGGAAAACCTAGTATGGGGAAAAACCCAGCCACAAATAAGGACTATGCCTTTGTCTTTATGTCAAATTGCAAATACAAAGGAAATGATATTCTCTATGGAGTTACCTATGACTCTATAGCCAAAAGGGATAATACAAGATCTCATATCTCCTCAGTTCTTCTATAACATCCAGTTTTCTGCAACATCAACTATGGAACAATACATACATCAAAATAATAGAACCCCCTTCTTCTCCTAACCAGTAGTAGAAAAAGTGAGATATATGACTTAAAAAACAAATAAAATTTGCATATAAATAACTAAGTATAGTCACGTGAGTAATAGTCATTTATTTCTAGTGTAGCCACATGAGTAATAATCATTTATTGGTAGTCATTTATAACACGACTAATTTTTTTTAGTCATTTATTGGTTGTTTTGATTGATTAGTTTGATCGTATATTTAGTCGTTGTTTTAGTCATTGATTGTTGTTAATTGGTCTTTTATTTAGTCATTGATTGTTGTTATCTGGTCATTTACTTAGTCATTGATTGTTGTTAACTGGTAATTTAGTTAGTCATTAAGTGCAGTTAACTGGTAATTTAATTAGTCATTGATTGTTGTTAACTGGTCATTTTATTAGTAATTATTTTCTATAGATAGGGAAAGGAGGAATTAAACAACCAAAATCCTGCCTATAAGGCATGTTCTCTTCCATTTAGCTAGCACCCTTAAATAAACAATTATATTTGTAGTTTTTATGCAATTTTAGAGTTTTGAGGATTTTTGGCACCATCTTTTTTGAGTTTTTAGGACACACCACATCAAAAATTACTCGTTGTTATGGATACAATGTTGTTGATAATAATGTATGTGTATGAAACAAAATATAAGGCATGCTTTATACTGGAGCAATATTTCCATACATGAACCTATAATACAATCAAATATTGCTACAATGTTTTCTATCTTCCATTATCAAATACAAGAGATCAATAGCTTCTTTCTGCCACACATTTCCTATAAGACATGTTTTTTTATTAATTAGATCTTATGTAACATGCTTATTGCTTCTAAAAACATACTTCCTAGCCTTAATCAATAAATCTCCCAAAATACTTATTTCATTAGCATTCATATTGATAGAAGAAGAGACTAAATGAATAGAAATATACAAAATATGAGTTTTAAAACTAAAAGAGATAGACATTCTTATCAATCATCTAAATATATTCCCAACTAAAATAAAAATGGTATTAATCCACTATACCATATACTAGGTCAATAATTCATGAAACTATACTCAAAACAATAGAATTTACAAAGCATGAATTATGCATAATATGCCCTTTTTGTATTCATATAAAGATTTCAGAATTCTCCATCAAAACTAAATGAAATGAATAGAAAAATTCACCTAATTTTTTTTAATATGTGGATAAAATGGGTCAAACCAAAGCATACAAATTTTGAAACAATGAAACTAAAAATAGTAAAAATGTGTTAAATCCATACAACATTAAAATGCATATATACTCTATATTTGTAGTTACTGCAAAAGAATAGCAACGATGCAGAAAAATTTACAAGATTTTATGTGTTGCTCCTCGCATTAAGGTGAGTTGTGAAATGTAACATTCTCCTCTATCCATGACATGATTTCATAGTGTTCACAATTTGACACAAATGTTCCAAATAATGGACCTCACATTTCCATGAACTTAAATCTTGATGTGACTTCTTCCAACCAAGTCATTTCTTGGACTTAAAGGTAGAGTAATTATTATGGTGTCCATGATAATTATGTGAACTATTTGGTGTATATGAGGGTTTTGAATGTTGTCTACCGCTACCAAAGCTAAATTCCCAATCTCTGAAACCTAGAGTTCTTATAGGGTATACCCAAGAGCCCTTTACATAGGGCATTAGACTAGTCGAAACTTCTTCATTTTTCATTCTCCGTCCTTTCCTTGACAGAAAATCCTCGGGAGTTGCAGCCTTTCTTCCCTCATGGGAAATTTACCAAAATCATGAGGAGTTGACTTTAAACCAAAAAATCCAATGTCATCTTTGGGCCATTCATTACCATGGTCAGTTGCATTAGGTGTCCACCGAGCAAGCTACACCACATCATACAGAATCATGTCATACTAAACATATTTTATACATTTTTAGCTTCATTAGAATACTTGCAACAAACTAAAAAGGAAGTATATATGGCCAAACTTATCATTTAAAAGTGATAAAACATGGATTGCACACTTATATAACATATAATTATTGGCCAGCTTATAATCTCTTTTGCAGCCTCGAGCAAAGTGTCATTCTCCACACATATAGAATGCCTTTACATTTCCATTTTGTCCCTAGGTTTTTTCACAACCATAAACAAGAAAAAAATTCTTATGAAATTTTTAAAATTACCCTTAACCAGAAAAAACATTTATTGTGAAAATTTTGACAATTACCCTAAACAAGAAAAAAACATTTCTCATCAGTTTCAAAATTATGAATATGTAACAACTAAAAAATGTAAGTTTGGCCTTTATGCAAATAGACAACCAAAACATTACTTCACCAATATGGCCTTTCGCACCACAATTGTAACATGAAATCTCTCTTGTAAAACTATCTGTAACATCAATGTAATATACATGACCAAACTGCTTACAAGTATAGCACTGTATTTCCTACAAGTCAAATAGAGGTCATACAAATCATAGTTTCATTTACTCTTACACTTAAGGTATGTGAATTGCATTTTCTTTTGTTGGTTATCTTTGTGGTTTTTATAGTTTCTGAATCCCGTTGGTATATGGGGTTTCTCTCTATGACATTTGAGGTATTATAATAGGGTATGTGGTTGGAATTTAGTTCCATGGAACATGTACTATTAGAACAGTCTCAAGAATCGGTCCTTGCTTATGCAATTGGTTTCGAGACTACCTTTATCCTGCTCTGCAAGCTAACTGCTTGTATGTAGTGTCAGTATCTCAAAATCCAGCAATTGCACACCTTCAAGAATTCCTATAGAAGATAGGGGACGGAGGGGTCGTCATGGACAGGGGGCTCTCTCGCAGCCACTGTCTACTCAAACTACAACTACCAATGCAACTACATATTGGAGGAAAATTGTAGAGATGAATCAATCATAAAATGACCATATGGAAGAGTGAGTTCATCACCATTGAGCACACACTCAGGACAGCAACATTCCAAAGAAATGAGACCTTGGATTTATAATACAAGCACCGATCACTTTAGAGATACCAAATATTTAAGGATAGTAGATCTCTATTTTTATATAAAGATTTTTGTTGGGCCAAGCTTGGGTAGAAAGAGTTCAAGCTACTAATGAGATTTTACTTTAGCTAGATGAGATCCAAATTTAATTCAAAACTTTGGATGCCAAGTAGGCCATCTTGGCCAAAAAATTCGGGGGCTTGGAGTTTACTATGGATGATACAAAATCAAGCTAGCACCAGGATGCTCCAATAGCCATACCCTTAGACAACGAGGACAATGAATGGTTCAATCCATAAAATCACTATTTTTTCCATGTTGTTTTGTTCTTCTTCTTATTAGCACAATCTAGCTCAATTTATACATATTCCATTGTAATCCTTGGTGTAGAAAAAACTACCTTATCTGTACCTGTTATTATTATTTTCTGTGATAGAAGGCTGACCTGATTTCCCCTTGGGAAGGTCATCCATTCCATAACTTATTTTATACAATTATGGCTATAAATATTGTATATATAGTCAAGCACGTAAGCTCTTAAATTTTTCTCTCCATAGCTATACAACATCATTGATTTTGTTGCTAGTTGAACTAACGATCTAGGACACAAATTGAATAAAAACAAACAATAAAGAATGAAATAAAAAGATTGCACAAATAGTTCATGTTGGAGAAGGCCATTCAATATTGGTGGAAACAAAATATTGAGAACTACTTGAATAATTCTTAAAACATAAATAGATGATCATTGTGCAAGTCATAACTTATATCTTCAATAATACACCTTTGAAGTTTTTGGAATTTGTACCTACAATAATCTACAATTTGAAATGAATAAGCTATAAAAACAAAAGATAAGATTGAAAATAATTAACATCAGTATAGCCAACTTGCATGATTGGTTTGACACAATATTAAAGAGTTTTCTGATTAGAACGTTGTTGAAACAAGAACCTTTATTAAGGATGTCAAGACTATTTTTTACAACGATCTTCATGAGCACTTATTCTACTTGATACCAACTTTGATGCATGTACCTATAATAGAGAATGAAGTTGACTTCATTTCCATATTTTTGGAGTAGTCTTGATAATGATGGGGGGATTGATTTCCATGAGATGATGTTGGTTGAGAGTTATATGGAAAAGTGGAGCATTGCAAGGGTATTTTTTAAGGATTCTAATATTATACTAAGTGTAGTATTCTAGGTGATTGTTCCAGATTGAAAAAAAACATGTTTATAGATAGGTAGGAGAATATAAAATATGAAACATACAATTAACACTGAAATGTGTAAATTTTGGTGAATATTATGATAAAAAAAAATATTTTATGTAAATATAGGCGATATTAGAGACTAAAAATGACAAAATAACGAATTTATTTTTTGAAAAAATCTCAAAAAATAGTCAATTGGCGAAATTTCACCCCTAAAAATTACCCTATTTGCAATGTGGAATACAAAAACATTATTTGACATGTTAGAAAGAGAATACAGAGTAAGCAAGTGTAAGAAAGTCAAATTAGATAAACTTAGAGCCTCTTGACATGAGATATAGATTCAAGTTGAAATTGTGAGAGCACAGATCTTTTGATGTTTGAGAAAATATGAAGATCTTTGAACTTTAAAACTTTTAACAATGAATTGCTGAACACATGAATCACCAAAAAAATTCAATCACACAAATCATTCATCCACAACACAAGATGTACCCTGGGAAAACCCTCAAAATAATGAGGATGAAAAACCCATCAATTCTTCGTAGTATAATATGATATATCAGAGAGAATGTCTTTTTCAAAGATAAAAGATTGCCTGATAAGAGAGAATACAAATAAATATAGAATATAGATAAGCTGTATCAACTTGCCATGTGCCCATCACATTAATAACAAGCCCAAAACACTTCCATGCAAACTAGGGTGAATGGTTGCATGAAATTTTGCTCTCATGCATAACAGTTTCGAATTTCCTTCTTGGAATAATCAATCCTTACATTAAAAAAATCATCATTCACAACCAATGCACCATGCCTTTCATATTTGACATTAACTGAGGCTTTACTAACATCGAAGTGAACTCATCATCTAATTGAATGTATGAACACTTAGTTAACAAGATGGCATAAGTGTCACAATGCTTTAACTCAAGTGTCATCACGCAAACACTTTATAAATAAAGTGTCATCTTTTGATTAACTGAAGTGTTATCTTTTAGTTTAACTAAAGTATAAAAAACTTAGTTAACTAGTCCTTCTTTCTTAACACTAAGTTAACTATTATTAACTGAATCATGCTGATTGATTTACACTATAGCGATCATTGAGCTATTCTTTACTTAATTGTTTCAATACATTAATATTTAAACTGATGCTTTAACTGAAACACTGATTGAGGCATACATATTTAACTGAAGTTTTATAAGATGAGTTCACTCAATCATCTGCATGGGCAATTCAAATTCTCCTTTTCTCATTATCTCTTTATTGCTTATCTTTTATTTATTATTATTATTATTATTCTTTATCTTTCTACATGGTCAATATGTTTTAACTTTATTTATCTATCATATCACATTATACTTAGAAGAATTGTTGTATACTATGATCATATTATATTACTTTCAAACTATATAATCATATGCAAAAATAATTCACTCTAGAGGTGATCAGTCTCTAGAGGAGACTTAATAAATTTATCCATCTCGAATGACCATGGTTAGTAGGATATCATGTAACATTTGATGCTTCAACATGAAAAGCATCTACCTCTATAACTGGAGGTCCACACCATGGGTACCCTCATCACAAAGTGATCACATGAGAATCATGAATTGATATTACCCATAAGTCTGACTTGATATTACCCACAAGTCTACAACCTTGATATTACTCATAAGACCTTACAACATCACCACCTCAATCATATGAGGATATAGGAATTGATATTACTCACAAGTCTCCAGCCTTGATATTACTCACAAGACTTTAGTCATCCTTCGGTTCACCCTAATGAATCTACTCCAAGTTATTGAGTCTAACTTAGTCTATCTACCTCAACATATGAGGCCCAATATTGGTATTATAGAATGACTCCCGATGTTGTACATTTAACACTCTTTCTAAGTGAGGGAGGCAGTCTCTTCCATGCCAAGCTTGTCTTGGAAGTACCGTAATAGTTCATCACATACAAAGGCTTTGTTAACACATCCGCATTCTTGAAATCTGTTCTTCAGTAACAATGTACCGTCTTACCTTATTGGACCATGTCTCTGATGAAGTGAAACTTCATATCAATGTGTTTTTATCATAAAATACATAGGGTTCTCAGAAATATATAAACTCAATATTTTAACCTATCAAGTAGCCTTCTTAGTTACTCTGCTTCTCAAAAGGTAGTACCATTCACAAAAAAAAATTCATTTGTAATACTAGCTATAACATACATAACTTATATTAGGCTAAACCAATAGATGGATAACACAACATATAATAGTTTCCCTAAACTAGAAACCATGGATTTCAAATCCATGATATACAATTTTTTTACAACACATTAAATGTGTAATATTCTTGCAGAAGGAGATCGGTTTCATTTTTCCTTTATCAATCTTCAACATTTTATGTCTGCTATGTTGAATACTAGAATCTTCTACTATTTGGAGAAGTTGTATGTGATATTTCCATTCTCTGTGATGTTCTCCAAGGCCTTCCCACTTTCACAGTGGTTTCATATTCTTTTTCTTATACCAAAATACCCCACTATCCAATTATGTGCCTATCTAACCTCTCCATGAGGTTGGAATGCTCCCCAACAGTTCTGACTATAACTCTTCTTGAGTATCTTCTAGTCTCTAATACCTTGACTATGTTTCTTCTCATGTGGATTCAATCCATAAGAGATATGATTCTGAGTCATATACCATGACTTATCATATCTATTCACAACTTCGTGGCTTATGTGATTCATGACTGTAACTGAGCCATGTACCACTACATAAATAGTCTAATCCATATACACATGCATGGCTAACTGGTGTTTGAGCCATGTATCACTTCATGACTTACAGTCAGGGATAATTCCTAAGTCATATCCCATATGAATAACAAGTGGGGACTTTATCTGCCATTAACTATGAATATGCATCAATACTCCCTCTTCAACTAGAGGAGTCTTTTTGTATTACATCAAGCTTGTCCCTGAAGTACTCAACTTTACTTTGGACAAAGGTTTAGTAAGAATGCTGGTAATTTTTCTCATATGTGGATATGTACTGAAGTTGTATTTCTCCTTTTTGCACTATGTCTTAGATATAACTGACTAGGAACCTCTTGAAGCTTTAGTTCTTTAAATTATTGCCTATCTGGAGCAACATTTGTAATGTGATCTTACTTGATCACTGTATTAGTCAGAATCCATATAACCTTGAAACTTTATTTCACTGTTTGAGACATATTTGAGTTCATATCCATGTGTACCTTGCATTAGAGGAAATTTCAACTCAAAATGGGCCTCCTAAAATGAACTAATAAAATAACAGTTAAAATAATAAAATAATATTTATTAATTTTGGAGGAAGAAAAGAAAAAAACTACTTTTTTGTTTGTATTTTTGACATATCTCCCTATGTTTTTACTCAAATTTCGATCGGGAGAGCTCGTTGGATGCGGAATTAAATTCCGCATCCAACGAGCTCTCCTGATCTAAATTTTAGTAAAAACATAGGGAGACATGTCAAAAATACAAACACAAAAGTAGTTTTTTTTATGATACCTATCCCCAAATTTATATTAAAAAAATGTTTAAGACCTATACGGTATTTCAAATTTAAAGCAATTTCATTGGCTAACACATGATGACATGGAATTTGAATAAAACTAAAAGGCCCATTTTGAGTTGAAATTTCCTCTAATGTAGGTACCATAACACATGCTTTGTTGTACATGTCTATGTACAGACTGCATAGCATACATCCAACTTGGTGCTAATCAGGTACATCTCAACTGTCTTTGAGATCCTTCAAATCTAAAGAAGTATCATATTCAGATTCATCATCATATGGTGGCCATGGACTTACAGTTCCTCATCTCGAATCTCTTCAGGATCTCTACTGAGTATTTTCCTTAACCGAGGAAAATCTTATCTTGTTTCCGCCACATTTCTAATCCCAAGAATTAGGACAATATTATTGAATAATGTGATCTACTTCCTTCTAAATATGAACACCATGCCGGTCTCCTCTTAATAGGAGGTACATCAATTAGTTCTACTGATTCTTCATGAGCTAGAAAATCTAGCTTCTCCCTCTCAACATCTTGATGTGAGAAACATAATATGGGTCCTCAATCAAGGAGTCTCATGCTCATATATGTATGAAACATACTAAATATATTTTGAGACATGACTGTATACAAAATAAATAAATATCTTCAGAAGTCTTCTTATCTTACAGAATAGTATTTGGGCTTCTATTCTGGATATTTCCCATAGAAGCATAGGAACCTCCCGATATGCTCCTATAAGCTTCTCGCTTCAGAGCATCATGCTCTCTTTCCATGGGGTCTTCACTTAGTGAAACTATGTCATAACGCCTTCATTCATGGGATATTAAAGAATACCCCTAATTTCACTAGATATTGAAAATTACTTACAAAAAACCTTTTGTTAATCCCCCCTCCCAATACGACTTTCCAATTAAAAAACCCCTATTTTTACAATATATTCCTTATTTTTACTAAAAAACCCTTTTTATACCCCCCAATACCTATAAATCCCCCATACCCTATTCCATCCCCCCCAATACCTACAATATATTGACCTTATTTTTCACAATTAAAAACCACCCAATATGAATGAACGCGATACGATATTGCTCAACAAGGTGAATCCCCTGTGTCTCTTTCAGGATAGGCCATCATAATGACTTCACATTCAATACATGTCATACTCTGCTTGTAGGTCAAGGCATATGGTTTTTCCCTTTAAGTCAAATTTATTCTAATGGTTAGAATCATTGCATAATTATGAAATTCATTCATATGAATACTTTAATACATTGGCAATGATTCACACAGTTATGTACACATATTAACCAATGTTTCATCATGACCCCATCCTAATCTCATGTAATTTTATGCAGCATTATGTTCTTCTTTAATTTATTCATAACATGTACTTCATGAGTCTTCCTATTTTCCAATAAAAGAAAGAATACAACATATGATTTAATAATGTTATATGATAACACCATTCCTATTTCTAGGAATACAAATATCTGTATAATAGTAATGAAACACATTCAATTTCCTTTAGATATGATTTATAAAAAGCATATTAAAAAATAAATACTTATCTTTTATTGTTTTATGTGGGCTCCCTCTTTATATCTGCATCATTGTAGAGATTGCTGAAGTCCCTAGATCTTGATCCTCTTTCTTCACTAAAACTTTAACTTGCAAAACTTGATCTCATGCAATAGGTAGTGAATCTCAGCATGGGGATTTAGAATCCCATGAAAATTTGAGCGAATTCTCTTTTTGCACTATAGGAAATAATCCTCCTGTTAGTCATCATCCTTTTCCTTGGATGATTTCTTCTGAGAAGGTTCATCTTCTTCTACTACCATATATGCATGAAACATTCATTTATTCTTCTTCTTTGCATGGAACTCTCTTGCATAAAGTCCCTTCTTTTGACAATAGTAGCACCAAGCCTTCAACTTATCAAAATATTTATTGAACTCTTTCTTCTTTGAATGAAATAACTTCTTTGGAGCGAATGGTTTCCTCCCTTTGTTCATTCTTTCCATGAGGACAACATTTTATGCCTTAGTCCACTGTAATGTCCCCATTCAAATAGTTGCATAGCAAGACAATTCCATCAATCCTACTAGTTCCTTAGGTTGGATGGATACATTTGGAGTTTTAATAAGGGAGATAATAAATGATGTTCATACATTATAAGGGAATAAATTTTTAGTAATGGAGCTAATTAAATAAATACAAGATAAAATTGAAGTGGCAATGGAGCATGGAGACACATGGAGATTATGGGGCCCACACAAGCTAGAATTTCTATGCCACATGGCATCCTCCTCTTGAAATTTTGAATCCATGGGAAGTATAATGTTATTGGATGAGTTAGAAGGATAATACATTTTTACATATGCATCATAGTTCTAATTTGGAAGGAAATGTAACTTACATGAGAATAAGAGTCAAATGGGAGCTTCTTGGACACTTGGGCTAGATTCCTTAATATCTATGACATCTATGCCACCAATGATGAAGATTCTATGACATTTATGACATATTGAAGACATGAAGGTTGAAATCTAACCATTATTACATGTCATTCCTATATATATCATCCAATGATGCGCTCATGTGAGTTGGAGAAGCTCAATGTGTCCCTACTCAAACTGGGGGAAGATAGAAGGATAGGGAAGGGAAGACACATGGAAAATCTTGAGCACACACCCTAATTCGAATTGGCTTGAGTTTGTGGATGGATTGGTAACCTTAGAATGCTAATGATTTTTATAAAATACAGGGATCAACCAAGAGAAGGTATTTTTATCATTTGATAAATTTGCATTTGTGAAGAGAGAGAGCTAGTGGATGATTAGTTTCTTTCCTTAGCCAATTTCGAGGGTGAAAGATTCCCATCCAAGTTGGTGTTTGGAGAGGCCATTCAGGTATTTCATGGATATTTAATGTAGTTTGTATTTTCAGGTTTAAGCTATAGGTAATCTCTTGGTTTCTTCTAGCGCAACACATTCTCTCAACCATTTCCAATCTTTATTGCATATTCTTGCTCATGGAGGGCTTGCGCTTTGGGTGAGCCATTGTACTCTTTGGGAGAGATTATCATGGTCCATTTATGATTGTAATAATATTAATATACTCTATCCTTCATTTTCAGAAATTATCAGGTCGAAATACCAAATGGTTGTATGTAAAAGTGATTATTAATGAGCAAACAATGACCATTTCCCCAATATATTGATGTATGCCATTGTAATGTTGATGATTTTGAATGAAAGAATGTTTCTCTGATATATTTATGATGAATGGTATTCCATTTATTATTATTACAAGTTTCACATCCATCACTTCAGCATTTTAAGTCACCTTACTCAGTTTATTGCATTTGGAGAAGATTTGGTGCCATTTCCCCAAGGGTCGAACTAGTGATTTTGTAGCTGTTAGGGAGAGGGTTATAACAGCCTTTATAAACTGAATAATTATGAAAATGAGAAATTAATAATTTCACTTAAAAATCCTCTGCCTTTGTTCATAAATTCAAGTGGGTTTGGGGGCATTTGGAAATCCATTTTCAGCATTTACCCTGGGGGAATTGGAACCCCAATTTGCTAGTGAAAACTCCTACCTTGTCCAGAATATTAAACAAGTTTGTAGAAGTATTTTCAGGGTCATAAATCATCCATAAAAATAATATTAAAGTATTAATATTATTCATATACCTTCTTAGAATATTTGGGAGCATTTGGGTCAATTTTGGAGACGTAGACATCAAAACTAGTCAAAGGTCGAAATGGGGAAAAAGTGAAAATTGGTCATTTTAATAAAATTTCTTAAAAAAATACATTACATCCACACAAAATTGATCTGTATTTTCCCCTCCTCTTGGAGGCATTCATTCCACAACCTCTCAAATTTAGGTTGCTCTTCTCAGCCATTTGGCGTAGCTAAGAATATCTCCTATGCAGATGGGAGACCGTTAATAGCGGTTTGGAGAAGATCATCTTCATTCGTCACTACTAAAATACTAGAAAGTTGATATATTACTTGAGAAATATTGGTGAATAATGATTCCACAATATCAACCTTCTCCATATTTAGATTCCAAAAAATGTTCTTCAAAGCCCTCTGTTTGACTCATGGACTTCTTCTCATAAAGGTTTATCAATGTATAAAAACATTTCTTTGTGGTATTCAATAGAATGATCATGATCCTTCTTGAATTTGACTCATCCTACATTGGTGGTAGGATTCTCTACCATAGTGTACATATAGGTATCCAAATCATGTTCCTCAAGAATGTTCAATACCCTCACCTTCCATGTGTGGAAGTTGGAAGTGCCCTCATGACAGTCTTTTGGTCGGATGAAGATCGATGTCATGGATCTCGAACTTTGTTGAACTCCTCAGGATCACGTAGGATTCTAGTTGCTTGCACAAACTTAGCTCCTTCATGCCCTGAGCTCTAATACCTGAGTGTGGCTAAGCTAACGCAGTGCTTGAGTGTGAGCTAATTGTTCGGGAGTGTGGCCCCTCAAAGCCTAACTGAGCTATTGGCATGCCTGACCTAGCTAGTATAGTTCGAGAAAGAACCATAGGAGAAGGGTTGGAAGCTAACATTGGCAAAGGAAGAATTCATATAATTCCTTCCCATAGGTAATATTATGAATCAATAGGTATATTGAAAGATAGAAGTAACTAACATAGAAGTGATAGATTCCGCTTCAGCACGCACCTTAAATAAGGAGAGGTGGAGATCATCCTAAAGATTCTAACTCCAAACAGCCCACCACGAAAGAACTTTTTATATCATTTAATTCTTTGAGGATACACTCTAGCTGGAAAGGCATGACTTTAGTTTATCCCCCACCCCAATGATATGTATTAAGCATTGATTATCCTTAGGCGAATGCAAAGATGAGCTCATCGCTTTGCATTATCGTTTCATTGGGAAAAGAGTGAAAAGAGAACGGTTGGGAAAGATAGGAAATCACGGCAACACTGGGGTCAAGTCGAGTGAGATAGGAAAGCATTATAGTCCTCCTTCCACATGGGGGGTTATAAATTACTCCCATGAATCTGGCCTTACCTGGATGGGATATTCTCCTTTGTGAACCTAGCCCGTCAGTTGTCTCAGGGTGAAGTTATAGGCACAAGTTGATATGTTTCGACCGACTACATGGTTGGAGGCCTCTCAACAAGCTCTTCATGCTCAGGTTGTCACAATTGTCCAATATAAATGCCCAATTTTGTTCCACTACCGCTATGGACCTTGAAAGTTAATGTGGTAAATTAACCTCTATAAGGGTGGACTTACCTTCCTTGTGTCAGGAGCTCTCCGTCCTATAAAGAAAGTGGTAAATTAACCTCTATCAGGGTGGACTATATTTATATTGGTTAATTTATATAATATATTAATACTTGTTGGTGCTTTTATATTAGAGAAGTATTATAAGTAGCAGCAGATAACTACTCCTATTTATTATTTCTATTTACTCTTCTTATTAAACAGACCTTCCTCTTCCAATTAGAAATATAAATATATAAGTAAATCAATGTTGGTGTCTACATCGTATAACAATGAAAAGATATCCCAACTAGAAAACAAGATAATTGATCTTACTTAGACAGACTTGTTTTTATCCCATCCAAGCCAATGAAAGAATCTATATAAATTATAGTCCCACACAGTATATTGAGGTCTCCGTGTATCAGCATCGCTCACATCCACACATACAACCAAGCTGGCTAAGAAAAAGGTAAATACGCATGAGTGTTTATATTATGAGAACACCCTTTATAGTTTAATTATGTTTCATGGTTGATCAAAATATGATGGTTTATGGTTTTTAATAGGTAGGCAAGTAATAAATTGATAAGGTAAGTTCAAAAGGTTCATAGGTAAGGAATGAATAATAGAAATATTTCCCTCATAATGACTCTTACAGGGCATGGTGCAATGAAGATCATATTGTAGCTTATATAGATAGAGATGAAAGAACCCCAACCCAAGGATCACAATCTAGTTAATGGGTCCTCCACTTGTAACGTAATGAACAAAGCTAACTCCACCTGACCTGATAAACTAACATACATGATGAGACGTAACCTGTAGTTGATTAAAGACAAAGAATAGGCGAGGCCAGTTCTTGTTGATAGTTCCTCTTGCAAATGAATAAATCCTTGTGGTGCCATTCTCGTATTCATAAACTCCTCCCAACATAACAAGCGCTACTTGCTACACCAGGTCCCAAAGACTGAAGAAGCGGAACCTGCACCTACTGGTTTTTTTGCTACTAAACAAGTTTAACTATAATAGGTTCTTATTCTGACCTTTCCTACTAGTTTACATACCTCACCTTGCTGCTTTGCTTTACCTACTTTCCTTGATTAACATAACCAACTCTTCAACTGAACATACTCAACTATAAAGGGTTCCTACTTATTTGCTAGTACTAAACATGCGCTACTATCCTGGGTTCCTACTGAACACTGACCTAATGCAAGCTAGCTCCTAACTGAACTTGATGACTGAACCAGACCTACTTGTTAAACTTTCCATAATAAACTAGTATCTGACTTGCTCACTAATCTCCTCGCCTAGCTAATATTCAAACCTAGCCTAGTAGTACCCAATAAATATAGTAGCTAAGAAATATATTGCATGTTTGGTAATGCTATTTCCCGTACCGTATAAATGTTGGGTAATGTTATGATTCAGGGTTTCCAATGTTATTCCCTAAGCGGTAGAAGGAAAAGCTGTGTGTCACCCAGTCGCCTTGTGTGTTGAGTCACCAGGTCAAATACCCTGCCAATTTATTAGGTAAACAAAACCAGCCAACCAGCTACAACATAGATAGTGCCACACAATGAAAAATCATAGAGCTATGCTACTCTTCAACTCACAGGGCCAGCCCAATATAATGAATAGTTCCTACCTCGGTCGTCCTATTAAACAACCAAAAAGGTTATAGGTTTATAGGGCCTATTTTTATCGCTGCTGTGTGCCCGATTGACCGAATTGAATTAATTGATAGAAGGGTTGAGAGAGGGTATGAAGGTTGAATAGGAGGCCCCTCTATCTCGTATTTTATCTATAAATTAAAGAAATCCATTCTACCTTTCTTCTTTCCTTGTCTTGAATGTCTGCCACTACATTAAGTAATTGGTTGATTGGTAATTTTTAGAGTGCAAACGTGGCCCAACTAACCTTAACCCCAAAGTAAAGAATCAAAATCCAGGAGAAGGAACATCACCAAAAGAATCTAAGCCAACAATATCAGCATACCTTACAGTACCATAGCTAGCAGCGGATTCAGAGATACATATGCTTAGCCACCAATTGAATATTCGTATGCAGTTCAATAGACCGCAACATCGGTGAAGAAAAAATATCCACTTAGACCTTGATTCAGAAAGGAAATGCACAAAATATTAGAATACGGTGGATTCTGAGCGTTGAGATCAGTAAATTGACCAGAAAAATGCAAGCTTCATTACAGTCAATGGGATTAACAATTATACTGCACTGCTTAGAATGTTTAACCTAGCTAGACCTGCTATATGAGTTTTATCAGGGAGCTCTATAGCACACAAAAACTCTGCAGCAACAATGAAATTGTTTCCAACGTCCAATAGCTTATTCACCTCTTGCTTGATGATGGAATATAACCAAGGAACCAGGTCAGCATCTGCTTGAGGGAATAAATACGGGGCCCCTCGCTAGGTGGAAAAAAATAGATTTGCTCCCACACCTTCCTATAGCATGCTCTCCCCAACGAATGCTTCTATTCCACTCTACTAGGATCGGGGTTATACGTTATTATTAAACAAAGAACTCCATGAATGAAATAAATAATGTGTGGTACTCTATATATATATCTAGCTAGGGCGAGGGAGATAAGTATATATTTATCTCTAATCATATAATGGAATGAATTAAATGATAAATAAAGTAATGACTCAAATGCTTTCGGTAACCGGTAATAGCATAAAGAAAGATAGGGAAGACACAACTCCATTTCCATATACCATTCGTAAATATATTATAGTATTTATTTTCTAGTATGTACTAAAACAAAATTACTTAATTACTGGCTTCTAGATGTTACGCCTTAACTTACTTCCTTAATAAAATAGCTATGCCCCAACTTACTTATTATGCACTTATTCTTCACGTTATGCCTTATTCCTCACCTTACCTGAACCTGAGTAGAGCTCAGTCTTTGAGGGGCCATAGAAAAAGAAGAGAGCAAGCTTTAATATTATATCTTCACTCGTTCGAAGGGTTTAACTTAAAGATATATAATAAGGACCTTGAGCGTAGTGAATCATCCTTGGAAAATTTTCTTGCTCTATTGCATTCTCCTCTCCCTTTCCTATGGCTCCTCTCCTTCCCTATCAAGTACCTATCTATTTTTCATTTTCTTTTCAGATCAATACTCTGAGAATAAGGCCTTTAAAGGTGATTTCCTTATAACCCTTCTATAATGAAAGACGAAGTAAAGGTGGACCTTCCAATGCTCTCTTACTTAATGCCCCAGGAAAGTCTAGGCAAGTACAGGAAAGTGCTTACAAATCTTCTTATTTTACGAATGTCGATCAAGGCCAGGAATATCTGTAGTGTAGTGAGTAGCACCAAACCTTTCCCTATTACGAAGTGTTCACCTGGAAAGCTAGGAAAGTCTTTCGATGTCTCTTAATCTTACGTTATATGGAGTTATGAATTACTTATATTGATATCTTTGGGGATATATGTTGGACATATAAATAAAGGTTCGGTGGTTAAAGAAAAAGAAAGTATGATTTCTTTCTCTTTCTGTTTACTGGACTTCCTTTTTTATTCTTGCGATGAAGGCTGCTTTTGTGCCTAGATTTAGTTTCCTTGTGGGTGAAAGGCATCCATCCGTTGAAAGGCTCCTACAGGCTACGTATTTATGGTGGACTTGTATAATACTTGGTTGGCTAAAGGTGAGAGAGGAAAATGGCATTTGTTTAAAGGAAGGTGAAAAGAGAGGAACCTTCCTGTTTTTTTTAAATAAATAAAGGCTCCTTCTCTGGGCTATTAGCTAAAGGGAAAAGGCAGAAGGATTTTTTATGGCTGATTCATTCCTTTTGTGATACTTGTTGGACCTGATTCTATTTAAAGGAAAAATGTGAAAAGGGCTTGGTGGTATACCCTATTCCCCTATGGTAAATCTCATGAGTGACGTCTCTGCTGAATAAGTTGTGAGGTAGTCCTACCCATACCTAGTAACTATTACGTATCTGATTAATCTTGGATCCACGAGCATGAAACCAAGTGGGTAGGTGTGAAAATAGATAGTTGGAAGGATCTTTAATAAATTCTATTAGAATGGTGGGATCATATTTTCTATCAACGAAGTGTATGGGCAGCAAGCATTATATATGTAATAGTTTTTGCGGATAATAAATTGTTTTTTTTAATATGTCTATATGAGATGAGTATTCTTGCCACAAGATAAATAGAGGGAGATTTGAATGAATTGCCTCCTTTTTCTATCTATAATCCCAGGCATTTTAATATAGAATCCCCCTATTACTTTATGTTAGTTTTTCAACATTAAGCTAGCATTATGTTAGGATCTTTACTGAGAGAATAACAAGTACAGCAATCAAACACAAGCACATCACAAGAGACAAGAGACACAAAGAGTTTTCCTTGGGGAAACCATAAAGGGGNTCAGGTTACAATACATAAGATACATAGATGAATACATTCCAAAGTTACATATACATCAACACTCCCTCTTAACTAGGAAGGTATTCTTCCGACACAATTTTCAGCACTGGTCTTCTTCTCTGTATCAACTGGATCATCTTATCATCTGCATCTTGAGTCTTCTGAGTCTTCAAGTCATCTTCATCTTCAAGTCAACTTCACTGGATCTGGATCATCTCTCGATCTGGATCAACATCACTGGACTGGATCTGGATCATCTCTCGGTTTGGATCAACATCACTAGACTAGATCTAGATCATCACTCAATCTAGATCATCACTATTGTCATCACTGGCTGTCATCACTGGATCTGGATCATCACTGGTGCTATCTCATGATTCTTCTTGTCACAGGAAGTTCTACAGAGCCAACCCTTTTTCATGTTGGTTGTAGGCCTACCATCATGTAGGTCTTCGCCCAACACTTACATCTGACCTACTTGTCAGAAAGGCACGCCCAACACTTACATCTGATCATATAGGAACCAATCCTATAATCACATCAGAAAGGCCCAGCACTCACATTCACTAGCATGATAGGAAATCGTATCACTAACATATGTGAAAAGGCTCAGCACTTACATCTGACCTACTCGTCATAAAGGAACATCCATCCAGACAGGAACACATCCTATCACAGTGATGGAAAACTCCCATCCAGGATGGAACACATCCTACTCACAGTGATGGAAGATTTTCCCACTTTCATCCAGGCTGGAACACATCCTGCTCACAATGATGAAAGACTCCCATCCAGGCTGGAACACATCCTACTCACAGTGATGAGAGATTTCAACACTTACATCTGAGCATGTGGGAACACATCCCTCAGTCGCTCCAGAAAGGCTCTGCACTTACATCCATCTAGGCGAGAACACATCCTGCTCACAATGATGGAAGGGCTTGCACTCACATCTGATCCTACGAGAACACATCCCAGCAGCCAAGTACAAGTAAAATTGCATCTTTTTGTCAATTTGTCGCTCCTTGTTGTTGAGTGCCCATAGATTCTTGTAGCATGCTCCTCTACATATTTTGACGGCTTCAATATCCATTCCTTGATAGTAATTTGGTTCCATAAACCCTTAATTGCAATAAGTATCAATAGCCAAGAGTAGGTAAATGGTATTCTCCCCTCTTGCACTAATACAACGTCTTCCATCAACTTGTTCAACAAAAATAAATCCCAATTCATCTAAACTCCCACTGCGCATTGCTTTGTGCATGTGATAACTCTTGATGTGCACTGGTTTGTCCTGTTCTTTTGCACTATTTTCACAGCTAGCATATTTTCTTCGATTTGAGCTCCCCGGTCATTAATATTGTCAATGACATACGTTCTCTTGTCGTGTATCACATCATATTTCTTCTTTATCCTCACCGCCAGCTTCTTGTCGTTGTCCTTCCCTCTAAAGTACTAGGAAAGATCAACCCCTGCCTTGGGAAAGATGATGATTTGTGATATCAAATCAACCGTGATGGGGATATTTGCATCCAACCATAAACACCCGACATGGAAACACGACAACAACTTCTTTACATGGGCGTTAGCCTCCACCGAGCGCCCAAAATGTGGCATGTGGATGATGGCCAGCAGCCCAAGATGCTGCAATCCTAATTCTCATTGCACTAGTTCTCTGGTGATTGGACCCTTGTCGCCATGTGCTCTATGTTCATATGTTTATATTGTGCATGGTTGATACGCCAGAATGTCATGATCAATGTATTTCAGTTTATGCAACCACAAAACAATGTTCATTGTTACATGTACTCCCTTTGGCATTTTCGACATCTTGATGGTATACTTATTATTCTTACTGATGCATACCACAGTGTACTAGGTATTTCTCCCCTACCATGTGCAAAAGCACCTACCCTACATCTACAAGATCATATGGTAGAGTTAAATGGTGTGAAGTGTCTTTCAACCTCGAATTACAACAATAAATGACAATAAGCAATAACGAAAATATTTTTTATGATTTTATTTATTTATTTTCTAACTAACAAAAAGTATATGCATACCTTTCTTTGAAGTGGGTGACTGCAACCGTCTAAGGAAATGGTCTCGCAACTCCACAGTTTGGGTCTCCAGTCTACTCCATTAGTGGTTATCAAATAGAGGGAATGGATCCAAATGGGTATGGAGCAAGCTCAACATACACCATGGGAATGCTAAGGAAAACTGTGATGATAATGGAGAAAGGCTCAAAATTGAATGAATGGATGCCAAAATTTCAAAAGTGTGACTAAAAGTGTTTTTGGTGAGACCTTCACAATGTATTTATAGCATGGTCCAAGGTTTCTTGACCCATGGTATTTTATTGTGCATGGTATTTATCTATGGTTTTTGAACCATTCTCATTTTTAGTGTTTTTTGGTCCTTTTTGGAGAGAGTGGCGATAAATCAAAATAAATGCTCAACCTCCCTTCATTTATGGGGAAGGAATAATACTGTTTTGGACCATATTTGGTGAAATTTTAGTTATGAAGGTCAAAATGGAGGAAATAATGGTGGGAATATGATGTATGATTATGCTTTGGACCATAGAGAGAGAGGTGAACAATTTTTTGTGTTAACATATTTCCCCCTCATGTGTGAGGGTAGTATCTTATCGTATGGCTGATAGACATCATAGGATCAAGGGAAAATGGTGACAACGATGGAGAGACTGGAGCGGACCACAGAGGAGTGGAGTCTCCTTATTCGAACTGCAATGGATTTTGGTTTGTATTTCTTCTAAAAAATGGATGGTGTACATATAATATTAGACATGTATATGGACAAGGTAAGCATACCCATGCTTGTAACAATGTCTCAATATAAAAATGGGGAGCAAGGCCCAAACAATGGGAGTCTATCAATACATATATACAACCAGTAGTACATAATGGTGGCCTCAATTGGAGGTTGAATACAAATACTGATATGAAGAATTGGTACATAGGAACAATGGCATTCTCATAGAATGAAATATCACAACAACTGATGCTCTGCTAGATCTAGAGGTGTACACATATGTATGGACTCAATGACTGAGAGTCATAATATTTAAGGTATAATAAACAAAATCAAGTACTATAGATACATGGAAGCATGACACTGAGGGGCTTCTGAACACTGTTGCCAATGCAACCCAGAAATCACAAGGGACATGAAACTGTATGGGTCCGAGAATAGACTCACCAATGTGCTAGAGTTAGGTGGAAACTGGGTTCTTTGACCAAATAATGAAGGAACCAATACCCTGTATGAATCTCAATGGTATGATGATGGAGTTGAATTCGAGCATGTGAGACACAACCAAACCTAAAGGAATTAAGGACTCCTTTCAAGTGGTCTAAGGAACTCATTAGTGAGGTAGATGAAACCATGATACAGGGACCTTTGGGTCTATCCTCTGGAATAGATGTGTTGACATCGCCAAAGGGATACCTACAACTAACAAGGCAATAAGGCTTCCTTGATAGAAGTGTGAGGGGGATAACCAGAGCTGTGGAACAATCAGTGGATTGACACACTAAATGGGGACTAGGGGTAGGGGAGTACGTGGCACTCAAACTTCCTTTTTTCAAAGTATAACGATAGGGAGGACCTGGAAGCAAATGATACTGAATCATGGGGAAGGGATCATAGCTGTGAGTCCAGGGAGATAACTCTAATGGGAAATACTTGGGGAAGTAACTCGACTAGTGATATCTAGGGGATCCAAGGGAGACTCATCACAGAGTACTTTGAAGAAAGGCAAGCCAATGGGGGAAAGCTTCCATAAGGGGAGATCATATGTAATATGTGGGGGCACCTAGAGATGCCATTTTGGACCTTCTTCATATTTTAAGGAGCACTAAGAAGGGGTAGAAGTATGCTCTATATGATACTATCTTGTGGATTTTTGTCGAGCCCGAGACGGTAAATGCTCGATGGTGTTTTCATTTTTAGAGAGTCTAAAAATAGGAAGAAGACTCCAATGGTTCTCTTTTTCGTACAATAGTCTCCTAAGCCCAAAAAAGGATAAAAGTGTACAAAGGAGAGCTCTCCCAGTGGAAAGGGGTAGAGAGACTTATTTTCCTTTGTTAGTCCAATTGGGCTGAAAAAGGTTAAACCTATACTGATCGGACGATCATTCAAATAATTTTACTATCGTGAATGAAACCAAGATTGCTCGACGATCTTTTCTTTATGAGAGCGATAGAAAAGAGCTTAAATACAACCCGTAAATGAGATTTTTCATAAGTTACGGTCCCAATGTCCGACAAAGCATAAAAGGATACGAAGGGAAACGTTCCCAGCTGGAAGGTTCCAGGGTGGCCCTTTTCTTTAAATATTCTATGTGGTCTAAAAAATGAGATAAACGAGGTAAAATATACGCCCTTTCAAATACTTTAACGAGAGTGAAAGGAAGCAAGCATGCTCAACAATCTTTTCATTCTTTTAGGAGTCAGAAAATATATTAACAAAAACTCCGTAATGGTCAGTCAAGCAAGGAGGAAGTGTTCGATGTACTAGAAAAGGAGTGATGTTATGAACATGGTTAATATGATTAACATGCAACATTGGTGGGGCCTCCTTGTCAGACGATGGATGGCAAAAAAACCATTCTAAGTTTGCAGTATGGATGGAGTGGATGGCTCATGAACATGCCAATACATATAAGGTGTGACTTGCATGGTGGCACCAAATCAAGGTGACTTTAGGAAATGGCCTGAAAAATCATAGGGAGAGCACGAGATGTGGGTCTATTTAACAGACAGAGGATGAAAAGTTGAATCCAATGGTGTGAACAGCATGAAAAATGGATTTCGAATGACTCTGGGTTGCATGGAAGAAACTTTGACCAAATGGAGGCCTATAAACAGGGGGGCCGCATGACATATGTCATTTTCACTGTGTAGTGTTGAGTTGGAGTGGAGGGCCCCAAAACACAACTGTTGATTTCTTTCGACTGGACCAACGATTTTTTGATCTGTGACTTGCAAGTAAGAGCTCTCACCGAGCCCATCAATTTTAGTGGTTTACCTTTTGGTTTTCCTCACTATGGGGCCATGGTCAAGCCCAAAGGGTTCTTAGGGTCAGGTCACACTTTTCGAGGGAAAAGGCACAACCCAAATTTTTTTAATCTAGAAGACAGGAGCGACTCGATCACAACTATCACAGAGACAAGAGAGACCCAAGTCACACTTGTTCAAAATATAAGAGTGACCCATGTGCGCTTGTCAAGAATTTTTGCACAACTTGGGTCGCACAAAAAGGCCCGATAGGCGCGAACTAGCTCAAAATGGGAATTTTTGTGTAACTGGGTCTACCAGGAACATTGTGTATGTGAAGGATGCCTCAGGTCGGGTAGCAAGAGCGATACATCAAGGATATCAGAGAAGATGTGGAGGATGATGGAGTGGTATAGGACATGCTCTCCTAGTGTGGGATGTTGAAGTTCTTTTAGATACCCTTGATGCTTTCAACAAAACTGTTGCTGGACAAGTTGGTGATTTATTGGGATTGATAATCTTAGTGTTTCATCATCTAGGGTGGGTGTTTGGAGATCACCCTCCAATATGTGTATTTTCTAACTAGACTCCCGCCACTGGGCATGATCGGTGACACCTCGCTGAAGATCCCCAAGGGGTGTTAATGGATGAAATTTTCTCCAGGAATTGATATGCCTCAACGTATGTGCACAAGTCATACATATTGGTATGTGACATCAAGAGTCTGGAGACTTGAGCAGTGGCATCTATGGTGCTACACATAATAGGATCGAAGGGGCCACACAAGATCTCAGGTGATTAACTGTTGATGGTTGAGAGTGTGTTGAGGGGCACCTACTATGGGTGGGCCCAAATGTACTTGAAAATGGTTTGGTGTGTGCTTAACCAGGCCAAATTGGTGGGTTGGAATTTTTGTTTCCCTTCCTTCGTGTGCTCAATTTTCATTGAGCGAATAACTACATTGCAACTGCATCTGGCGGTGCTTGAGGAGGGACCTCATGAGCCTCGCATGAGGAGATGTTGTGAGATGATGATCAGAGAGGGAGTCATCTTGGCGGGTAGCTTCTTCACCTAGTAGCTTTGTGCATAGTGGTGGAAGCTTCCAGTCCTCATAGAGGACTATTGATATGTGGAGATGGGTTACCGGGGATACCTGGAGATGACTCAACCTCCAGGGCAGGTTTGGGGACTAACGGTATGTATACATGATTATTTTATGGTTGCATGCATATATATTTTACTAGCATAGTGGTAGCTAGATCATGTGTGTGATAAATACTGATGACATACTGTGTGGATGTGCAGACATGGGAAGATGCTCTCTAGCAGGGTATCAATGGCACAGGGGCGAGGTGAAGGGCTTAGATCCAACCACTCATGGGAAGAGGAGGTGGCGGAGTGCAAAATTAGACTCACTACGACTGAATGTAGAGAGGTTGTTGGAGGGGGTCATCAATGAAGGGTGGCAATACCTAGACAATGATATGATCGCTGCATGCTATAGGTCCCCTCCAGAGTGGATCTCGCTCATGAGTAGGATCATAGTTCTTTCTGAGTATGTTAGAGCGGAAACATAGGGTAATGTGCCAATGGAGGAAGATATCTTCAATGAGGAGGAGGAAACAGAGGAGAACACATCGATAGAGTAGGATGACTTAGACTAGAAACATGTGATGATTCCCCCCAATGCATTTGAGCATGGGGATTTTTTTATGATGTCTATGATCAAATGAGTAGGCTTGTGGAGCTTCTCATTTTGTACTAAACATGATATTTATGATATATATACATGTGGATTCACCTTTTCGTATTTTTATGGGTTTTTATGAGTCTTGTTTATGATTATTCCTATATGATGTATATGACATATGTATGCATGACTAGATGATGATGCATGATACAGTGTATTTCCTATATGCGATGATTGATGTGCCACTGTAGAACGTCATTAGCCATTTGATCTTCTACACTATAAAGACTTCTTGGAACATGTACGAATGAAATGGATTCAAAATTTCTAACCAAGTATATAGTGTGCAATAAATTTCTAAAGAGGCAAGGATCATGTACCCTATAGTAGTTATTCAATTGGGAGACAAGTAGCTGAGAGTCTAAGAAGACATCAAGGAGAAGAATACCTAAGTGAAGGGAAATGGGAAGGAGACCAGTGATAGCATCATACTCAACCTGGTTGTTGGTAGCAACACCAAAACACATTCCATTGATATGGATCAACTCATGTGACAGTGAGTAAATGACCCACAAAGGAGAGGCGAGACTAAGAGACCATCTACTTGGTCCACCAACAAAACCAACATAACACAACGAGGTAGGATCCATTTGGAGCAACCAAGGAAACAAAATGTGAGACTCTAGTAAAAATGATGCCACAACATAAATAAAAGCTATGATACAAGGGTATTCATGGTGAATGACTTCAGAGATAGAACCTCTTGAGGTAGAGCCCATTACGGGGATTGTTAGTCTGTTCAAGCATAAGTAGTTGTTGTTATAACGGTGAAGTATCAGGTATAATTTCGATCGCATGGCAGAGTGACTGAATCTGGCATTCAATAGGAAGAACTAATTCCACACCATGGACTAAGTGAAATGGGGTAAAACCGGTGGTGGTTTTAGTCGATGTTTGGTAGGCCCAGAGGGAAGAAACGAGTAAGTTGTGCCAGTTGGATTTGTGTTTGTCCACCATTTACTAGAGCATGGTTTTGAGGATCTTGTTGGCAATCTCAACTCTGTCATTTCCCTGAGGGTAATAAGTGGAGGAATACTCATGTTCAAACTTCAACATGTCGGAGATCTCTATCCAAAAAAACGTCCTCGAAATGAGAACCATGGTCTGATACTAACTATTGGGAGACATCTAAACAAGTGATAATGTGGTTAAAAAATAAATGTATTGCGGTATCAGCCTTACATTTGAAAGTAGGAATGGCTTCAACCCACTTGGTAAAGTAATCATTGACCACAATGATATATTTATGGACACCGAACGAAGGAGAATTACTGGTCATGAAGTCAATCACCCATTTGCAAAAGGGACTGATTTTGACGACAAGATGTAGCAGCATGGGATGTGTTCTTGATTTTGGAGAAAAGATATAACAATTGAAACATAGTCTAACTGCCTGGATGCAATAAAAAAATATGGAGGGCCAAAAATAACTGACGCGGACTATATTTTGAGCGGTAGCTAAACCAGAGAGGTGGACACCACAGGCTCCACTATGACAGTGATTTGGGACTTGTTCGACTTCATACTAGGTGAGGCAATGATGTTGTATGGTGTCAACATTGCAGCGGTACAAGACATCGCCAATAAGGAGATATCAAGCGGCTTGGTGCCGGATGCAATGAATATCTTCACGGCTTAAATGGGGCCCACATTTTTATGTACGCAAATACAGTAGAATGCCCCCATACCATTGGTCTTTCATAGATATGAAAAATAAGAATTTGTCAAGAATATTGATTGTGATAGGTGGTGAGGTAGACGACGAAGGGAAGTATGCCATCAAGGAAGTTAACGCCAAAGCTTTGGTGCTTTTTGGCGTGACAAATTCCAAGTCGTGCTCTTCTAAAATGAAACCCACTTGGAAACATGACCTTGGATAAGGCGTCGACTCAAGAGATAATGCAAGGGGGTTTATAAAGTTGTTGACTTACATAATAAATCACGTGCTCTTGACAAGAATCATCTTCTTGAACCAAGACTCGAACAATAGCATTTTCAGATGCCGACACATAGAGGATAAACTCCTTGGTGAAGTAGGGAGGAGCCACAAATGGAGCAGAAGTTAGATCTTGTTTCAATGCATCAAAAGCGCCTTATGGATGTTCATCCCATACAAAAGGAATGTTGGTACAGAGCAAGCGTAAGAACCCATGGACTTTTGTCGCGTAGTCTGGAATAAATCAGTAAATGAAATTGGCCTTACCGTTGAGGCTCTGAATTGGCATAGAGTACGTGGCATGGAAGATTCAGGATGGCTTGCACCTTCAGAGGATCCACAACAATCCCTTTGTGAGACATGATGAATCCTAGTAAGTGACCAACTGGGACACAAAAGACACATTTTAGGGAGTTCAAGTGGACGTTATATTTGTGACATCGCAGGAACTCTTGTCGCAAGTCGTCCAAATGTTGAGAACACTTCTGATATCTAGTTGTGATGTCATCTAAATAGACCAAGATGATATGAATGAGGTCGTGGAAGAAAAAGGTCATGGCCCACTTAAAAGTGGGTCTAGAATTTTTAAGGCCAAACGACTTAATATGATACGCAAACGTGCCCCAAGGGTTGTGAAAGTGATTTTGTACTGATCCTCTTTACGGATCTGAATTTGGTTATAACTGAAAAAACCATCCATGAAGGAAAATAATTCATGGTTGGCAGAAGCATCAATGATCTAGTCAATGAACATATTGGGGACGCTATCTTTGGGACATGCAAAATTCAACTGATGGAAGTCAGTATAGACACGAATGGTACCCTATTTTTATTGACGAGAACAGGATTGGAAACCAAGTGGTATACACATTGGGGTATATAAAATTTGCTTTACGTAGTTTTTCGATGTTAGGTTTGACAGCAGGGGCCTTTGGCGAGTGAATGGGTCATTTATTTTGGTGAACGAGGGAAACATCAAGTCAAGTGTCGATACGATGTTCGGTAATCGAGGGATGCATACTAGGCATCTCGGTATATGACCAAGGAAAATATCACGAAACTCCTGAAAAAGTGTTTTGTATGACGTGACTTATTAAGGGGATCAAGACGCACCAAGGCTGATATATTCAACTATCCCAGGCGTGGTTGATATATTGACCTCAATGGTTAGAGAAATGTTATCCATTTTACCTTCTTCAAAGGCATTAGGAGTTGGAATCGGGTTTTTAAACCAGTCAACACTTCTGTGGATGAAGTCTTTTGCTTCGACAAAGAATTGGTCTGATGATGAAGAAGTTTCATCGGGGATGATAAAGGAGTCATGGTTCATATCATCCCAAGGATATTCAGGAGTTAAAAGAGCTTCAAGAATCTCCTTATCATTGTGAATGTAGTGTGTAGATATATCAGATGGATCTTCGACGACCGAGGAGGGGGAAGGACTACTAGAGCTATAGATCGTGTAAATGGTGGTAGTCGTGTTCAACGAAGAGGTTGTAGGGTGGATCTCCTCAAAGATGGTAATTTCAGACTCATGGGAGTGATTGTGAAGGTCACTAAGGAGCAATCGACAATCATGAAATTTGGGGAGCTGGTGTGAATAATGACCATATAGGCCACAAATTGCACATGGGTGGTTGGTTCAGAGTGATTTGTTCTGAACCGCAGGTATGGTTGGTAAATTGACAACTGGAGTGTCATTAGTCTCGACTACAGTGCACATGTGGGTGCGAAGAAATGGAAAATCAAGACAATTATGTGTCACATGGCCTTGGATATCGCATAAATCACATGTAGGAGGAGGATGTGGTTCTGTTGTCACTTAAGGCTTCTTTCCCCTAGTCTTTCTTGAAGGAGGGGGGTAGTAGTAGAGAAAGAAGCAATCATTTGTGTACCAGGAGGTGGGTGTGGCATCGTCTCAATAGTTTGGATGGGATTCAACATGATATGGGGAGTTAGGGGAGGGGTTGGTGGGTCCAGGTACCACACAGGAATACCCAGAGTGAAACCAGGTAGGTTAAGAGTATCCATGAAAGGATTACTCGTGATGCCAGAGGGTGGAAAGATGAAGGGAATCATGTGAACAGGGAATGAACCCTAATCATTACCCAAGGTCTGTGGTTGAGGTTGCGACTGAGGTTGCGAGGAGGTCAGAACACTACCAGATGTGATAGTGCACAAAACTAATATATTAGTCATGGAAGGAGGAGGTGGTAAGGACAAAAATGTGTTCATCAAAGGAGCATTGGAAAATAGCCTTGGGACAACGACAAACAGGGAAGGTATGGCCACATTATCGATGGTAGTGTCAATAGTAGGGAGGACATGTTCTGTTATGGAAGGTCCCTTTGGATCATAGTACATCAGCTAGTCGATGGTCATGATCTTCCCATCATGAGGGAACATCAAGAGTCAAAAGATGGTAGATGCAACGACTCACATTACATACATATAACTACGTCCTGGGAGGAGGTTGTAATCAAGTTGGGAGTTGATAAACTTAATGCCAATCAACACTATTTTTATGGCTAACTCAACAGGGACATTCATGAGGATGCCCTAGGGTTGAGCAACACGACCATCATAGGTGCGAAGAGTGGTAGAAGAAGTTTGAAGGTTTGGGGATCTGATTTTTTGCCAAAAAAAGGTTGATATAATGCAGGTGTATTCCCCCTCATCATTGATACATAGATAAATGATCAAATTCTAAATTGTGACTAGACCTTGGAAGGCAACAAATGATGGAATTGTTGATGTATTTGTAACTTCGGAATGTATTCATCTATATATCTTATGTATTGTGACCCGATGTTTATTTCGGGATGTATCTATAATGTAATTAAGTCATGTTTTCATTCCCTAATGTTCCAATCGGGAGGATCAATAATGTAAACAAGTCATGTCAAGTCATTGTGAGTAACCCTCCGATTGTCTAAGGGTTAAAGTCCCCACAGTTCTAAGGCACTATGGTTATTAGACTCTCCTAGTAGAGGTCGACCCTGT
>LPNX010718411.1:0-20115 GCA_001517045.1 Pseudotsuga menziesii | reverse complement strand
ACTGGAGTCTCTATTTATCACACAACTCATACACACTCAAGTGTAGCGCATAGTTGAGGAAGGAGAAGACACTAGGGCTAGACAAGAAGAAGATTACTGCTGTTGGGATATCACTTACTATTTTGGGCTTTTACTGTTTTGGTGCTGATTCTATCTCTAAGGAAGTTGTGGGTTTTCTCCATTTATGGTTTCCCCGAGGAAAAACACTATGTTCATTGTCTCTTGTGTTTGGTTGTTGTACTTGTTATTCTCTCAGTTAAATATCCTAATAATGCTAGCTTAATGTTGAAAAACTAACATGGTATCAGAGCTAACCTGAGAAGAAGACACTGTGCAGCTACGGGAACTAGGGCTTCCTAGTTTGTGGATCTTCCTCCATAGATTTTCAGCAAAAGTAAGGTGGAATAAATCTCCTCTTTAGGGTGCATATTTATGTCGAAGCAAAATCCAATTCTGAGGTTTTTCAGTTTTGGACCCAACACTACTATCAAAAATTAGGGCTTTTCACAGAAGAGGAATTTTTCAATGAGCCCAGGCCTGGATTGATCTCCTCCCCAAAATCGAAGTTAGGGACAAATTTCAAGACATTTATGTGGATAGATCTCCAGAAAATCAAAACCCTAATTTTCTCCTGAACCAGCTCTGCACGATTTCAACTCAAGTTTTAGATCTGACATCTTGACCTGGTAAGATCTAAAATATTGTGTATTTCCATTTGAGGTTCTCAGTTAATATGTCTCATCATACCAAGCTTGATGAAAAGCTTAAGGGAGCTGATAACTTCTGAGCCTAGAAGTATAGGATCTCCTTGGTCATGGAAGAGAATGAGTTAGACTCCTACATCCATGAGGAGGTTCCAGTTCGAGAGGGAGATGAGGCAAAGGCCTTAAATAAGAAGAAGATGGTTATGGAAAAGAGGATCATTGCTGATTCTATCAAGGATCACCTTATACCTCAGGTGTCCTCTCTCAAGACACCTAAAGCTATGTTTGATTCCCTAACCAAGTTGTTTGAAGGGAAGAACATAAACCGGAAGATGACTCCGAGGAATAAACTGAAGAATGTGAAGATTCAGAATGCAGAGACTATCCAGTCCTACTTCATAAGGATTTCTTATATCAAAGAACAATTAGAAGCTAGATGAAGAAGTGGAGAATGCAGAGATTGTGATGACAACACTAAATGGCCTTCCTAGGTCATGGGATTCTTTCATCCAAGGAATCTATGCTAGAAATAAGTTAGTCAAATGTAGTAGACTATGGGAAGAATGTTCTCAAGAAGAAGCACAGATAGAAACTCAAGAAGAGAATATGGGAAGTGAAGATCAATCTCTCACAGTTCACTCTAAGAAAGGTAGAAGAAAACCTCATCACTTCAAAGGTAAGAATCCTCATCATAGAGATAACAATAGAAAGGACCCATCTAGATTAAGATGTTAAACATGTGATGAAATAGGACACTTTGCAAAAGACTGTCCTAAGAACAAGGTCCACTCTCATAAGAAGAAGGGGAACAAAAGAAGACATCATGCTCATGCTGCAGAGGATGATGAACCATTAAAGAAAAGAACCAGATATGAAAGTGAAGATTCTTCAAGCGAAGATGAATATGTTTTGATTTCCGCTCTCATAGGTAACATTACTCATGGTAGTGATGATTGGATTATAGACAGTGGGGCTTCCAAACATATGACTGCATTCAAGGAATCCTTTGTAAGGCTGTCAAAACATGAATCACCTCACAAGGTGAAACTAGGAGATGACTACCAATATCCAATAAAAGGTAGTGGGGAATCTTCCTATAAACTAGACTCTGGAAAGTATCTAACAATGAAAGAAGTATTGTTTGTGCTAGGACTCAAGAAGAACCTTCTCTCCATATCAACATTGGATGCAAAAGGAATGAGGGTTTCATTCATAGATGGTCAAGTCATCATGTGGCCAAGAGGTAAGATTATCGATGATGCAGTGGTGATTGGAGAACAAGAAGGAGGTTTGTAAAAATTGAAGGGCCATCTAGAACAAGCCTTGATCCATGACACAATAGAGCCAAATGAGCTTTGGCATAGAAGGCTTGCACATGTGCATTACAGAGAACTACCTATTGCATGCAAAGTTGTTGAAGGTCTTCCAAAATTCCAAGCAAAACATGATGGGATCTACACAGGATGTACAAAAGGAAATAATACAAAGAACACATTTCCTAGCAACGAAATCAAAGCCAAAGGAATCCTAGAAATCATCCACTCCGATGTATACGGTCCTATGTCATCAAACTCACTAAGTGGGTATGCATACTATGTTTCTTTTATTGATGATTTTTCAAGGAATACATGGGTTTACTTCATGAAGAACAAAGACAAAGTATTTAGCAAATTCAAGGAATTCAAAGCCTTGATCGAGAACCACACTGAAAAGAAGATCAAGAGTTTTCGATCAAATAATGGCGAAGAATTCACTTCGAATGAATTCAAAGAGCTATGAAAAGAATCAGGGATTAAGAGGGAGTTGTCCACTCCTTATAATCCACAACAAAATGGGATTGTAGAACGGAAGAATAGAACTGTCATGGAAGCTGCAAGAGCCATGCTTCATGATCAAGATCTTCCTATGCATCTTTGGGAGGAAGCTGCCAGAACAGTTGTGTATGTACAAAACCATAGTCCACATAGAGTACTTGAGAACAAGACTCCTGAAGAAGTCTTCTCCGGCAAGAAACCAGAAGTTAGCCATCTCAGAATTTTCTGCTATCTTGTGTACATACACATTCCAAAAGAGAAGAGAACAAAATTAGATCCTTCAGGAAAGAAGGGTATATTTGTGGGATACTCTGAAAGCTCGAAGGCTTATAGAATATATTTTCCAGGGTACAAGAAGATTGACATCAGCAGGGATGTGACAGTTAATGAAGACACAGCTTACAACAAATCCAGAAAGACACCTACTGAAGAACCTGAAGAAGCAGAAGCAGAAGCACCCAGAATTCATGATACAACCATGAACGAAGAAGATCAAGAATTTGAAGAACCACAAAGACCTATAGATCCACTTCTGGAGAAGAATCCTCATAAGAGGAAACCTGCTTGGGTATGAGAATTTATCCAAGGTGCGGAAAGATATGGGGCTCCAGAAGAGAATCACAGAGAAAGAAAGAGAACCAGATCTTGCTCTGGGTACGTAGATTTGCTATGTGATTTCATTGATAAAGAGCCTTCCAGTTACGAAGAAGCAGCAGAATGAAAAGAATGGAAGGATGTTATGATAGAATAATACCAATTGATCATGAAGAATGATGTTTGGGATGTTGTCTCAAGACTAGAAGGGAAGTCAGTTGTAACTTCCAAATGGATCTACAAGATCAAGCATGCTGCAGATGGTAGCATTGAAAAATATAAAGCAATATTTGTGGCACGAGGTTTCTCTCAGAAAGAAGGAATAGATTATGAAGAAAACTTTGCACCTATAGCCAGATACACTTCCATCGGATCGCTACTTTCTCTAGCTACAGTGATGAAATGGAAGATACACCAAATGGATGTCAAGACTGCTTTCTTGAATGGTTTAGTAGAAGAGGAAGTGTATGTAGAACAACCACTCAGTTTTGAGAGACATGATAGAGAGTATCATGTATGCAAATTAAAGAAAGCCCTGTATGGTTTGAAATAGGCACCCAGGACCTGGTACGATAGAATTGACATATTTCTATCCAGTTTGGGCTTTACCAAGAGTAAAGCAGATTCCAACCTTTACTACAAGGTTGAATATGGCAACCCAGTGATGCTTCTACTATATGTAGATGATCTATTTGTAACAGGTACGGATGGGTTGATTGCTGATATGAAGAGAAAGCTTGCTGTTGAGTTCGAAATGAAGTACTTGGGGATGATGCATTACTTTCTAGGTATGGAGGTGTGGTAGAGTACAGATGGAATCTTCCTTGGACAAGGGAAGTATGCAATAGAGATCCTGAAGAGGTTTGGGATGATTGAATGCAAGGCTATGGCCACACCTATGGCATCAAACCTGAAGCTATTGAGCGATGCTTCATCAGAGTCAGTTGATGCTATGATGTATCATCAGGTGATTGGGTCATTGATGTACCTGATGAACACGAGACCAGACATTTGCTTTGCTGTGAACACCTTGAGCTAGTTCTTGACAGATCTGAGAAATGTTCACTTGATTGCTGCAAAGCGTATTCTAAGGTACTTGAGGGGTACAATTGATTATGGGCTCAAGTACGATGTGAATCAGAAGATTAACCTAGAGGGTTATGTTGATTTAGATTGGGCAGGCAGTGCCATCGATAGGAAGAGCACTTTAGGGTGTTGCTTCAGTATGGGATCAGGGGTGATCTCTTGGTTTAGTAGGAAGCAATCATGTGTGGCACTGAGTACAGCTGAAGCAGAGTATGTCGCAGCTTGTTTAGCTAGTTGTGAGGCAATATGGCTACGGAAGCTACTTTCTGATTTATTTGATGTCCAGTTGGATGCTACTTTTATACATTATGACAACCATAGTTGCATAAAGTTGTCAGAGAATCCAGTGTTCCATGACAAGTCGAAGCATATCAAGATCAAGTACTACTATATCAAGGATATGGTGTAGAGGGGAGCAGTGAAGCTCCAGTATGTTGCGATGGAGGAATAGATAGATGATGTCTTGACAAAGCCATTGGCTAGGGTGAAGTTCAAGTACTTCAGGGAGAAGCTTGGTGTTCTCCAGATCGAGATTTCCTCCAAGGGAAAGTGATGAGTCCCATAGCCTTTCTGTCATGGTGAGAGGATTGGTTCCTTCCATGGTCATATGTAAGGGCTGAGCCATTCTGTCATGGTGAGAGGATTGGTTCCTTCCATGTCAGATATGAGTGCTGAGATCCATAGCCATTCTGACAAGTAGGTCAGATATAAGGGCCGAGCCATTTTGTCATGGTGAGAGGATTGCTTCCTTTCATGTCAGATATGAGTGTTGGGCATTCTGTCGAGTAGGACAGATGTAAGGGCAATTGCCATTATTTGAATGCAGCTACCTGGTGAGGTACCAGGAAAACTCAGTCTAGGAGTGAGAAGCCATTCTAATGTGATAGAGGGATGTGTTCCCACTAGATCAGATGTAAGGGCTGAATCATTCTATCATGGCTAAAGGATTTAGTTCCTTCCATGTCAGATGTGAGTGTTGGCCATTTTGATGAGCAGGTCGGATGTAAGGGCAACTGCCATTCTCTAAGAGAATGGAGGAACCTGGTCAGTTACCAGGGAGCTCAGTCGAGGAGGATTGGGGGCCATTCTGATATGACTGTAGGATTGGTTCCTACAAGATCAGATGTGAGTGCAGATCCCTTCCATCATTGTGAGCAGGATGTGTTCCCTCCTGGATGGATGTAAGTGCAGATCCCTTCCATGATTGTGAGCAGGATGTGTTCCCGCCTGGATGGATGTAAGTGCATAGGATTTTCATCATTGTGTGCAGGATGTGTTCCTGCCTGGATGAATGTAAGTGCAGAAATATTTCATCATTGTGAGCAGGATGTGTTCTAGCTTGGATGAGAGTCTTTGATCATTGTGAGCAGGATGTGGTTCTAGCCTAGGTGGAAGAATAGAGTTCTTCCATCATTGTGAGCAAGATTTGGTTCCGGCCTTGATGAAAGTGAGGAAATCTTCCATCATTGTGAGTAGGATGTGTTCCGTCCTGGATGAAAGTGCAAAACTCTTCCATCATTGTGAGCATGATGTGTTCCAGCCTGGATGGATGTGAGTACTATGCCTTTCTGATGAGTAGGTTAGATATAAGTGTTGAAGAATACCTACATGGGGGATAGGCCTACAACCAGCATGAAAAAGGGCTGGCTCTGTAGAAATTCTTGTGATGAGAAGAATCATGAGATAGCACCAGTGATGATCCAGATCCAGTGATGATGATCCAGCAATGATGATCCAGATCGAGTGATGATCCAGATCCAATGATGATGCCTAGTGATGATCTAGATTGAGTAATGATCTAGATCCAGTGATGATGATTTAGATTGAGCGATGATCCAGATCCAGTGATGATGTCCCATGATGATCCAAATCGAGAGATGATCCAGATTCAAAGATGAATATGACTTAAAGATAAAGATGACCTGAAGACGAAGATGACTTGAAGACTCAGGAGACTTGAGATGTAGATGACGAGATGATCCAGCTGATACAAAGAAGAAGACCAATACTGAAAATTGTGTTGAAGGAATGCCTTCCTAGTTAAGAGGGAGTGTTGATGTATTTGTAACTTCAGAATGTATTCATCTATATATCTTATGTATTGTAACTTGATGTTTATTCCGAGATGTATCTATAATGTAATTGAGTCATGTTGTAATGCCTCGATGTTCTGATCGGGAGGATCAATAATGTAAACAAGTCATGTCAAGTCATTGTGGGTAACCCTCCGATTGTCTAAGGGTTAAAGTCCCACATTTCTGGGGAACTAGGCTTATTAGACTCTCCTAGTAGAGGTCAGCCCTGGTAGGGTTTTAGTCATGTCAGGATTAGTATAAATAGAGAACTAGAGTCTCTATTTATCACACAACTCATACACACTCAAGTGTAGCGCATAGTTGAGGAAGGAGAAGACACTAGGGCTAGACAAGAAGAAGATTACTGATGTCAGGAGATCACTTACTATTTTGGGCTTTTACTATTTTGGTGTTGATTCTATCTCTGAGGAAGTTGTGGGTTTTTCTCCATTTATGGTTTCCCTGAGGAAAAACACTATGTTCATTGTCTCTTGTGTTTGATTGTTGTTCTTGTTATTCTCTCAGCTAAAGATCCTAATAATGCTAGCTTAATGTTGAAAAACTAACAGGAATCTGGCATTCTCCTTGATCTAGCTCGAAGGTGATCAACCTAGAGTTAGAGGGATTAACAACACCTAACATAGATAACAATGCTTTACATTGCAAAGGACAAGTTTTGAGAACTTCCAGAGTAGACATGGGCGAGGGAGACTAGTCCAAGTCATCAATAATGTTGTACTTAACCACAGCTCTGGCAGTAGAGTTGTTCACAACACGACACAATGGGAACCGTGAGAATTTGGCAGTCCTATCTGTAGGGGTCTTAACAAATGTAAATAAATATTGGGAGAGATGGAGGTATATGTTGAAGAGGGGTTAATGATTTTCGTGGTGGATCCATACTGGTTTCATCGAGTCTGTAGGTTGACATCAGATGATAATGTCATGAGGTGATGGACACGAGGATCGATGGGTTGAACTGCATAAGTGAGTGTGTGGGTTGGTGGTACCAAGGATTGGGTTACAACCATTCCTTGATTTGGTATGGGGCTTCACAGAACCATAGGAAGAGTACTTGTTGGTGCAGGGTTTGGTTGAGCTGGAGTAGCTGTGTTGGGGTCACGTTGATTATCAGTTTGGAGTAAATGGAATATGAGGACACTAATGTGTAAAATGGTCGTAAGTGTTACAAATGAAGCACATATGGTTAGTCTACAAATGTGGGTTCTTCCCAGGTCTAAGGTAACATTGGGGATTCTATGTAGGGGGTTGGATATGTTATTTTTCATAAAGTTGGGTTATTGTCCACCTCCTTGAGGTTGGTTATTTCCATGGTTCCTACCTCTATGTCATCTTCCCTACCCTTATTGGTTATTAGGGACAGGCTGATTAGGGAGAATTTGTTGTGTGTAGACATGTCCTTGAGGATCAGGAGGAGTCAGGGCTGGAGTAGGAGTAGGTTGCATAGGTGGTGGGTAATAGGCAAGAGCGGCTGGTGGGGCTGCAAATCCAATCATCTGGCCATTACATGGGTGTGCCAAGAAATTTTGTCCATGAATGTGAGGAACCGGTGTGAGAGGTGCATAGGAAGGTGTGGCTCAGGAGTGAGCCATTATGTGTGAATAATCAGGGGTGTAACCTGGCTGGAAAACACTAGGGTTATTACCAGAATGGGGTGGCATCGAAAGAGAGGTCGTGTAAAAGTGGGGATGCTAAGTAATAGAGTCGATGTCTCCATCAGCAACACAGGATGCCCTCGATGTTTCTTGATGTGAGGATCCAACATGAGGAGCATAGGGTATAATGATATACATATAACCTGATTGGGCGTAGATGAGATCAAATTGTTGTTCCTTCATGATGGCTTCCTCCTCGGTTTGTGGGTGCTTAGATGCAATGTCCTTGGTAATGGGGGAAGTAATATTTTGAGAAACCAATCTAGGAAAATCCTATCATCTAAATGGATCTTACAAAAGCTATGGCAATGACGCCACTCATGGATATGATCTATGATATGGGTAGCTATGTTTTGTCTATATGATAATAGAATTTACACTCCCTCATCATATCGAATGGGTAACTAGAAATACTAAAGAAACATCAAGGATAACGAGGAAAAGTATAGGTAGGTGGCATGAGGCAGTTCAATGTGCAATTTGGTCGCAACACTTGTGAGTGTGTGCTGGAATAACCATAATAAGATAGAATCATCCACTATGTTGTTGGATGAACACCATAAGTGTAATGACATAATATGATTTTGGGGTTCTTCTCCCACCTTTCCCTCAAGCTTAGGGATGTTTGAAAGGATTTTGGTAGGCATGGGAGGCCATAATGGGTTATTACAAATGGGATCACTGGTCAACCATGCCAAATCATCCAAGTTGAGACTAGCCATGAAAGGTATACTACAACAAAGAGTGGAGCGGGAAGGGCCAACAATGGTGTTGACATACACAGAAATGTAGTTCCCATGGGTAAATGGGGGTGGGTAAGGTTAACTTTTGATAATAGGAGTAGTCACTGGGATGGTAGGAATAATCAAAATGGAAGTGGAAGGGCCATTACCCCCATGCATGAATGGTGGTATGGTAGGAACCACGGTGGGTGGAGCGGGGCCACCATTAGTGAGTAGTGGACCAGCAATAGTGTGTGTGGTGGTAAAGGGCCCACTATGACTAGGACCTATCAGTCTAGTGAAAAGGATACCCAGAATGATGGATGGAACGGACACAAGCCCACTATACACCGTCCTCCCCTAAAAGGGGTTAGGAGGTGCAACAACCATGGGGATAGATGGGGCGGTGAACAACGTAGGTTCAAATTGATACGAATATGAATCAGAATCATAGGTACTATATGGATTCAAATGTGGTGAATGACGTCAAATATGGATCAGACAGTGACAATTCAAGGAACCGAACTGAGGGGTATGCCCCCTAAGTCTATGTGAGTAGCATGGTGGAGCAATGATGATGTGGTGGTGTGCTGTATAATGAATGTAAGCATGAGAGTGTCAAACACAGGCTCAAGAAACCAACTACAACCAAGTGTGTTGAAGGAGAGCGTACAAATGGTGGCTCATAGGGAAAAAAGCAAGCTCTAAAACCGAACTGCAACAACATGTTACAATAGGCATGTCTACAACAAAGTGGCCAGAAATCCAACAAGTAACACTACCTAGAAAGAAAATTAAGAATTAAGCTACGGGGTATGAGTGCAATCAAAATCCTAGCTACAATATCGGAGCCCCTCACAAATCATATCCTCTATAGGGTGATGAAATCCCAGTAAAACAATGTGAAATGGAAGAACAATAGGCTAGAGAATCCCATTACCAAGAGGGAACTCAGGTAAAAGAGCTCTAGATAGAATGGAAACTAGGCTACCTCATGCATGAGAAGTTCAAAGTGGTTTATTGACACTTCAACCCTTTGGCCCTCGACACATGGTATACTTCAGCATGCACAAGGAGGACTATGAAGGGTTACCCTTCAGTACATAATGGAGTGCAGTATTCCATCCTGACTTCTAGAACCCCTTCGCTGAGGCTTACTCCTACAGAGAGGGGGACCCTCCAATAGATTGGTCATGACCTTGTCAACAAGTACAAGAGGATTTTGGTCCCCTAATGGACAACAACTATGTCTTAAATCTAAGTCACAAAGGGGTGTTGTTTGGATTACTATCCCAAATGTCCTAACTTAGCTACAAAATTGTTTTGGTCCTCAAATGAGGTTACAATGTTGGTTGAGTTAAGTTAATTTTTTAAGCTATCTTGGGGTCATGAACCAATCATTTTGCTTTAGGGAGTGAGATGTGTGCACATGTGATGTGTATAAACCCCAGCGATCTCACATCCAAGATGCAAAAATGTAGATAAATAAAAGTAAATGACAGTAAGAATCATACAAAATCACAACTAATTATTCTAGAAAAAAAATATACACAAGTAAATGAGCGCATAAGGAACTAATCAAGATATAGGAAACACACAGGTGTTTCAACAATGAAGCTTGACTCAAGGGGCTCACATATAAGGAAAATAGGACCACAAAATGAGCCAGGGGGATGTAATGGATTAAATATGGATACAAATAGGTCAGGAAGGGGTAGAACACAAAGAGAGGGTATGGAACAAGTATCTCAAACATAGATAGGGACTGAAAACTACAGGTAGCACCTATCAACGAAACAAGTGTGATCAGGGTCGCATAGAATTGTGAATTAGTCACAATCGAGGCAGAAAAATAGTTGGAAGACTCAAGTTGAACAAAACAAGGGTTTATGCGCGACATGTCGCACAAAACTAGGAAATAGTAGTGACCAAGGTCTCTCTGATTGCTGAGACAAGTGTGATCTAGAGTTTCGATCTAGGTCGCAATTATCAAGGTGGAAGTCATGACCTAGGTCTCTCTTATTGAGAAAAAAGGTGTGACCTAGTCGCAACTTTCTACCAAATAAGTGCAATCCAGGTAGAACAATGTTTTTTAGAAAAACGCTGTCAGCTTGGGCCAGGGGGTAGAAACTGAGGCAAGACTAGTCTGGATCTGTCGCGAGGGGGTTTGATCTATGACGACTGAAGGTACCCAAGGATAACAAACCAATAGACACACCTACAAAAAAAAATCGAAAGGATTGATCGAATGGATTCACCAAAATTGTAGTGAGGATTTATTCCCTACTACATGCAAAAGAACCTACCCTATATCAACAGGATCATAGGGTATATTTTAATGGTGCGAAGTATCTTTCAAACTCAACTTACAACAATAACTGACAATAAACAAGAACATAAATATTTTTTATGATTTTTATTTTTATTTTCCAACTAACAAAAAGTAACAACAATAGAAATAACTTTTCTTTAAAGTGAGTCACTACAATCGTCCAAGGAAATAGTCCTACAACTCCATGGTTTGGGTCTCTAGTGTACTCCACTATTGGTTGTCAAATAGGGGGAATGGATCCAAATGGGTATGGAGCAAGATCGACATACACCGTGGGAATGATATGGAAAAGTGTGATGATAATGGCGAAAGGCTCTAAAGTGAATGAATGGATGCCAAAAGTTCAAAAGCATGACTAAAAGTGTTTTTGGTGAGATCTTCACAATGTATTTATAAGATGGTCCAAGGTTTCTTGACCCATGATAATGAACTATAGTATTTTATTGTGCATGGTATTTATCTATGGTTTTTTAGCCATTCTCATTTTTAGGGTTTTTTGGTCCTTTTTGGAAAGAGTGGGGATAAATCACAATAAATGCTCAACCTCTCTTCATTTTTTTGGGAAGGAATTAATAATGTTTTGGGCCATATTTGGTGGAATTTTAGTTGTGAAGGTCAAAATGGAGGAAATAATGGTGGGAATATGATGTATGATAATGGTTTGGACCATAGAGAGCTAGGTGAACACTTTTTTGCATTAACAAATTTCCTTGTGGTGTGTGAGGAAAGGAGCTCATTGTATGGTCAATATACATCATAATATCAAGGGAAAATAGTGACAATGATGGAGAGATTGGAAAGGACCGCGGAGGAGTGGAGTCTCCTTATTTTAATTGTAGTGGCCTTTGGTTTGTATTTATTCTCAAAAATGGATGAGGTGCATATAATCTCGGACATGTATATCGACGAGGAGGGCATACCCATGCTCAGAATAATGTATCAATATAAAATGGGGATCAAGGCTCAAACAATGGGAGCCGATCAATACATAGATACAAATGGTGGTACATAATGGTGGCCTCAATGGGAGGATGAATATTAATACTAATCTAGAGAACTGGTACATATGAACAATGACATTCTCATAGAATGCAATATAACAATTCATGCTCTGCTGGATCTGGAGGTGTACACATTTGTATGGACTCAATGACTAAGAGTCAGAATCTCTGAGGTGCAATAAGAAACATCAAGTACTGTATATACACAATAGCATGACACTGAGGGGCCTCCAAACACTATCACCAATACATCCCAGAAATCACAAGGGACATGAAATTGTATGGGTCCCGGAATAGACTCACCAATGTGCTAGAGTCAGGTGATGAAATGGATTTTCTATGCAGCAATTTTATTTTTCTCTTTTTTTTCATTTGCACATATGTCAGCATTGGTGTCATACCTGAATATCCTGATAGGGCTTTAGATGAATTCCATTTATTAGTTTTGGTAGTAATACTTTGTCTAACTACTATAGTTGTACTGCTCCTCTGTCGATGATGAAATGGATAACATAGGGTCCTAACCAATGCATCTATAGCTTACCTAAGTGCTTCTCAAACTTGTTGTCGTACAGGAGAACCGTATCTCTATGCTGGAAGTAATTTGCTTGTACATGGCATCCGTGCCATGCCTTATTTCGATCCTTCTCTACTTGTAGGTGGAAGCTTGCAATGAATAGATCCTCCTCAAGCTGTAACAACTGTGCAAACCATTCTTCAATTTCTCCTTTGTCACTCATGCATTTTTTTTCCGCTATGCATAGGATAGGAACAATGTAATCCATTGGAATTACTGCTTCTTGTCCATAAAAATCCTTGAATGGTGTTTGTCCTGTCAATATTTTACATGTTATCTTGTAGGCCCATAATATTGCATGTATTTTTAGATCCCAATCATCATGATTTGTGTAGCATAAATTTTGTTAGCACATTTTCCAATACCTTGTTGAATGCTTCAACTGCTCCATTCGCTTATGGGTGATATGGAGTACTCTTCTTGTGTTGTATCTAAAATTCCTCAGTCATTGTGCTAATCATCTAATTGACAAAGTGACTCCCTTGGTCGCTCATCAATATCTTGGGACAACCAAACCAAGTAACCACATTATCGAATAGGAACCTAGCTGCTGTCGAAACTGTATAGTCCTTCAACGGTTCTTCCTCTACCCATCGTGTCAAGTCGTCTTTCATAGTGATAATATATCATGCACCCGTTTGTTTCCCTGGATGATTGATGCATCCCACAAAACCCACATCCCATTCATAAAATGGTTGTACCATTATCCGAGGTACTAGTCTCATCTCGTTCTATCATGATGGCTTCCTCCTCCTTTGACAGACGTTGCATCTTTTAGCATAAAATACAGCATCATAATGCATTGTCGGCCCTGATAATCCAGCTTGAAGTATCTTTCTAGAGTTTTCATGACCTCCATAATGTACTCCTACAATTCCATCATGTTCCTCTGCTAATACTCTCTCATCCTCATGCGACGGAACATATTGATGTAGAATTTCACTTGGTGCCATTTTGTAGAGTTGTCCTGCGATTAGTTGGAAATCCACATCTCTAATGACTAGTTGCTTATTTTGACTCCTAGTGAATTCCTATGGTTATTTTCCTGTCATAAAAAAAAGGACAATTCCTGATAATGGTCATCCACCATTCCAATTCTAAAAAACTACGCATAAGATAATACGTCCTTGATGCTACTTGGCTCTTCACCTGTCTATATCCTTGATAGATGATTAGGTCCTCCATTCAACCGTCCTGACTTCAAAATGATTTCGAAAATCAAACTCTTGGAATATTAATAACCATCAACAAATATTCCCCCCTACATAGGATTTTTAACTAGGTACTTCGGTGCTGAGTGATCCATGAAAATTTTGAAATTTCCTCCCAAAAAGTAGTGGCAGAATTTTTGTAACGCATACACCATCGCTAATCCTTCTCTCTCTTTCATTGTGTATTTTCTTTCTATAGAATACAATTTCTGACTTGTGAATGTGATTGGATGATCGATCGCTCCTTCGCCTAGTTGAGACAAAATCACTCCTAGTGCAACTGACAAAGCATCGACATGGACGTGGAACTCCTTTGTCCAATCCAAAAAAAATGTGTTGAAACCTTTTTCCAACTTCAGAGTATCAAGTATTCTTTGACATTCATCATTCCATTTGAACTTCATATCCTTCTTCAACAATTTCTCCATCGGTGTTGTGATCACTATGTATCCCCTTTCTGGTAATATCCTATGTGACCCAACGTTGCCCTTATTTTTTTTACTATCATTGGTGCTGGTAGGTAAATAATTACCGCAATCATGGTGGGATCGGCCAACATACCTTCCTTGCATACAATATGTCCCAACAGAATCCTAAATGGAGCACAAAACACACACTTCTTCATATTCAATGAGATATGATGTTGTTGACATATTTCTAACATCAATCGAAGGTTCACAGTGTGGTATTTTACCAACCCATAGAAGGTCCATTCATCCATGTAGACTACCAGGAATTTATGAATGAAGTCCTTAAACGCCGTGACAACGATCCTTGAAAAAATTGCATGTGCATTCTTGAGACCAAACATAATTACTATGTACTGAAAGCATCTCTGTTCCATTATAAAAGTGGTCTTGTTCCTATCCTCCTTTGCAATCATTATCTAGTGGTAGCCTAAAAAACCCATCTATGAACGAATAAATATCTTGTCCTCCAACTCCTTCCAATACATCGTCAATGAATGGTGTTGGGAACAGATCATGAAGACTTGTGTCATTAAGCTTCCTTAGGTCGACACAGATCCATATTTATCCCTTCTTTTTGTATTGGAAAACCATCGAAATGATCCATTCTGACTCTTCAACAGGTTCAATAATTCCACCATCCATCATCCATTCTAATTCTTCTTTGACGCATTCCTTGTATCTCAGATTCAATATATATGGTTCTTTCTTTACTAGTTTCGCATATGGATTTAGAGGAATTTTCTTTCACCCAAGTCACCTGAAATGTCTTTTGGAAATAAATAATGGAATTCAAGTGGAAAATCAATTATCTTCTCCGTGGCTGTCTCATTCCAATAATCCCCAATATAAGCGAATTTTGGGTCCTCTATTGTCCCAATATTGACCTTTCTTATCTCGAGCAGTTGTTTGACTTTATTGGACGTTATTTCTGGTTTTGCGATATCTCGATTTCCCTCTAATTCTAATATGTCAACAACTCTTGGATCATCCTCATCATCAAGCTCTCCTGTGACATTGTACCATTTCAACATTAAATATGTTATCGGTATCTTCTTTGATTCAATTGGTAACTCAATCGGAGCTATTTCCAACACTTTGTTGTGGATTTCCTAAAGTGCGCTATGTATGAACAGGTTGTTATTTGCAAAGATTAAAGTATGATTGAAGCTGACATTCAGTTCTTCCTAGGCTATAGTTTCCCTTTGTTGTTCTACTAAAACGTACTACCTCCCTGGTACTTTGTCCAACTTATGGACAAATGCATGGACCCATTCTTCCTTCGGCTTCAATACCCATGCAGTTTGGCATGAGACCATATGATCACTGGGATCGTTTCTTCCATTATACTTCATTCCTTGGTAGTGCTCCACTTCCAGAAATCAAAATTCCATTAATCAACGACATATATTCCAGTCTCCTGTCAAGGTCTTGTGTGTCGCCCACCATCTTTCTAGAGTAGCCTTTATTGCTGCTTCCAATGCCAACAGTCACTAAGGCTCTAAAACTTTGTCCTTGAATTCATCAATAAAACCATCCAAGTTAGGTAGTCCTTCATACGTCAACAGTTCAATGACTTCTATTGCTACCCAACGCAGATATTGAGTGACTCACCAACATTTTATAACCGATACTTCATGTAACCAGTTCTTCTAGTTCTCTAGCTCATTGTTATATTTCGATGATGCATAGCTATTACTTCACCATCCCGACTCTTCATCCACAGTGGGGTGGATGTAGTCTTCAAAAATATTATAGGAATTATCCCATCCTCCCACTACTTCCTTTTTTACTGATTCGATGTATTTTCAACCTTCACTAGGATCTAATGGGGTGACAACCTGGCCTAATTTGCTAGTCATAGTTGTAAGGGAGACCAAACCAACTACGTTTTCCTCATCATTTCCCATGTTTTCTATGTTATTATATTTACATCAGATCCTAGATCCAGGATGATTGAATCCACATCATAATCACTGATTTGGACATTCATCCTCATTTCTCTTCCCATTTCTTCTTATGTAAATAATTGACTAAGTGGTTTTGTCTCCCTTTTTCCTATCGGTACAACAAGCTCACAATTTCTGCTAATGCATCAAGGTATTTTTATAGTGATAGACATATTTATATAATTTTTTCAAAGTACTAACCTTCCTTGATGATCACAGCATAACTTTCGAATAAAAATTGGTGTTATTTCAAAGACAGGTAACTTACCAGTGATCTTGTTCAACATGTCTCTCGTTTCAAATAAGATTTCTTTCTCAATGTTTACATTGAATTGTACATTCTTTCGATTCTCCAATCAGATATTTATCATTAGTCCATTGGCCCCTGTCATCGCTCCTCCTCGAGTTTCCACTCCCACATTTGCTGGCTAAGTTCTGGTTTCCACCGATATTTTTCCTACATTTGGTCCTTGATTTTGATTTCGAGTATGGTTTGCATTCTAGCTTGTTTGTGGTTGTGGATGGTTCTTGGATTTCCACTTCGCAATTAGTCATGGAAATTCTTCAATAGTATGTTATGTGGCACTACAATAAGTACATTGAGACTGTAAATCTATATAGTCTCTCTTGTAATGTCCCAATACTCCTCAATTATATCATGTTACAGGTCCACGACCTCGTCCCATATCTCCTCTGTGACCAAAGCCTCCATTGTGACCTCCACAGAATCATCCTTGTGACTTATACTATGGTTGGTTGAACTGTTGTTGTTGATTAGGTAGAGGCTGAGTGAACTATGGTTGAGTATACTGTGGCTGATGTTGGTGATACTATTTTTTTTATTGAGTGTACTGTAGTTGCGGCTATGGTCTTTCTACTAGTCGGTGTTCTTATTCTTTCATAAAATATGTATCCATGGTTCTTTCTTGGAGAAAATCATATGCTTTCTAGTCCTTTTCTTCATGCCCAATAGATCGAAAAAAGTTGCAGAAAATATTTCTTGGATTCGAGAACTCCCTCTGAAGTTATACACATTCCTCAGACCGATGTCCTCTAGTCTGGAAAATATGTTGATGTATTTGTAACTTTGGAATGTATTTACTTGTATATTTCATATATTGTATTTCATTGGTACCCAATGTTCCTATCAGGAGATTAATTAATATAATCAAGACATGTAAAGTCATAGAGGTTAACCCTCTTTTTTTATCGAGGGAAAAAGTCCCCACAGTTGTGGGGCGCTGGGGTTATTAGACTTTCCTAGAGAAGTCGTCCCTAGTAAGTAATTGTCAAGTTGAAAACTAGTATAAATAGAGAGTGATCCTCTCTATTTGATACACACACTTACCCAGCTATAGCGCATAGGTGAGAGAGGAAGAGCTTGCTCAAGTGAGAGGGAGAGTAGCTATTGGAGATCATCTTTTTGTTTTTGGGTTTCACTGCTGCCATTGGTGCTCATTCTATCTTTGAGCAAGTTGCATGGTTTTTCCTTTATGGTTTTCCTGAGGATAATATTTGTGTCCATTTCCTCTTGTGATTGATTTATGTGCATGTTATTCTCTCAGATAATATCCTAAGATCATATTGTATAATTGATAAAAATCTAACATGGTATCAGAGCTAACCTGAGAAGAAGACACTGTGCAGTTGTAGAAGCTAGGGATTCTTACTTTGTGTGTATCTCTCCATAGATCATGAACAAAATGAGGCTAGGATAACTCTCTATTGAAGGGTGCATCTTTCTGTTGAAGCAGAATTTGATTTCGGGCATTTTTAGTTTTTGACCTATCACTACTGCGGGAAACTAGATATTTTTATAGAAGAGTAATTTCTGAGTGAGCCCGGCATGGGATTTATCTCCTCATCAAATACAAAGTTTAGAGACCAAGTTCAAACTGTTTGGTTGAGTAAAACTCTGAGAAATCCAAACCCTAGTTTGACCTCGAGCTTGAAAAACCCTAAAATACTAAAACTGGTGGTTTTGGTATATTCTCTATTTCTTGAGATGGAACAAGGATCACGAGCCAAAATTTTCATAGGCCTAAGATAAATTCTTGATGTACCCTGTGTAAACATTTCAGCCTCATATTTGCTATATTTTGGGAGATATGATTCCTCCAAATTAGGGTTCCACCCTCTTCCAAGATTCATCTCTAAACAGGACACCTAGGGAGAATTACTATATCTCAGGATATGAAGGTCCAAATGAAATTTCACAAGATCTTCCAAAGATAAAACATACTATACTTTATGTGGTAAATGTTTCAGAACCTAAAGGTGAACCAGTGACACGTGGAAGTATGTACAAGTTCGCTATGCTAAACAGTCCTGAAATAAGACACCTTGGGAAAACTCTCATAAGTACCAATTGGTGAAACCAATTTTGATAAAACCTATGGTTTTGGAAATATGATATATGAGGATATCGCAGTATGAAATTTTAGACACAGAGGATTAGTAATTTTAGAGATACTGTAGAAACAATATCAGGATTTTCTATAGAAGAAATTGGAAAACTAGGGCTTCTTGTTCCAGAAGCTTCCCTCCACTATTTTTAGAAAAGGAGTACATTGGAGAAATCCTCTTGAGAAGGAGCATCTTTCTGTCGAATTAGATACAAAAGATTCCAAGTTTTGAAAATTAGGGTTTCTTTGACAAACCCTAGATCAGCCAGATCCAGAACCATGACAGAAACCTAAAATCAGTAAGATCTAATCTTTTGTTATTTACATTTGAGGTTCTCATTTCAATATGACTAATCACACCATCTTGATGACAAGATTGGTGAAGATGACAACTTCCAAGCATGGAAGTATAGGATCTCACTAGTTCTTGAAGGAAATGAATTGGACACCTACATAAGTGGAGAGGTTCCAGTTCCAGAGGGAGATGAGGTTAAATCCTTACACAAGAAGAACTTGGTCAAGGTCAAGAGGATCACCTTATACCACAAGTGTATTCCCTAAATACACCTAAAGAGATGTTTGATTCCTTAACCAAGTTATTTTGAAAGGAATAATATAAATAAGAAGAATTATTGAACCTCTATGATCCTTGAATAAATTGACTTGGATCAGTATTTTAGTAAGAAAGGTCTAGGAGCCAGAGGGATATGAGGCAAAGGCTAGAGTCAAGAGAATCATTACAGATTCTATTAAAGATCATCTCATCCCTCACGTGTCATCCTTGAAGACACCAAAAGGAAGTGTTCGATGTTATGACGAAGCAATTGGAGAAGAATAAGATATGGTTATAACCACCTTGAACGGCCTCCCAGGATCATGGGATTTATTGATTCGAGGAATGTGTTCCAGAAGGAAGCGATTACCTTCAGAAGACTCTAGAAAGAGCACACACAAGAAGAAGCTCGACTCATAATAAGAGAAGAGAAAATGGGAGCAACTGAAGATCAAGCTCTCACAATCCAAAGAAACCCCTCAAGCGATGAGAAATATAAATAAATCAACTCTTGAAGAACCTCTTATCCATCCTAGCACTTGGATAAGAAATGGTGTTGTCATAAATGAAGAAGATGATGAAGCTAAAGGCTCAAGAAGGATTCTACCCATGAAACAAATAAACATAAGTGTTCAATTATCATTTCATGATATTATTTATGCATTTGTTTATATCCAGTTGATGTTTTATGCATGATATAATGTTTGCATTAATGACAGTATACTACTATTATGCATGTGATGGGTAAGTAGTCCATGGTGCTATACAACTTTCCATTGCTACTTATCTAGAATGAAACCTCTTTGCTAACATATTGGATAAGTGCACAATCTTAATGATGTCATGGTAGGTGTTGGGCTCTGATCTATCAGTGTTAATCAGAACTTGAATTTAAAATCAATCCGGGTTTGTGAACTTCGAGACACATCCAAGTTTAGGACAGAGAAGC
>LPNX010718388.1:29568-58541 GCA_001517045.1 Pseudotsuga menziesii | reverse complement strand
ATAGATATAGATCAATTGTTCAAAACATTGCTTAAAAGGCTCATCTCTTCACTAGTACCTTCTCCTGCAATAGTAGGTGGGGACATTGCCACCTCGTGGCTCTTATTTAATATATATTAAGAATCAGCATATGATAGTTTACACGCATTCTTTATAGAGAAATAGAAAGATATTTATAGAAAAAATAAATCGGTTGATTAATTTGTATAATTAATTAAAAAATATATTTTCAATTTTAAAGTCTTTTAAGTTTTTAAAGCAATTGTGGAATAGAGCAGATTAGTCAAGAATTATAATTCTAATTATAAACAAATCATTCAATAGTTTAGATAATGATGAAAAATATTTAGGAGGCATAATTTTTTAAGTTAAGAAGTAGTAGCAATTTTAATTCAATTCATTCAATTTGATTTGGCTATATCAATTTGGTGTATGAGCCAAAATGTACAAACACTTACATACTCTACCTCTTCAAATTTAGACTTATAATATTTTAGGATGAAACACATATTGATGAGACTTATCAATATGAAACTTTAATTTGATGATTTTTTATTTAGGAAGCTAATTATAATTATATAAGTTAAGTTTTAATTCTCGTTAATACGAATTTTATATTTTATTTAAATGTTTTTATTTTGTTTGAAATTTTTGTAAATTCATTTCTCATTTATTTATTTAATAATTTAATTAATCTTTTATGAAATTTGATTATTTCAGAAAATATACAAAGCCCTAATTAAAAAGAGAAAAAAATTATTGTATAAACATAAGTAAAATAAGTTTTTGCACTTCTCTAAGTGAGATCCTAAGAAATTATAAATAGTTGTAAAATTAAAGAAGCAATATAATTTTCTCGAGGGACTAAAATTCCTTCCTTAAAAAGCTTTATGAATTCCTTAATGTTGTGGACAACATTTAAACCCTTTTTGTAAAGTAAGATTTTTCTTTTTCTTTAGAAAAAATTGTGATTAAGGGGCTCACAAAAAGGAAAGCTAAGGACATCAAATGATAGCAAATATAAACCTTGAAAAAGGTCCATCCTCATCTCTCACATTCATAAGCTCTTCAATTTAGTACTAAAGCAATGTTTTCCTAAACTCGAAAATCAAAACCTCATTGTTTGTATTTTTAAAAGCAAAGATAAATAATTAGGACCATTATGATTATCCCTCTTTTAGCAAAATTATATAGAATGATTATTTAACATATCAATGCATGGATAGGAAGCCAAGGAAAGGGTTAACCAAATGAAATTTAGGATCTTGGAATTCAGTTGTAGACCAGCTTGTTTTACTTGGGACCATTGCAAAGGATCATAAAACCAATATTTTGTGTAGCTTCATTGATTTTAGAAAAACATTAAACATGACAAGGATTGCAATTAAATTGCTAGCAGAAGACACACTAAAAAGACAGAAACCCTGACACATTTACCTGCACAATTCATGCAAACATAAGATCTTAATTTCCCTTTCCTAAGTGAATATTAACCAATTATCTATCTTCATGGAACTGATGGTGTCTGCTGCCGTGTGCAATCGTAAACAGGAGATAATATATTTGGAATGGATGCTAAAGATGGTGCAGCTTCTCTTAAGGCAGCATTTGATTCGGCAATATCTGCTAAACTTCCATGGGCAGCTGTTTTGGGGAACCACGACCAAGAATCAACACTAACACGAAAACAAGTCATGAAACACATTATTCCCATGGAGTACACCCTCTCTAGACTCAATCCTCACCTACATGAAAAGAAGATCGATGGTTTTGGAAATTACAATCTGGAAGTGAAGGGGATGAAAGGCTCAAAGCTCGAGGATAAAAGTGTTCTGAATTTATATTTTTTAGACAGTGGAGACTACTCAACGGATCCTAATATTACTGGCTATGGTTGGATAAAACCTTCTCAACAAGTTTGGTTTAAAGAGACCTCTGCCAAATTCCAGGTATTCAATTTATTCAAGTATATTTTCAAATTTCAGATATTGTTGAGCAACTGAGTTTGGAATTTGAATGTAACTGTTCATCAAACCTGTTTTGAAGGGTAGTGGCAGACAAAAATGTGTTTAAATGATTGAATATCACTGAATAGGTGTCAAAACAAGGACCTCAGCACTTTAATATTTTTTAATTTGGGCATCTGTTTTCCCTGAGATGTGTATATGCTCACAATAGTATTGAGGGCACGATTATTAAGCAGTGACGAAATAACTCCCATTTGGCTCTTCCTCTCCCATGTAAGTTACAATTCATCCCAAATTAAATCCATGAAGTATATGGACAAGTATATTAACCTCATAATCCATCCCAAAACATTAGACTTCTCATATATTCGAAATTACAAGAGGATAATGTCTTTTAACATAGAAATTCTAGCTTTAGTGGGCCCCATAGTCTCCATGTGTCTCCATTCTCCATAGACATTTCATTTTTCTCTTGTATTTATTTAATAAGCTACATTATTAAGTATTTATCCTCTTCTAATGTCTAAACATAATTTATTATCCCCCTTATTTCAAATCTCAAAGCTTCTGATTTTCCTCTTTGGCAATTATTTGACTTTTAGCATCCCTTTGACAACTTTCATGAATATGGAAAATGTGATTTGGCCATTACGACCCAATGTAAAATTTGGGACATTACAAATCCTCCCTTCCCAATATTTCTTCTCCTCAATTAATTTCAAACATGGTTGTTGAAGAACCTGCTTTCTGTATGATTCTTTGAAATTACGACTAAGCTGCCCACCTTGAGTCTTTGAGATTCCATAAATATTTCAGAGAGGAACCACCATGCTTTATGCTACACTACTCTGATTAAAATCAACTTATTAAATGGGGAATCCATCTCCCATACTGCTTGTTTCCCAAAGAATTTGAAATCAATGGGACTAAAAACTATCCCAGGGTCCCATTGCTTGCATTGCACTCCAACAATTAAGAGTGCTCTCCAACCTAAGATGTTTAAGGGAGGGCTAACGGAACCAAGTTCCCACAGTATAGAAGAGGGTTAGGGCATCGACGTTTCATCAGTTCAATAACTAGATCAGATTAACTTCTTTAATAGAACCAATCGTCATTGCACATCATTCATTCATAACTGGAACATATCTACTAGTGTGGAGACAGATCTAAAAAGATAGCAACATTCATAAATAGTAAACATTGCATCATAGATGCATAATTCATATTCACTTAGCATTCGTCATCGAGTTTGCAGGGACAGAAAGACAAAAAAAGATAAAAGAAGACAACATCGATTCAGATCAACATCCGTCTTATCATATTACTTCTTCACATCCACCCATAGACCAAAACAAATAACAATTCCTCTACAATAGTTCAATTGATCTATCGCATCAATCGTTCTCCCGATATCTTCATTCACAATTCTTATTTCTATATATAGGCTTGCGCCTTTACATTCACGGTCCACTTCTAACTAATTCCTAACTGATTTAACTGACTAATGACCAATATCCACAAAAAATGGTCAACAAGTAGAAAAAGAGACATAAAATAATCAAAATTAGTCTATCTTCTGCCTATCGCGCTATCTTTGTCTTGCGCGGTGTCTTCTAAGCTTGCGCAACATACCCCAACCTCTTGCCAACAAGTTAACCATGATGGACTATGGTTGACCATGTTTGATTGTGGTTGAATGTACTTGGTTGATAATGGTTGACTATAGTTTACCATGGTTGTTCATGGTTGACTAAGGTTGTTCATTAGTGGCTCTAGTTGAACATAGTTATTCATAGTTGACTATAGTTGTTCATGTTGACCATGGTTAACCTAAGTTAGTTAACCCTTATTATGAATGGTTGACTATTGTTGTTCATGGTTGACCATGGTTGTCTATAGTTATCCATGGTTGACCATGGTTTTTTATGAATTTTCTTGGATGACCATAGTTATTCATTATTGACTATGCTTAACTATGGTAAACCATGGTTGACTATGGATGACCCTAGTTAGCTGACAATGGATATTCATGGTTAACCATGGTTGAATCTAGTTGGTTGACAATGGTTATTCATGGTTGACTATGGTTGACCATGTTTGATCTCACTATGGGTAACCATGCTTGATGATGGTTGACAATGAATGATAATGGTTGTTCATGGTTGAATATGGTTCGCTAAGTTGACCATGGTTAACTATGGTTGACTATGGTAAACCATGGTTGCTCCAAGTTAGTTAACACTGATTATTCATGGTTGACTATTATTGTCCATGCTTGAACATGGTTGTCTATAGGTATCTATGGATGACCATGGTTGTTTATTTTTTACTATCATTAACCACAAAAGACCATGGTTTACTATGGTTGATCGTAATTGGTTAACAATGGATATTCATGTTTGACTATGGTTTACGCTTGTCAACCATTCCAAGGTGGACTTCAATCCATGGTTGACCTCACTATGGTTGACCATGGTTTAACTCACTATGATTGATCTCAATCTAAGGTTGAATTCAATCCAAGGATGCCTTCTTTTCAAGGTTGATTTCAATCCAAGATTGATTTTAAAACATAATTGACATCAAGCAAAGTTTGAATTCAACCATAGGCTGACTTCAATCTAAGCTTGAATTCAATCCATGGTTGAATTCAATCCAGAGTTGGATTCAATCGAAGTTTTTCCTCAATCCATTAGTGACTTTTAATCAAGGTTGACTTCAATCCATAGTTTACTATTGGGAAAGGATGAATTCAATCCATAACTTAATTTTAAGCAAGGCTGGATTTAATCTAAGGTTATCTTGAAATCAAGATTAACTTCAATCCATGGTTGACTTAAGTCCATATTTAACATCAAACCATAGTTGATTTTTAAGCAAGGTTCACTTTGAACCATGGTTGGCTTCAATCCATAGATAATAATAGTTCATGGTTGACTTCAATCCATAGTTGAAATTTAAGAAAGGTTGGATTTGAACCATGGTATACGTCAATCCATAATTGACTTTAAACCATAGTTGAATTTTAACCAAGATTGTCTATGAACCATGGTTGAATTCAATCCTTAGATAATAATAGTTCATGGTTGACTTTAATCGATGTTTGTGTTTAGTCCAAGGTTTCCTTCAATCCAAGGTTGTCTTTAATCCAAGGTTGTTGTTGTCGGGAGATGCACTGGTCGGTGAGTCGACTCATTGCTGCAATATTCTTGGAATTATGAGCCTTTATCATAATCAATGCAAACTTCTCAGCATGGTTGATAAGTTTATTTGTTTTTTTTGGAAGATATCATAGCAACCGTAGATCTGGGTTGTCGCTCTGGTATGCCATACCATTGATCGCTAATTTTGACAATCACCGTGCGGATCCCACAAGTAAGGTTTTTTGAATAGGGCGTCAGCTATGGAAAGTAGTGCCACGTCACAGACTCACGAACTACTTCATCTTCAAAAGGCTTGATAAAGTAGGTGATTCTGCATTGGTGAGTGATCGTTAGATCCCGTCCATCCTTCATCCAACTGATATTGTAAGGATGAGGATGTGGAGTGGTGACAAGACCAAATTTCTTCACAATATCTTTAGAAATGAAGTACTTATGGCTACCATTATCCACAATTTGATGTATTGGATTTTTCTGAACTCATATCTGTGTATGGAACATACATTCTCGTTCCTCCTCATCGACGATAGTTGAGGCTTTTAGAGTGGTTGATGTCGAATCCAAGAGGGTCGATGCTTCTGTGTCAGATTCTACCAGGGCTTTGTCAGATAAGTCATTGATTGAATTTTTTTCCAAGAAGGTATTCCAAGCTTTACATTCTGATGTATCATGCCAAGATGAATTGTGATAATCACACAATTTCTTGGTAGGAGCTTGTTTGTTGTGATCCTTCTTGTCTTTCTGGAAATTCTTCTTATGAGACTCAGGATTTGGTAGTGTTGGTTGAGAAGGGTGCTTTGACTTGTCAAAGTCAGCTGACAACTTCTTGTCATATGTTCGACCTGTTGGCTTGTTCACAAAATATGATTTCCCTTTTTGTTTAGCTTCAAGCTTGCTAGCGTAATGAAATGCATCTGCAAGCGTACTGACAATGAGAAACTCCATCTCTTGTTGAATGCATAGGGATAACCTGCTAACGTTATCTTCTTCTTAGATTCCAAGTCTAGCCATGAGTCGATATAATTCGTCTGTGTAACTCTTCATGGACTAGGCATTCCACTGCCTTAACTGCTGCCGCTTCTTATAGTACTGTTCAAGATGCTTGGGCGGGTAGAACTCCTTTCGAATGTACTCGACAAATTTTACCTATGTGTCTATGGAGTTGCCTTCTTTTTTCATATTTGTTGATAGATTTTCCCACCAGCAATGTACGGAGGTTGACATCTTGAAATATGCAATGGTGATCTTTTCCGCTTCGGAGAGTTGATTCACAGAGTAGTAAGGTTCCAATTGTTGAACCCAATTGTCAACGGATTCCTTGTCAATATTTCCTTGAAGATTCAGTATGTCTAGATTCATTTGCACTTTGAAGTTTGAAGGGATTGATTTTATCAGAGTGGGGTATCGTCAAGATTTCTTCGGATGTCGAAGTGAATCACATGAGAATATCACTGAATTGGGAAAACATTTAAGTTCCCTGGCGAGCCAGTTATTTTTCTATTAGTTTCTATGCCTCATCAGTTGCATGTCTATTGTCTACATCTTCAACCATCTTTTCTAAAGTCGAATATAGTGTATACTTCATGTGTTGCTGAGTTTGTGATCGTGTTTGAACATGCATACATTAAATAACTTCGATAAAAGTGCTTAGGTAACTTAAGCTCTGAATAAGCTCTGATCAAGCTCTAATACCAATGATCTAGGTCGTGCCCAGGTGCATGCTGGGGAAAACAGTTCAACTGAATGAGTCGAGCATTGTTATGGCAGAAACTTGAAAGATTAAGTAAAGCATGAAAGACACTATAAAGACATAAAGTATGCACACAGACAATATGTAAGAATTTGAATCAATTTCTATTAATAATTCTTCTCCATGAAGGTTGATTGATGTATACTACAATAGTGTACATGTTTATATAGAATGTTGAGATTCTTGGGTGACTACTTGTTATGTTTAGTTACAAAATAATTTATAACGGTTCGGAGGTTCAACCGTCACAGATCACTGGAAGATAGAGAGAAACTCTATTGATGTACGACATTCGTCAGTGTCGACAATGCATGCATATATGTTGTATGTTGAGCGCAAAACCTGTCGAGGTTGTCGAAGTCGGTTGTGTCGATGTTCGGACTTATCGAAGCCAATATTGAACCTATCGAAGAAGTCAAACTAGTCGAAGTGATAAACTTTGTCAAAGTTTGACAACATACCAACTGTTGAGTGGGTCACACTTGGCAAAAGAAGCTACTTCTTAGCTTATTAGACTTAAATGGAAAGAACATGTTTTTCTTGAGACTTCCTTTTTGAGAATATGCTTGAAGCTAATCAAGTTTTGATTGCATACTAATTCTTACATAGAGGAGAACAAGTATCTTATGAGACTGTTTTTTTTTTGAAAAAACATGCTTTGAAAACTTATATGCTCTTTTTGTTTTGTTTTGTTTTTGAAGATGATAACTCATATCTCATACTTTTTGCAACTATGCTGCAATATGTATGAGTTGTGTTATTAGTCCCTTCCTTCGGCTAGAAGGGACTCTTTTAATCGGCATGTCATCGTTTATATTAATATACACAAAAATCAATGCATTGCTTTAATTTTTATCCTAGGTTAGTTTTGAGATGTCTACATCATGTTTTTTTGAGCCAATAGAAAACTATGAGATGTCTACTGCATGTTTTTTGCACCAATAGAAAACTTTGAGGCCTTAGAGGCCATTTACATTTCAACTTAGGGTTACACCAAGCTTGAGATATCATAACAAGCTTGAGTTATGTAAAGGAATTTGTATTTGCATTAATTCTATGTGAAATATAGCATTACTTTATAAACATAAAATGCTATGATTTGTCACAAGAGTTAACAGAAATCGTGTCCTAAGTTTTTTTTTTCCTTTGTTTCCATTAGAATAATGCTTTGACTTCCCACCGTCCTCCAGGTATCACCATCCACCGTTCTCCTAGTACCACGACATCTGGAACATGCCCTTCTAATATTCCTCTTCCTCCCTTTATTCTAATCAAAGTACACAAATGGTTCGAACGATTCAGCTGCTGAGCTCTGCTGAGGATTTAACAATACCAGGAGTAAGTCATTTCCTTCATTACTAACTTTCTTATTCTTCATTGCCATTTGATTTTTATCTGGCTCTGATACCATATATATAAAGTGGATTGTGGCTCTAAATTTATATCATGGTAACTACAATATTGCAGGTTCAGGTGATTGTCCTGAATGCTAATATGCGCTAGAGTGCCGCGACAGGGTTTCCAAAGTGCTATCCAGAATGGACAGTATGTTTCTTCATCAGATTATGCATATTGACATTAACTCTTGCAATGAAACGTTTAAGGAAGGAATTATTTAACGCTCCATTGTGAGTTCATTCATGAAATATATCTCTTATGCTCGTTTTGTTTGCTCATTTTCTAAATTTGTACATTGTGATGATGGGCAGATTTGCTGGACTATGTAGTGGAAATGACACATAAGAAGGTAACTCTGATAGGGCGTGTGGATCCCAAGAAGAGAATGCATTGAATTAAATGAATGGCTAAGTTCGACAAGCACAAAAAGTCCAAATTTCAGAGGTTGGGAGGCAAAGGATTCTCTACCGATGTAGAACATCTCAAGGATGGGGGATTATGGTATCTGTGCCAGACTTGCTTGGGTCATGCACTGAATCTTTATGTGAAGCACTGAATCTTTATGGGTAGCCGCAGAAGATATACAAGTACAAGAAGAAGGTGAGTGTTTTTATATCTTTTCCATTGTTGCAACTATTGCTATACAGATTAAGTATTTTCTCACAACAATGTCAACGACCTAGAATTTACCTCTCATATGCACTTGTGCACTTCCTAAAATGCAGAAGTTGCTTCATGCTCAGCTTTTGAAGTTGCTTCCTTATTTTCTGGGGTCCAGATCCACAGACTATATCATGTGATGTCTGTTGTTTTCTCTACCTTCTATCCAATACTACAAACAATCAAATCCATTACTATAGCGCTTGCTGAAAGCCTCTCCATTCTCTTTCTATCCCTAACCTACCTTACGATCTCCCATATATGTAAATAGCATATTATAGAGTAGCCCATAGATTGATTGTAGTTGATCCATATAAAACACAAACTCGTATTGAACCATAGAGAACACAAATAAAACACAAACATCGGATGAAGCTAGACAACCATGAATAGCTATACAATGCACTAATAGCCAAAGGAAAAAGTACTAGTTTAGTTGGTGAGGCAGGCCCCCTTAGTAGATTGATATCCCACTGTAAGAGACCGACTCAAACCTTTTATAACATAGACGGGCGCAGTTTATTTAATTGAACCAGCAGCTAATCGAGTTTACCCAGTCCCGGACCTTTACTATATTTAGGTCTAGAGTGAAGAACCTAGGTTGAATCATAACCAGTAGAAAATGTGGAATCATTAGAAACAGATCCAGTTAACAGCCCAGAACCACCAGTGATAGTCGATCCACCAGCAAAGCCAAGAACTAACGTAGAGACACTAAGGGTAAAGGCAGGAGAAGATGCTCATATGAACAAGGAAATGAGTAAATTTGTTTCAAATTAGTTTTTCAAATATTTGAAAAGATACAAGTAATAATTGATTTTTACCATTGACAGAATGGAAACCTCCATAAATAGCTAGAAGATTTCAGGATTCTTGACCATTTCTCCATGAGAACGTCTGCTTTAATGATGACCGGTGAACCGCTGCCATTCTCAATCCTTCTCTTTTGAAAATCAGCACATTATTCTGTAGTAAGCTCCAGAATTAACCTTTTTGGCAAACCCTTTTACATTTATATCCAATTTATTCACATCTCATTTAAGCTTTAGAGGACCAAAAAACTGATAATCAACAAATAGCACATATGCACAGTGGTCATACTCTGCTAAGTCATATTGTCTTTTGGCCTATGGCCATGCCAATATGCTCATACGCCTCAAATTAGATAAGGCCCCTACCCTCGACATCAATTCATAACAAAATGCCTACATGCATGGCACAATTTGAAGGCAAACAGATAACAACCATTTGAGTTACAAAGACATATAGCATATTGCACATAGCAGACATGATGTGGAATGGAAAAAGAATTGAAATCGAAGAAGCTGGCTGTTTGGATTCCTCAAAAAGATGCTGTTTGGATTCCTCAAAAACATGCATTCAACTATTCGCACATACAAATATCAACATTTAACCATGTATTAATTTACATTTTCACACACAAAAGCAAAAAATAACTAAACAACAGAATCATACACAGTGTTTATGTTACAGAGATGAACAACATATAAAGTCTATAGAATAAAGATTCACTAGTGTGTGCAAAAAAGCAATTCGGTTCATTTCAAATCTCCTTACGGGGGTGCAGACAACGCTAAAATGTTCTCCACGCTGTGAGTGTTCGTATTATAGAAGTCTTAGGTTCTATCATATTTCATAAATCCCCAAGATGATCTTTGGTACAAGCCGAATGATGGGAAAGGAAGAGAGGCATCAACAGCTTCTGCCATATGCATGGGTCGGGAACTCTGCAAGTCAGTGCCCTGGACAATGCGCGTGGCCGTTTCATCAACCCATTTACGATCCCCAGACTCCTCCTCTGGTGGCACCAAACGGCGACATGGGTATCGATGGGATGATCATCAACATCGCCACCGTTCTGGCCTTCAAGACTGGCTACTACCAAGGCGATGGTGCTTCACCTGTAGAGGCCGTGTCCACCTGCCCGGGAATATATGGAAAGGGAGCATATCTGGGGTTCCCCGGGGAGCTTCTGGTGGATGAAATGACCGGAGCAAGCTATAATGCCCATGGCATGGACGGAGGCAGGATCCGGGATGGCATTCAAAATAATATTAGAGGCAAACACATTGAATATTCAAATTCAATTTTCCCTCCGACCGTAATCACCGGAGAGTAGTCACCGGACCGTAATCACCGGAGAGTAGTCACCGGAAAGTAGTCGTCGTTATCGATGGTGGGTATGTCATGGATGACCATGGCCGATGGCCATATGTTATGCAGGAAGAGTCGTGCGTATCTGACAGTGGACAGTCTCGTCTTAAAGACGATTCTGTCCAGTATATAACGCTCGCCATTCTGTACACTGTCCAACTTTCTACATCAAAATCACGTTAATAGCCTGAGTGGCGACCAGATGGTGGTTACGGGTGCTGTTAGTGTTTTATTTTAGACTCGATAATGATTCAATGGTTGTCTTCCTAGGCGTATTGCAAAAACCTTGAATTTTAGCTTGTATCATAGTCGTTTATTTAGAAAACCTCCTTAGGCCATGGTCACTTTGGAGTTGTTTTGTCATGTACCATTGTCTTGAAGGTTAAGGGTTAAACAAGCAATCTTTAAAATAATTCGGGTGTGATCTTTGGGCTTTTGATTTTTAGAAACTCTTGAATACGTACACCTCTATAAATATATGCATATATTTACATATTCTTACTTAGAAACTTTCAAAAAATCCTTGTACACACATATGAATATATATATATATATATATGGTTAAGAAACCTTAGAACAATCTGTGAATATGTATATATATGGTTAAGAAACCTTAGAACAATCTGTATAATTGTTGGGCTTTCTATTTTGTTATGTTATAAAGAAAACTAAGTTGAATATGTATACATATACAAATATACACTTATATTTATGTTTACCTAGAATCTACTTTAAAAACTTTGCATATATATATATATATATATATATATATATATAATGTGCCTATTAGGAAACTACTTAAAGTAGGACGACAACCAGTCTTGCCATGATAGGTTGATCTCTTGTAGAGATAATATTTCACTTGTAGCTTCTATAACATGGTAGTGTTGTATTAAAGAATTAACGTGAATAGGTGAAGTTACAGGTCCTAATACAAGGAAGAGAAATAGAAAACTATTTTAAAGAATCCTTAAAGTAATTGGATCTGACTTAAGATTGTGGTATCAACATGGTTGCATGAGGCTACATAGATTTGAAGTTCGGTTGCAAACCTGTCAAGTAGTTTAAAGTTTTATTCGAAGCTAAGTAAGCAGTACCAAAACTTTGAAAAACATCCTCCACGAGATTAAGGTCTGTATTATTTTTTCTATAGTAGTCTACTGAAAATTTAAGTTACAACAGCCCTGATATAACTCATTCTATGGAAAGAACAACTAAGCATGAACATTCCAAGAATTTAAGAGAAGAGAAAAAAAAATCACTTTGTTGTCAGTATTTACATATGGTATCACAGCACAGGTTCAGCCGTGTGCCTATTTGGAGACATCTCGTTTTTCGCTAAAATTAGTTTTTAACATTTTTTTAACAAACCAATATTGTAATGTTTTTGTATACTTGCAATATATATATATATATATATTGTTACAGGATACATAATGGCTTCACAGAATGAAAATGAGGACTGACCTGAAAAACAATGAGCAGGTACTGCAAACCACACAACCAAAAATAAAACATTCAGAAGCAAGTCAAGTAATGAAAACTATGAGGAATCTGATCGTTGAAATCCAAAGTTATAAAGCAGATAATGAACAGCTGAAGAAGGGTCAAGAAAAACAACGGGAAATAAATGAGATCCTACTGCAGAGTTTACATGAAAGGAATAATTCCAAGGAACAACAAACTGAGACTAGGAGGGACCCAGAAAGGGAGGGAAGCGCAGAAAAAAAAGGTAGCTCATCCATTGAGACCTAGAAATTGGAAAATCCAGTCAAAATAGGCGGAAAAAGAAAAGTGGATCAGCTGGAAGGTGAATTCAAAAAAATTAAACCCAGCAGTTTTGACGGGGAATCGAAGACAGGAGAAGAAGCATAAGCATGGTTGCTAGACATTAAGAAGTATTTCCAAATTTACAACTATTTTAGCAACATGAAAGTGCGAATAGCGGTATACAATCTGAAGGGAAAATCTAGCATTTTGTGGCAAGACCTCAAAATTTCACATGGGCTGGAGGAGAAGAATATAGAATGGGTTGAGTTCAAGAAACTATTTAAGAAACAGTATCTATCTGAAATTTACTATGAAAGGAAAACAAAAGAGTTTTATGAGTTAAAGATTAGCCGAATGACCATGGAAGACCTCATTAATAAGTTTCTAGATTTGTTGCGTTTTGTACCCTATATCAAGGAAGAAAAGGTGAAGGTACAAAGGTTTATAAGTTATTTCTCACAGGCTTATAAGGATCGGATTGAATTTGACAATCCAAAAAATTTGGATGAGGTACTAAGAAAAGCAAGGTTATGTTTTGAGCAGTATAAACAGCGGAATGACCTCTCCAAAACATGGAAGGACAAGAAACAAGAGAATTTTAACCAGCGAAAGAAGGGCTTCAAACCACCACCCTTCATAAATATGCCAAGAAATTTCCAAGGAAACTCCTACAACAAAGATGAACAACTACCACAAAAAATGTTAAACTGACTAATATGGGGATAAAAGGGGATGTTGGGACACCTAAAGAACCTCTGAAATATTGGGAGTGTGGAGAACCCCACTTATGAATAAATTGCCAACGTTTCAATGGGGCAAGAAAAATGTTGCATAACATACAAGAATCATCTACAGTTGGGGAAATTGGCAATAATTACCATCGAATTAATGCTGCTCTGGAAGATCGACAGGCAGATCATCAATCTGCAATAGTAGAAATCGAAGGTACTATTTCTAACCTTCCCCTTGCTATATTAATTGATCCAAGAGACAGTTTAAGCTACATCACTCCAAAGATGATGGATATCTGTCAACTCACTAAGGTAGGACATGCAAAGCCCTGGTTAGTACATCTAGCTATGGGAGCTAAAAGAAAGGTAACGAATTTTATTGATGATTGTGAATTCAAATTACAGGATCATAAAACCAGAATTGACTTGAATGTTTTACCTCTAGGATTTTATGATATGATAATTGGAATGGACTGGTTAGAAAGAAATAAAGTAGTGCTGAATTATTTTCAAAGACTTTTACTTATATTGTAGAAAATAAGATCCTTAGAACAGTAAACGACATACTAAAACCGGTCTCTGTAAGACAGATTTCTACTATGCAACTAAAGAAATGTATGAGAAAAGGCTGCAAACTCTATGCAGTTAGGGTCATCGACCTACTCCTTAATGAGAATCATACATATATAACGAACATATTGTCTTAGGTGAATTCCTTGATGTATTTCTAGAGGAAATACCTGGACTACCCCCTCAATGAGAAATTGATTTCTCCATTGAGCTAATACTCAAATTTGCACCAATATCAAAAATGCCTTATAGAATGAGTATTCCTGAGTTAACCAAACTAAAAATTCAAATACAAGAGCTATTAGAAAAAGGTTATATAAGGCCTAGTGTGTTGCCCTCGAGTGCACCAGTCTTGTTTGTTAAGAAAAAAGGATGGAACCCTAAGAGTTTGTATTGACTATAGGCAGTTAAACAAAGTAACCATAAAGAATAAGTATCCTCTACCCCGGATTAACGATCTATTTGACCAAGTAGGGGGAGCTTAAGTTTTCTCCAAGCTAGTCTATGATATGGCTACCTCCAGATCCGAACTAAAAATGAGGACATAAACAAGACAACCTTCAGAACCCTTTATGGACACTATGAATTCGTAGTGGTCCCCTTCGGTTTAACAAATTCTCCTGCCACATTTATGTGTCTAGTGAATGGTATATTTAAAAAATATCTAGATCATTTTTTGTTGATATGCATTGATGATATCCTAATTTATTCTAAAATAGAAGAGGAACATCAACAACACCTAATGATTGTACTGCAAACTTTAAGAGAGCACCGACTTTATGCCAAGTTGGAAAAGTGTGAGTTTTTCAAAACTAAGATTCAATAATTAGGCCACGTTATCTCTAAGGATGGTATTGTGGTAGACCCGAAGAAGATCAAGGAAATATCCGACTGGCCAGTACTCAAAGATGTAGCTGATATTCGCTCTTTTATGGGACTTACCGGCTATTACCGAAGGCTTATTGAAGGGTTCTCTAGAATTTCCTATCCTATTACCTCGCTGCAAAAGAAAGGTGTAAAGTTTGTATGGTCGTTAAAGTGTCAACAAATTTTTGACAAATTTAAAGAATTATTAACCAAAGCACCTATCTTGAAAGTAGCAGACCCTTATAAAGATTACACGTTTTGTATAGATGCTAGTAAAGAAGGAGTAGGAGGAGTATTGTCTCAGGATGGACATGTGGTATGTTACGAATCTCGTAAGCTGAAAGAACATGAACGTAACTATGTAGTTCATGACATGGAATTAATGACCATTGTATATGCATTAAAAATGTGGCACCATTAATTACTTGGAAAGAAATTCTTATTGCTAACTGATAATACGTGTGTGAAAAATCTATTTATGCAGTCAGGACTAAATTCTAGGAAAGAAAGATGGATGGATTTACTCAGCAAGTTTGATTTTGAGGTAAGGCATATTAAAGGTAAATAAAATAAGGTTGCAGACGCACTTAGTCGAAGAACTCATGAAATTTATGAGGTAATAACGATTCAGCCCAAGAGTGACCTCTTGGATAAAATAAAAGTAGCAAGTACACAAGATTTTGATTATGCAAAACTACTCAATAGAATACAGAGTAGTGAGGTAAACTTAAATGGGATTGATTTCAAAGTCGGCCAAAAGGGTTTTATTTGGTTTAAAAATAGACTATATGTGCCTAAAATTTTGGAAATACAGATTTTTATCTTGAATGAGATGCATAAACCTACATTTGCAGGACATCCCAGATACCAGAAAATGATAACTACTCTCAGGAAACAATTCTTTTAGCCAGGTTTAAATTCTGATTTGGTCGATTATTTGTCTAAATGCTTGGAGTGCCAGCAGGTCATAATAGAACATAGACATCCAGTTGGTCTATTACGGCCTTTACCAGCTCCCAAGTGGAAATGGGAGATTATATCTCTAGACTTTATCACTGGTTTACCAAGAACACAGAAACAACATGATTCCATTATGGTAGTGGTTGATAAATTAAGCACGTCTTCACATTTCATTCCGATGAAATCAACACATAAAGCAGTAGATATTGCAGGAATATTTTTAAAAGAAATATTTCGATTGCATGGAATGCCAAAAATGGTAATCTCAGATAGGGATGTAAAATTCACATCAAATTTCTATAAATAGTTATTTATAGGTTTGGAAACCAAGATTAATTTCAGCACCAATTACCATCTCGAAATGGATGGGAAAACAGAACATACAAACCAGATCATTGAGGACATGTTAAGGATGTACATCATGAAAAACCCGACTAAGTGGGAGGATTATTTACATTTGGTGGAGTTTGCTTACAACAATGGTTACTAGGCCTCATCTAAAATGGGTCCATTTGAAATATTGTATGCGAAAAAGTGTACTACCCCAGTCAGTTGGGATAACCCTATGGACCGTATACTAATCGGACCAGATCTGTTACAAGAAATCAAACAAATGGTTCGTGAAGTGCAGAAAACTTGAAGGTGTCTCAAGATCGTCAAAAGAGCTCTACTGATTTAAAGAGAGAACATAAATATTTTTCTATTGGTGACGATGTATACCTATGGGTCAAACCCAAAAAGAGTTCTCTCAAGCTAGGAAGCTGCACAAAACTAGCTTTGAGATTTTGTGAACCTTTCTAAATCCTAGAAAGAATCGGACCCGTAGTGTATAAACTTGCGCTACCAGTTCATTTAAAGATTCATAATTTATTTCATGTTTCATTATTAAATAAGCATATCCATGATTCTTCTTACAGGTGGAACCAAAAGGAGAATTTCAAGTGGAACCTTTATGCATTATGTACAAGAAAGAAACAACACTTCAGAACTAATTCATCGCTCAGGCAAAGGTTCAATGGAAGCACTTTAGTCCTAAGGAAGTGACTTGGGAATTGAAACAAGAAATGCGAGTAAAGTATCCAAACTTATTCCCAGAGACAATGGAATAAAACTAAAACACTGAGGACAGTGTTTGCATTAATGGGGAAAGGATGTAACATCCCCCAAAATGCAAACTTTCAATTAAGAGTTTTATTTAATTTATTGTTTAATAAAGTTGTCTGATGGAAAAATATGCCAAGGTGTCCTAGAAGGACTGATGTAATAAAACCTTACGGTTAAACTTTGATAAGAATAAAGTGGAAACAACTAGGTTAAATGAGGAAATCATGCATGAAACAACAAGGGACAAGTAAGAGCTAACTTCAGGGAAACTGACACATGTTTCAAAAGTGCATTTATGGCACTGGACACCCCCTAGAATTCAAGGATTTGATTAGCTCTGAAAATTTCATGAGGAATTGGCTGCTAATGAAAAGACCTAGTCAAAAATCTATAAAGGGAAAAGCATATGGGGGAGGTAGGACGCTGCTTAGTATGCTGAGAAAAGAGACCATTGCTATGTGATCACATTGTGTTAGGAAACTGGTTCGAAAGAGATATGAGATCTGAAGCTGTGGTTAATCGTCCTTACTGTTGGCACGCATGGTTTAGCTCAGGGGTTATTAGGAAGCAGAAAAGTTGAACCTAATATATGGTTGGGAGGAACCTGGTTGTTTCCGCCATGTTCCGGATTCAGATTTACAGGTTCTTTTTATATAAAAGTTGTATTGTTCTAAATAATTTTACATGTGTTTTATTTAACTACATATGGTTCTATATTTCAAAGTTCCATTTATTTTTCTAAATGATGTTGCATACGCTTTATTAATTGTATATTAGATCTATGCTTCTAGTTTATTTCCCCCCCACTGAGCATTACAGAGAACTTAAATGAAGAATCCAGCTTAGACTGTTCATATCGTTCTATACATAATTATTCAGTACTTTATTTATGACTATAACCAAGGTTTACAAACCATATTTTTAGTTACTCTCCTACCTTATGTTGTTTGAGTAAAGAGTTATTAATGTAAGTTTTGAACAGGGAGTAAGAGATAAAATCTGAACTAACTATTCCAAGATATCTAATGAATGTATAATCATGAAAGTTACAGATCCAGCCTCGGTGACCTATATCTTTCTCTTTACACAGTTATAAGCTAGTATATCTAAGAAAGGCATTATTTGTGGTTGTGGTGATTATGTACATAACCTTCTGCAAAAAAAAAAAAAACAACCAAGATAGTCGATCAAAAAGATTCTTCCCTTTTATAACTCGAAAGGGTAATTATTTTAATTTATCTAACTTCTGCATTTGACTAGATTTTTCGACATGCTAAGATATTTAAGGTAGTATCATTATGTCTTTAACCAAGAGCGACCTACCTACTATTTTGTATGACTATAGTCACTAATTAATGTTGAAGAGTCGGCTTTCTTTTGTCATATTAGTTGTTTTTTAGTACAGTAACTTTTTTTCATTGGATGCTTCGTCCATAATAAGTTTTATCATCTCCTGGTTTAGAGAAACTTTTTGAACAATTTAGTCTTCTGCTCTGATCTAATCATTTCTTATAAGAAACTTTCAGTTATGTCCATAGAATTTTCTCCCACCAGGAACAAAGTGTAGGTAAGGTTTTAACCAAAAGGAGTGAATTACGGATTGGACTAACAGTCCTCATGCTTAGCCAAACCTGTGACTCTTTGTTAAGAGGTTGTAACGGGAAATTGCACGGGTCGCTTGTTTTTTAAAAATTTTAAGAAATCTCTTAGAGGTATCGGGTCTTTAACCCTTTTTCATCTTAATTAAGGAAATCGAAGAGATGGATAAGTCATTGGAGTAGCGTAGTTCTATTCCAATGCTTTTTCAAGGACTACTGACGAAAATAAATACTATGGATGAAGTACATCAATATAAATCCTACGGTTTATTGTCCTCGCTTTATCCATCTTCTTCTTCAAAAGAAAACTAAAATATACTTATCTTTTTTAGAGATAATGACTGAGTACACAAACGAGGAACATTCATAGAACTGAAAAGGAAAAAAAACGTTATGTGCGTATAACAATCTTTTTTTTTGTTGGTAAGCATAGAAATAGTATATTACTGTATAGTATAAAAATAGATTACAATCAAGCCCGACCAGCTTAGAGAGAAATACTGGCTCGGGCACTTCTTAGTCTGAGTGATTATTTCCATGTTTCTCTTAGGTTCTTGTCCCTCTGTCCATTTCCCATTCTAGATACAGTATTAACCCAACAATTACACTCCCAAAAGGCCATAAGCTTCCCACCTTGCCTCCCTATACATAAAGAAAAGTGCAGCACTTTGTTGTATCTACACAAGTACAGAGTACTAAAGATGTATTCACTATTGACTACCCCAACCCAATCCAAAATAATACAATCGAGACTTGACATTACCAAAATTCGGTATATAAAACTAGAAAACAACATTCGGTCACAAAACACTGAAGACTAAAAAACAAGAGATCGTCCAAAAGAGAAGAAGCCCTGATCCTTACTGCTGGGGAGGGAAGCAGCACCGTGGGATGTTCTCCCAAGATTCGCAGAAGCTCGCTCACCATTGATTCCATCATTTTGAATCCAGTTGCAGACTCTTGTTGTCCTTGTCTGATTAATTCCAAGGCTTCACAAATACCATTAGCCAGCTGCATATTTGCTTGAATATCCCTTGCAAGCAAAATGCGCCTGGTCCAAAACGGACTGGAAATTACAGGCCAACCCTGGTGGGTCTCAGATTCATGGACCAGATCAACTTCCCTGATGGAAAGCATGGCTTTGACCCTTGCTTGGATTTATGCCATATATTGAGAACCCCAATTAAACACCAAGGGGATAGGGCCAGCTTCCACTGGTGGTTTGCTGCTTAAGGATCTGGCTTGGGGGGGATTTCCCTAGGCCATACTTCCCCTAAGACCCTGATTACGTCTCCCCCTCCCCTACTGAGCCATTCTAAGTCAGATCTGGATAGAACAGATATCGTTGACTAAATAAAAAATAGGAACCAAGATATGCTCAACTCTGATAATCATCTCGCTCTCCTAAGATGAATAAATATTCGTTCCTTTGTCATGGATGATGTATCTCGTCTTCCTCTGATTCAGTCGTTGTTTCCAATTCATGTCTTGGGAAACATCCACCTTATGGCTCCATATATTTTTGGACATGATCCAATCCTCCTCTTCGTGCGAGAGATTGGCCATCTCTTCCTCCATTAATGGTCACCTGGTGCATGACCTACTAAAAAAGACAGTTCAAGTACAAAGACTCGAAAGCTCCCCACCGGTGAGCCTAAGAGGACTATACCTTGAGGTCTTGTCGTACCTTGTGTGCATGAACAAGGGTGATTTTAAATATAAGAGCCTGACCCCGGATCTTCCATCTTTCCTCGAACTAACGTGCCACCCTCCTCTTTCCATTATTTCCCTTGCTTCCCAACTGTGCTTGCCTCATCCCAAATGTGCATGGAGTAAATGCGAAGTGGAGGAGGCATCCCATCATCGTCCCTCACACCTGTTAAGGATGTGGGTATAGGGACTTCTGCATGTCAAATCATGTGGCCATCTGAAGGCTATCTTGAGTGATCATGTGGGCTATGTGCAAGGGAGGAAGATGCATGCAAAAATGCATGAGGTGTAATGAGAGTGCAGTTGTACTTCCTTAGGAGCTGAGGAATGGATGGATGATGATGCTGACAAACGTCATTCCAACCGGCATTGAAACCTACCAACTCTTTGCATTTTTCCCAAACAAACCTATTCCTTCCGACGTTGTCCTCTACATGGAAGGAGCACTCCTTACCAACCCCTTCATTTGCAAGAGTATCTGCCACTCTATTCTGTAAGCATTTTATATGGGAAAACACTAGAGCAGGAGTGTTCCTTAACCAAACTTTGAGCGTTGAAAGCCTACCTTCCCACCTCTAGTTCTTGGAAACCTAATTAATGGCCACTCCGTTCATAATCCTTTTGGCTATGTTGATGATCACCATCGAGTCCCCCTCCACTATCAGTGGGGTTTGCTAGTTCTGTATCTCACTGGTTCTAGATTATTGGAACCTGATCCTAGGATTCCCCAATAGAGACTGAGGATTATTCCCTCAGGGTCCCTTATCACACCTCCAAAACCAGTAGGTCCCAGGTTCCCTTTTGTAGCCCCATCGAAGTTCATCTTGAAGGCACCGAGGGAGGTTTTTTCCAAGACTCAGCGCTGCTAGTTTGCTTGACTGTCTTGCTGAGGTGAGAATTTTTTAGAGGTAATTATGTTATTCCACAACCTTGAAGGATTTGATTTTATGTTGCATCTGCTTCTAAATATTCCTGTGACCAATATGTGAGAGTTAAAGATTCTTTTAAATGAGCAACAAGATTTTCCCATATTCCTTCGACCCAACGTTTTTTGTTTTCAAAATTTTTTAGATTACAGGTCTTCCAAATTTCCCATACCATGAAGCCCGTGTATAAATCCCATATTCTGTTCACAGTTTTATTTTTGAATATATTCTTAGGCCACTTAGAAATGTTTATACTAGGTCTATTGATGTGTCTGCCATTAGATTTGAACAGTCTGCTTCCTCTTTCCCAGATCGTGATAGCTGTTGGGAATTCATCCAGCAAATGATTTATGGTTTTAATGTTGTTTTCACATATACTGCATCTTGAAGGTCCCGATATCCCTCATACTTGAATGTTATCCCAAGTGAGGATTCTGCATTTGAGAATGATCTAGCAGAAAGCTGCAATCTTGGGCCACCAATTCCCTCCCCATATTTTCCTCCATTTGGCTTCCTTTTCCTTCCTGTGAGTTTCATTCAGCACCCCTATATCTTCTTTTATGTTGAACCTTCCAATATTGGAGTATCCCCACCAAATTTTTTCTATACCCTCGTTCCGGGGGATCTTCCTAGAGCATAGGTCTGTGTATAAGTCTTCAATGTCCTTTGCTGGTGCCATATTTTTCCACCGATATTTCCTTTTCCAAGTCCTGAACAACTTGTCAGAGGACCCATGGTCCCAGAATTCCTTCACCATCTTTACCCAGCTGAGCTAAAGGTGGGATTTGAGAGTTGGTATTTCATCCCAATTTTTGATACAATGCTCTTGGTTCCAATCCTCACTAACGAACTGAGCAAAGTTGCCATCTATTATCTCCCAAAAACGGTGTTTTTGGATGAGGTTCTGATTTTCCTAGGCCGATTTCCAGATACTGGAACCCAGGAGGTCTTCTCCAAATCTTATCAACATTTGTTTTGGCCAGTTATGAGCATACTTCATGTGCCAAATATTTTCACATGGTTCTAATTTATCCATTTCCACCATATATTTGATCCCATAGATTTGTTGGTATCTAGCGGGTCTCAGAGACCCAAACCTCCCACATTTTTGGGCTTGCAAAGCATTTTCTAGTCTAACAAAGGCCATTCTATGTGTAATTCATCTCCTCCCCACAAAAATTTCCTTTGGATATTCCTGATTTGCTTAATCATAGATTGAGGAGCCACCAAAACCGAGAAAAGATACAACAGCATCGCCTGGAGGACAAACTTCACCAAGATAAGTCTGCTTGGGAAGTTAAGGGATCTGAATGTCCATAGGCTGAGTTGCTTCTAAATTTTTTCCAGAAGGTCCTTCCAGGAGACCTTCTCAATGGTCGGTTTAGCCAGTGGAGCTTTTAAATACTTGGAGGGGAGGCCGCCCTCCAAGAAGCCCAGAATTCTTAAGATATTCCTTTTCCTAAATTTTGAAGTATTAAAGAAGTAAACTTGTGATTTTTCCTTGTTGATTTCCAATCCACTGGCTTCCAAGAAGGTGTCTAGCCTCTCTTTGATACCACGAGCCTCCCGTACCATGGACGACCCCATAAGCATCATGTCATCGATGAACTATTGATGAGTTTGGGGCTCGAGCTCATTAGTAATGGTTAGTCCTTTGATCTTATTCTCCACTCGTAGGTTCTTGAGCATTCTACCAAGTCCTTCCACTACTACGATGAACAAAAAATGGGACAGTGGGTCACCCTGTCTGATACCATGAGATATTTAGAAGGGAGAGGAAGGTGAGCCATTAACTAAAATAGAGAAGAAGCTGACAGAAGATACCAAATTCATGACCCACCTGATCCATTGATCAGAGAATCTGAACGCCTTGAGCATCCCTACTAAGAATTGCCAGTTTATTTTATCATAAGCTTTAGATAGACCTAGCTTAAGGAGAATACCTGGAATTTTCCCAATTTTGACTAAGTGGATGGTTTCATGGATTAAGATGATGCCATCCAAAATTTCTCTGCCTTCAAAAATCCCTGCTTGCTCAGGAGAGATAATTAGGGGATGCAGAGGGCGTAGTTTATTAGCAATACTTTTGGAGATAATTTTGTAAATGACATTGCATAGGGCTATCGATCTGAGCTTCCCAGGGTCTTCTATTCTTGAATCTTTAGGGATAAGTGTCAAGAAAGTTGCATTTAGAGATTTCATAATATTACCTGAATTCCTGGAGTCCTCCACCAAATCCCAAACTTCATCTTTCATCCAATCCCAGTGTACATGGAAGAAGTTGGTGGTGAATCCATTAGGTCATGGAGTTTTATCCTTAGCCATGTTCTTGACCGCCTCTTCGAATTTGTCCATCTCTATAGGTTTCAACAATATAAGGTTATGTTCTTGAATTATGACCCGAGGGATGTGCCTCAAGACCTCCCTATGAGAAGCCTCTCTATCCCCATCTAGTTCCTCCAGAAGGTTAGCAAAAAAGGAGTTAAGGGTGAGTCCAATATCTTCCTGGGTTTCGACAATAAGACCTTCTTCAGTTCTTAGTCTGGTCAGACAGTTTCTTTGACGATGGTGGATGGCCGCTTTGTGAAAGAAGCTAGTATTTTGTTCTCCTTCATGGAGCCATTTCACTCTAGCTTTCTGGTTCCAGGATATTTCCTCTTGGTGTTTTCTTTGACTGAATTCCTAGAGAAGAGAGCTTTCCTGCTCCCTAATATCCACCGTGAAACCTGACTGCATGCCTTTGATTTGTACTTCTTTTCTTTTACTGTCCAACTCCAGTTTTGCTTGGAAGATGTTACCAAAAGATTCTTTGTTCCATTTCTTAATTTTTGATTTGAGTATTTTGAGCTTTTTTTGGAACTAGTACATCCGTGTTCCCCTAATGGTTGGGATTTACTCCCACCATTCTTTAATTTTTCCTTGGAAGTAGGGCTGAAGCAGCCAAAATTTCTCAAAGTGAAAAGGTCTGCATAGGTTAGTATCCACATTTTCCCATTCAAGCTTGATAGGCCAGTGGTCAGATTCGGCTGATGGAAGGACCGACGCCTTCAACTCTCCTCCATTCATCATGATGGAATCCGACACCAAAAAATGGTATAGACGATAGGATATGCCCATGTCTCCCGTCCTTTTGTTGTTCCAAGTAAAAGTGTCGTTATTTGATCTTACATCTATCAATTCGAGGTTATAGATAAATTCATTAAAGGAATCATTTATGGGGTTTAGATGTCTTATCCCACCTTTCTTTTCCTCTAGATTCCTTATCAGGTTGAAGTCCCCTCCAATGATCCAAGGTTTTCCTTCCATCATACCATTAAGCATCCTTAGGGAGTCCATAAATTTAATTTTCTGCTCTACCCTTGGAGGACCATACACATTGGTAATGAATCCCCGTATGCCAGTACCTAAGATGTGAAAGGTAGGAGAAAGAGAATGTTGGGTTGCAGAGAAGTTATAGAGGAAAACCTATTTTGGATTCCATAGAATTCCAATACCTCCAGTGTCCTTATTAGCATCCACCACTATGCTCTCGCATCCTTTCCAGACTTTTCCTCCTATACTCTTTAGATCTGTCTCAGAACATTTAGTTTCCTGCAAAAAAATCACTCCTAGCTTTTCCAGTTCAATCTTTCTCCTTAGAAGATGAATCTTCAAGGTGCTACTACAACCTCTTATATTCTAGGATGTGATCCGCATTAGGAACTTATTTATTTGTGGGAGAGAGAGCCACATCTATGGTAGGATACTTCCCTAAAGCCACCAATTGAGCTCCAACCATTTGGATTCTTTGCACATTACTATGTATGCCTCGGGTTTCATTCTTAGTTTTCTTTTTTCCCTTTGGATCTTTGAGGTATTCCACCGAGACCCCTAGAAATTTGATTGTTTTGGATTTGATTATCGCCTTTTCCAGTGGGGTAACTTGTTGTGGGAGAATATTCTTGGGGACCTTCACTGAGCAAGTTGTTTCTAGCCCAACCAAGTCTAGTTATCCTATCTCCATTTCTTCTTCCTCCTCCACCTCCTTAGTCTTGTTGGTTTCTTCCTTTATTTCCTGATGTTCTTCATGGATCTGGATCTTTGAGCTTGGATCCTTTTCTTGGGGTTGCTAGGGTGGGTCCTATGCTACACTTTCTTAGTTATAGATGCATCGATGGGTTGCTGGTGTTGGGTAATTATGCTTGTATCCATTTCTGAAATGTTCTTCTGTTGTATGTTAGGTCCTTGAGGTTCTTGGAGGACTTCAAACTTGTTTTATGTTTGGACTTTCTTGAATATTTCAAGGCCGGTGGACTTCTTGGATGATCTCTTCTTATTTTGGATGCGGGTAAACCCCCCTACGTCTTGATTTTTTTGTTCTCTTGTTCCTCCTGGTTTTTTATTTTGTGGGAAATCTCTGAATAGATGGCCATGTTCGTGACATCTCCTGCATCTAAACGGTATTTGTTCATAATCAATTGCTTGGAACCAATATTCATCCTCCCATGTTAGATCTATTCCATATGGGATATATTTTGATATATCAAGATATATGCAGATCCTGGCATAGGAGGTGTACCTTCTCTGTCGAGTTTGCTCGGAGACTTTTACAAAATTTCCTAGACTGTTCCCAATTTCCATTAGGATTTATTTTGACCAATATGCCGTTGGTAGGGAATACTTTCTGATCCATACCAGATCAATTGTGAGATTCTCCTTTTCTGGATTGAATCTTTCTTTCCACGGTCTCAAGAACAGACCGATAGAGTTAAAGAAATAAGACCCACTTTCAAAGATTCTAGTTCTGCCTTCTTCTTAAAAAAAAATAACCGTGAAGAATCCTTTTGCTCCTAGTTGAAGGTCATAATGGCCTTAAGGTTTCTAAGTGGTGTTTATCCACCACATTAGGGTTTTTTGTGAAGGACAAATCCCTACAAACTTACCTATGAGAACACGATCCTTCATGTAGCTGATATCTTCCCTAATTGGGGTCAATTTGATCTGTAGCTTTGGAACCGTCTTTGATTTGGGTAAACATTATACCATTCTTTGTTCACTTCCTTTGTCATGATTCCTTTAATAGTTCCACTAGTGCCTTCCCCTGCCTTCCCCAATTGGGAGTAGGAGATTGGCCTTTTCCCCTTATCTAAATCAATTTCCATGGTCGAGCTCTAAATAGGGGGCGATGCCCCACCATCCGAGGGCTCGCTCATCCCCAAACCAGATCGCCTATCCCCACTTACCAGACCCTACAACTTGAAACCCCCATCAATTCCTCCCCCCTTTCAAATCGCCATCCTCACCGTTTCCCACATACATGTCCTATAATGACAACATCTAAATATTGTGTGTATAGGAATCTTAGAACTGGTTTAATTTAAATTTTAACCAAAAAACTTCAGCTAAGTTCATTGAGTACTTTTATTTAAAGAAAAGCATTAAAAATATTAAAATAGTGGCTCATATTTATTTGAAACAACAGTAGAAGTAGTGATTCAAAATTGCTTCAAAAAGGGGAATTTCAGTACAGGTCGTTCCTACATCAAGAAAGAAAAACACTTTTTCTATAAAATCATATACGTCTAGTGCTATTTTAAAAGCCAAGAGAAAATGTAATAAATGGAAGTGTGCTGCAAGTTCAGCGTCTTACATAGTTGACATAAAGCCGTAACCTTAGTTTATTTTTTTTAATAAATTACATTTAACAGCAGAAAGGCCTAAAGCCTTGAAATCTAGCTTACTTAATGGTTATCAATGTAGGCATTGATCAAAATATCAGACATTAGAGGAATTTTGGGGTCTAAAATGGGCCTCCTAAGGAAAATAATAAAATAATAGTTAAAATAATAAAATAATATTGATTAATTTTGGAGGAAGAAAGAAAAAAACTACTTTTTGTGTTCGTATTTTCGACATATATCCCTGTGTTTTTACTCAAATTTCGATCGGGAGAGCTCGTTGGATGCGGAATTTGATTCCGCATCCAACGAGTACCCACACTGCATACTTTTTACGGACCCCGCTACCCCAAAAACAAGAAATACCTGAAAAACGTGATGATGACATCATCATCACATTTTTTTAGGTATTTCTTGTTTTTGGGGTAGCGGGGTCCGTAAAAAGTATGCACTGTGGGTACTCGTTGGATGCGGAATCATCACATTTTTTTCAGGTATTTCTTGTTTTTGGGGTAGCGGGGTCCGTAAAAAGTATGCACTGTGGGTACTCGTTGGATGCGAAATCAAATTCCGCATCCAACGAGCTCTCCCGATTGAAATTTGAGTAAAAACACAATGAGATATGTCGAAAATACGAACAAAAAAAGTTTTTTTTTTTAATGACAAATATGACAATTCAACCATTATGGTTGACTTATTTTATTGAAATTCTATTGGTTCTTGAATTCGAACTCACAAAAACTTATTTTGGCACATTTTCTTATAAGGCCCATTTTAGACCCCAAATTTCCTCTAATGTAACCTAAGAGTTATAATGGATGTAGGCGAAAAATGAAAGTCCACCTCGACCTCGAGGCTTTTGATCCCAGTACAAGTTGAAGCGACTGAGTTTTGTGCTTCAAAACTTAAAAGAAAGGAACTGGATCTTTAGACTGAAGGACATGCCGAGTTTTACCCCCAGTTTGCTTAATAATGTGAAGGATGAGTTCTTCAGCTGAAATGTTGCTTACCAGGTAGTGAAGCCAACCACTTCTAGCTTTGAAGACCTTTCTCCTTCAACACATATGAAAGGAGGTTAATGACAGTTGACAGACCTTTCCAAACCAAAAACAAATTAGGAAAGTATGGAGTTTTCGTGTCTTTCTATACCTGCGCTACTGAGAGAACTGATAGTGGTGACACCGAAGATAACACTATTAATACAACCTCTAGAAAGCTTTGATGAGCCTCTCTAGATTGAAAACCAACATCCCTAAACAAGTTCCCTTAAAGACATTTCCTAGAAAATCGCATCACATTGCTCGATTCGAGAAGGGTGTACTGTCTTAGTGACTACCCTTTGAGGACACGGTGGTTGTATGGTGGGGCCCCTCAAAGAGCTAAAGGCCATTCTGTACACTGTCCAAATTTCTACATCACAATCACATTAATAGCCTAAGTGGCAACCAAGTGGCAGTTACGGGTGCTGTCAGTGTTTTATTTTTAGACTCGATCATGATTCAATGGTTTTCTTCCTAGGCGTATTGCAAAAACCTTGAATTTTAGCTTGTATCATAGTCATTTATTTGGAAAACCTCCTTAGGCCATTGTCTTGAAGGTTAAGGGTTAAACAAGCGATCTTTAAAATAATTCCGGTGTGATCTTTGGGCTTTCGATTTTTAGAAACTCTGTTGAATACGTACACCTCTATAAATATATGCATATATTTACATATTCTTACTTAAAAACATTCAAAAAAGCCTTGTACACATATATGAATATATATATGGTTGAGTGAGAAACCTTAGAACAATTTGGTATAATTGTTGGGATTTCGATTTTGTTATCTTATAAAGAAAACTAAGTTGAATATGTGTATATATATATATGTATATGTATGTATGTATATATATATGTATGTATGTATGTATGTATATATATATATATATATTATATATATATGTATATATGTATATATGTATATGTATAT
>LPNX010718388.1:0-29368 GCA_001517045.1 Pseudotsuga menziesii | reverse complement strand
TATATATATATATATATGTATATATATATATATATATATGTATATATATATATATATATATATATACGTATATATATATTTATATAATGTGCTTACTGGGAAACTACTTAAAGTAGGAGGGAAACCAGTCTAGTCGTGATAGGTTGATCTCTTGTAGAAATAAGATTTCACTTGTAGCTTCTATAATATGGTAATGCCATATTAAAGAATTAACATGAATAGGTGAAGTTACAGGTCCTAATACAATGTAGATACATAGAAAATTGTTTTAAAGAATCTTTGAAGTAATGGGATCTTACTTGATATTGTGGTATCAACATACTTGCATGATGCTACACAGATTTGAAGTTTAGTTGTAAACCTATCAAGTAGTTTAAATTTTTATCTGAAGCTAAGTAAGCAGTACCAAAACTTTGAAAAGCATCCTCCATAGGATTAAGGTCTATATTATTTTTCTATAGTAGTTTACTGAAAAATTTAAGTTACAGCAGCTCTGATATAAATCATTCTATGGAGAGTACAACTAAGCATGAAAATTCCAAGAATTTAAGAGAAGAGAAAAAAAATCACTTTGTTGTCGGTATTTTACAATTATACAGAAAAAGTCCTTATTAGATTCTGCTCAAATAAGATAATGCTATCAATTAATTTTCAATGTCTTACCTCCTTTGAGTATTGATCCACTCTTGAAGGCTTGAGTTGCATTTGTTTGTAAACAATTCCGACTATAATACATTGTTTACCATATTTAAGTCCTAAAATTGTACACATTGCATAATAGAAAAAAGACATACAAATGCAAATGTTTGACTTGACAAATATTGGATCAAATTCCTCCTCAATGGAGTGTAATGAATCATATTCAAAGGTTATGATTTCTTTCTCAACTGGTTGGGATTGGTAAATCTTTACCTATTCTAATTTATCACCCCTTTCTCGAAAAAGACAATTGTTTAGAATAATTGATAATGTCATGTATTTTCTTTTTGACACATTATAAGGAGATACATAAGGGACCAACCTATGTGCATTTTTTTCTTAGAAAGGAATTTACATAATAAAATAAAATCCCATAAGTATTCACTCTTTTAAAATATACAGGGTTGTCTTTGTTGCTCTGTTGTAGAGGTGAATATCACAAATTAAGGGTAGTCTTATCAACTAGGGTGGTTTGTAACTCTAAAGTAGCATGCTCTATGGGTGTCTTTGGAATAGCTGGAATTTCATGTCCTTGTAAGGTTTGGGTGACCAGTTGGCTTGTGTATATTCAAAAAGTAACTAAACCATAGTAAGTAAAAGAAACCACTCTTGAAAATTCCACATTTTTGCAGCACACATTTTCAAAATACAAAGAAAATTTGTTCTCATTTCCAACCCCTATATCTAAGATGGTTTCCTCTCTTCACTATGGAAATCGTGGATCAAATTGAGTAGTGTTTATCCGTAATTGGGGAACTTATATCCCACTCAATTGATCAACACGGATACTCATGGAAAAAAATATTCTTAGTCTTAATTATCTATCTCTGATGCGAATAACTCATTCAATAATTACATGAAATCCACAAGGAACATTAGCAATTCTCAAATCTGCATCTAATAAATAATGACATTAACTTGAAAATGATGGGGAAAATCCAAAATATAAACAAATCAAATCTAATCCAAACATGAATGTGATTTTGTAGCTTCCTGAGGAATGATCTATCGCTGCACCAAATGGGACCCCTTTAATCATCAATCGATAGAAAGGATATTTATTTCCATGCTCAAAATTAGGGTGTTTGTTCAATCTCTAATCTATTGTGAACAACCAATTAAGTAGACAATCCCACACTCTTATCCTTCTACGCATATGGATTTTAAATATTGATTGGTCATGTATAATACTCTTGTTTTCTTTGCTTAGTATCTCCCCCAATTGTATCAAAGACCTTCCACTCCTAGAATGGGATTATTTTTAATCTGTATTCTTATTAGGATTTATAATCCACCCTTGTCTGAAGTAGTCTATTAGATTATGTTTTCCTAATTTATGAGTCATTTAATTATTATTGGTTCCACTAGTACCATTGGATACACTTGGACTAATGGGGCCACTGGTACCAGTCACTAGAGTGTGGGGAACACATATAGAGGTTAAATGCAACCAAATTCACCTTCATGCATTTGTTTATGTGGCTCCTAGACCAATCCCTACAATTTAGGAGCCACTCAGAGTGTCACCACCAACCTCCTTCAGGTGTTGGTAGTTGGTAACTAGTCATCCTAAGTTATTCTCCAGTTACATTCAGTTAGATTTCCTACAGTTAAGTTAGCACCAGTCTTGCATGGATACATGTGGGAAGGTTCCTATTCTCACCTACTTCTCACCTAACACATTAATTCAACTAGTTTAACATATTATAATTGATGGATAGACTGAATTAGACATTTTGAGTTAGCTAGTGAGCTCCGATAGTGATTTAGGCACTCCTAGTTAGCCATTCAGTCATTCTTGACTTGGTAGATTCGAATCATATCCACATGATTCAAATTCTCCTTTATGTAACATTCATGTATACTACTGGAAATAATATATTTTATACTCTAATTATAATGAGCAATACTTATTTGTTTTCAGTGAAATTTGTCTTGTTTAGTGTGTATTGTTCATTCCATTCCACTGGATAATAATACAATTCAATTGAACTCATTTCTTGAAGATCAATGGCACAATAATTCAAACAATTCACACACTCCTTTCCCAACAAGACACTCTCAACAAAAAAAACTCACCCAATGTCGATAGGAGATACAAAGAAAAGGGCACACCAACATGCTAGGGATATTTGCAATATTAATTGGCCATGTAATGTTTTTGCATCTTTCCACTTAATTTTTGGTTTTCTGTGTATTTAAAAATAAATAAATGGCCTGAAAAGAACCTAGTGGTGATTAAAATATCCAAGGAAAGGGATAAAAATTCCCAGCAATAATATAATCTCCCATGCAATCACAAAAACACTTCAAGCCACACAAATTCTCCCCAGCAAGTGATAAATAGTCCCAACATTGTTTTAAAATGCCTGAACACTATTAAAGCATCCATACTTTGATAATAACAACTCCACGTGCTTCAAAATTCACCCAATGATGATAAAAATTCCCCAGGAACTTCAATACTTTCCCATGCACTTAAAAATTCTCCCAATGATCATAAAAAATCCCCGGGCACTTTAAAATTTTCCCTAGGCACTTCAATATTCTCCCAAAAATGATAAAAAATCCGCATGCACTTCAGTATTTTCCGAGGCACTACAAATTCACCCAATGATGATAAAAACGCCCCAAGCACTTCAAAATTCATCCAATAATGATAAAGACACCCCAAGTGCTTTAATACTTTCCCTGGCACTTCAGTTTCTCCCAACAACCAATCGACTCATCTCTCGCAAAATAAAATTCACCTATCTATGGTTAAAATCACCGAGGCACAAAGATAACAACCCAGTGATGTATGCAAACATCTGAGGTAATCACAAAAGTTAGGAAATGCAAAAATTCCCTAGGGAATGATGAAAACACCCAAGCACGAGAATAATTTGCCCATTGAGTAGGAACAAAAACCCAAGTAGTGCAAGTCAAATACATTTAAAATTTTCAATATAAAAACTAGTTATAAAATTGCAACAACTCTTAGAGGAGAGCCATTAATTTCATGATTCATATTGGAATGGATGGTGGTAGTTTTTGAGTTGTTGGAATTTGTATTTTGAAACACATTGAAAACATGGAAGAAAACCTCACATATATAACACCTAAGAATGAATGATTAATCCATATTCAACTCAATAAATAAATATGAAGAAACCATTTATTGTGTTTGAGATTATTTAGGCTACTTACACCAAAATATTGAAATATTCAATCATAAAAAACTTCAAATATTCAACTACAAGTTACATAATTTCTCTTTATTTCTTGGAATTTTGAAGCTTTTGGAACTATTTACATCTTGGGCATGTCAATGTACACTTGAAGAAATAGTTTAAATAATGATACTCCATATGGTTCCAGCAAATGCTAATTTTTTAGTGTGAATATGAACTCTTGATATTCCAAAATTCAATTTCCTTCCATTTAAATCAAACTATAATACATTTTTGTTAGGGGTATTATTGCATATGTAAGGATTGTTGCTAAGTAAATGTTCAAAGTTAATTGAAAGTGGTTCCTTTTAGCTCAATGGCCAAATGGATTTGAAGGATTCTTCACAACAATTCATTTTGATTTCACATCATATTTATGGAAGCAAATGTTGTGTCTCCATGACATATGTCTTTAATAAGAAACTATTAAATTGTAGAATGGTATTCTACATCATTATTATGTTGGCAATGGTTAATTTCAATGATAATTTCATTCAGTTCCAAAAGTATGATAAAATTGATTGACAATGGCCATTATTATTATAAGTAGTTAAACCTATATCGTGGTCATAATCATTAGGTTTTCCAACTTGAAATATCACTTGATTCATTTTATCAAGTATTTTTTCCAAGGCAATTCAATGGCTTGTTGATTAGAAGAAATGGTTTACTTGTCAGTAAACATAGTTTTAACTATTTAGCACATTGTATATAGAGCTTTATAACTAGGATAAATAGACTCCATTCATCACAATTCATAGTGATTAAAAAAAAAAAGATCCACGTCAGAAGGAAAAGGAAATCAAATTTTACATTGTCTTTCTTGACATTTTTTACAGATTAGCTATATTTTACAAGAATCTGCATAATTTTCAAACCAAGGACATGTTCAATAACAACATAAGGAGAAGGTGGTTATCTAAAAAGAAAGGTACAAGTTGTTAGAATGTTAATGGCTATTTTTTTCCTCCAAGAGTTTGCACAAATGATGAACCTTAAATAAATTGCTCTGAAGTATGAACCATAACATAAAATGGAAAGTAGAGAGAGTCAAGAAAATTATCATATTTATAGGATACAAAGAGACATCACTCATCTAAATACATACTACACATGATAGAGATAATCATACTAGTTAGGCTCATAACATAAAAACATATAGATAAAGACCTTTCTACAACATTTCATCATGAAAATTCATAGACAATAGCATATCATCCTCCTTGCAATCTCCATAAGTTACCAAATAAGAAATATGACCCTTTTGTATCATTTTATTAAACATATGAATAAAAAAACATTATGTCTTTTATGAGAGTTTCTTGAATAATTTGAACAATCATACTTGAATGATAAGACAAGATAACTTAATTTTATCAAAGTCCAAGAAGTGACCATATATAGGTTGAAAGCATTGATAGGTACATCATAAACAATACATATTGGGAGTAAGGTAAAATCCTATAAAAAATATCTAACCTCTAACGTTACAGACCTAGAATATAAATTTTGTAAAGATGCAAAGCTAGGAGTAGTAGATAAAGGAGGATCTCTATCAAGAGATAAAGAACGTATAAATTGTCCAAAATTTGTGCAATGTTTTCCCAATTGTCCAAATGTACAATTTAAAAGTACTCATATAGAATTTTTTCCTGTTATACCAAAATCCTGTCAGCATCATGTGATAAGACATTTGACATACCTACTTGCCCTGAATCTCGGCTCTTGGAGTGGAAACTCATGCTAATTGTCAATCTTCCATGAAAATTCCCAGCACCATGATTTCCCCTTTGTCCAAGAGTGGTACCTTGCTTGCATTGCCTATCCCTTGTTGTCCACAAGCAGTGCCACCGCTTATGGCCCTTAGTCCATAAGCGTTTCTTACCAGAACTGCTCTGTCATTGAAGGAGAAATGCGGTACCCTGGGTAAAAAGGGAAAAATAGAAGTTTCTTGAGGCTTCTAGATGATAACCCTCATGTCCTCCCTTATCCCTAACATTGTGGTTCAGTTGAGCTCAAGATCCCTCATCCTAGGATCTTAGAGGCCACCTCATCCACTAATCTCTCAACCTACCCTATCCATTGAGCCTTATAAATACAAGCTCATATCCATGGTTGAGGGGAGAACTCTTAAGGTATTGTTATGCTGTTGGATTGATCACTTGGCCCAAGACCATTTGGAGAGCATAGAGAGCTAGAGTCAGAGCTTATGGGGATGATAATGTTTGGTTTCATGGAGATGCATGTCAACACTAAGGCTTGGTTGTAAACTACTTCATATTTCTCTATTAATGCAAGTTGATTTTTGTCCCACATATATTGTTGTTGTTTGATTTCACATGTATGTTGTTATATTCCTTAGTCACTAACATGGACCAGTAGATTATATTCTAGTAGTTTCGATTTGTTTGCGTGTTGAAGCTTATTGCAGCTATATAGGGTAACTATCGAGGCATTACATTCGACGTATCTACGGCATTTAGGGAGAGTCTTCAACCTCTATCCTCTATTTGTTTTGGATCTGAACCATTCAGACTAGTGGAACACCTTGCTATCCACAGGAGGTGAAATATTCCAGCTAACAAATCTAGCGACTCTACTGGGGAATAGATATATGTATCAGTTGTTCTGATGTTCCTCAGTTCTGCAACTCTTGTCTGAATCCAGGCTCCTTCTCCAACTCTCTTCAGTCAGATCTACTTTCTGAATTGATCTATTTGGGTTTGAAACTTCCATATTTGTTCAGATCTTAGTCATCTCGATCTTTTATGCTTTGTTTTCATACTCAATCTAGCAGTATTTACCTTGATCTAGTGTTTTTTCTGACTTGATCCATCGTTCTCTTTGTGTTTTGTTCATCTACAGGGAACCAAACCTGTGCATTGTATGAGGAGCGGTGCCACCGCCTGAACAGAGTGGGTAGCATGCGGTGCCACGCCTATAACCCATTGGCGAGAAGCGGTGCTGGGATAGAACCACCCTATCAACACCAGAGAAGCACAGTGCCAGGTAGGCATCATTCCAAGACCCTTTTTTCTCATTTTTTTTGTAAAAAATTGAGTTGTGTTGCTTTCAGTTCTGCACTGTCAGACTTGTGTGATAGAATCTTATGCTTGTGGCTTGAAATTTTATGGTTTAAGATTGGTTTGATTAGGAAATTCAAAGGCTAGATTATGATTTTTGAGTGTTCATCCGCTTCTATGATTGTTGGTTGTGTCTGCGAAAGGATTTCTTGTTTTTTGAAAAGCTTAGGGTGCTAGTAAGATATATTTTCATTTCTACTATATAGACTAAAAGAAAAACACTAGATTAGCTTCTAGGTTTCATTTCTTGTTTGCATAGTAATATTCTTTTTCCTTCCTTCAAAAAAGAAATTTTTTGACTGAGACTAGGATATCATCATTGAGCATTCGACATTGGTTTTCTGATTGGCTTCATAAGATTTCAGGCTCTTCATGTTCTTTCATCTCTTATGTATTTAGAACTATCTCAATAAAAATACAAAAATATGGTAGTTTTAAGTTAGATTTGCTTATGTTTTGAGAAAATTGAAAAAATAGAGTGCATTTGCATATAGGTGTGCTTCTTGTTTTTCTTTTAGGAAAAGAGATTCTTCCCCTTCTCATTGCTTTCAGAAAAGAGAAATCAGTTTGGAAAATTATTGCTTGTCTTTGATTTGGTGTTCATGACTGTTGTTTGGAAATATTTTTGGTTTTAAGAAAAAAAAAATACTCTCTTTCCCTCCCGTAAGTAGGCATATTGAACGGTAAAGCGAAATATTTTGCACAAGCATATTGCATGGTATTACTTTTCTATTAAAACATCATGCATTCACCTAACCATCCACTTTAAAATTAATGGTAGTTATAGGTTAAAATTTACGTAGCAATTGGAGTGATAGGTTAGAGACGTGTTGGGCGTTGTTAAGCGTAGGAGCTGTCGTTATTTGTCAGCATTACATTCTAGGACTCACACAGTTCTTCCACGTACCGTCAGTATATCAAGCGACCTTTCACATACCCTTGAGGTATATAGAAAGGTTCTTCACGTACTTGATTGTATATTGGAAGACCCCTTGTGTACGGTTATGCTTTAGACAACACTACTATCGATTCGAGCTCCCACGTACCTTGAGCATATCGGGAGACCCCACTAGGATACCTTATCTATCTGAGAAAAGCCCTTTGGATGTCTTTCTTGGAGCCATACACTGAAAACAGAATCCGGGGAGATTACTACGCACATAACCTCGAGGTATATTGTGAGTGGCACCTTCTTGACAATCCTGGTGAGAGACCTGACTTTTTGAACTCCTCCTATCATTTTAAGTGTGCTTGTTTTGACCTATAGCTTGTGCAGGGAAATCTTTTGGTGTGTTTTCTAGATTTTTAGACCCTAGGTTAGATAGGAACTGTACAAACTGGATGAGTTAAGATAGTCCAGAAGAGTACGGGGCTTGCCACCTGATTTTATTCCTGGTTCAGGAGAAAATCCAATGGAAGCTATTGACCAAAAAGCTGCTACCACCTCCCAAGTGGGAGATAATGTGGTTTTGGAAAGTGGAGTACCATATTCTTCACACTTGCCTCCCTTGGTCCAACAACCTTCTCAGGGAAATACCTTGTTCCATTCTCCCACAGAAGGTCATGTTGATGATACAACCTATCCGGATTTTGGTCCCAATGCTCCATTTTGGGATACCTCTATAGGACAGTCCATTGCCTCATTTGGCACCTGTTTAAATTCTTCTGGAGATGAAGAAGAACGTAGGAGATACCATCCTGCCATTCTCCATGCATAGGAGATTGATAAGAAAATAGATGAAATATTAGGCCCATCACCATCACATTCCACATCTGTTCCTATGGGATATCATTCACTTTCCTATTCTATGAGACCCATTGAACCGATTATAGATCATGCAGTAACACCACACAACCCAGGTCAAATTACCACCCCTATCACCTCTCATGTTTTGTCTGTTCCTAATCCTCCTAGGACTTCTACACCTGGGGCCCAACCTTCAATTCCCGTTTCGTCAGTACCTTCTATGCCGAGGGGCAACCCCAAGCACAACCTATGTTATCTGGCACCTGAATTGTACCTAGTCAAGGGAAGACCTTTAATATAGAACCATCTACAGTTTATGTCCCTCCCACCCATACTAATGTGGTGAATCGAACCAACAATCCCATCAACAGGTACTTCTACTGGTGGCTTGGCAGGATCGGTGCTGGGGTGAGGAGCTTAAGGAATCAGGTCATAAAGAGTTCCAGATTGGGACTAGACCAAGTCCAGGTACTGATCCTGACTAATAGCCTGCTCTTCGATAATGACACTGCCCATAGCCACATCTCACGCAATAGGAGGCAACAAGGATTTGGTGAACCAATCAGCTAGTAACTGATCCGGAATAGGGGCCTTAATAAGCCTTCTCCGCCTTCTCCACTCATGAATATGATCGAAAATGTGGGTGGAGGTGTTCTGTCATAGAGAGTTTAAAACATCAGTTCCTATTTCATACCAAATAGGGAGATGAAAGTGTGAAAGAAACACATTTTCCAACGAGCCGAAATACACAAATGAATGTTGTGGGAGTTCAATGTACCACTTCGTGGCCTCCCATTCTGGTAAAGTTACCATTCGATATCCCAAAATTCGATGGGAAGCAGGGAGACGATCCGAAGAACCATGTTATGACATTCCATTTGTGGTGTTTTTCAAATTTCCTCATGGATGACTCCGTTCGGTTATGATGCTTTAATCAAACTTTGACCGGTACAGCTGCGAAGTGGTACATTGAACTCCCACAACATTCGTTTGTGGATTTTGGGTCGTTGGCAATCGTGTTTCTTACACACTTTTAGATCCCTATTCGTTATGAAACCGGTATTGATCTTTTAACCTCTCTGTGACAGAACACCTCCACCCACATTTCTGATCATATTCATGAGTGGAGAAGGTGGAGAAGGCTTATTAAGGCCCCTATTCCAGTTTAGTTACTAGCTGATTGGTTCAAAAAATCCTTGTTGCCTCCTATTTCTTGAGATATGGATATGGGCGGTGCCATTACCAAAGAGAAGGCTATTAGTCGGGCTCAGTACCTAGACTTGGTCTATTCCCAGTCTGGAACTCTTTATGACCTGATTCCTCATGCTCCTCACCCCAACACCGATCCTTCCAAGCCACCAGCAGAAGTACCTGTTGATGGGATTGTTAGTTTGATCTAGTGCCCGTCAGTAGTGAAAACTTCCAAGAAACCCCAAACTGCCACCCCTACTTCTTTTATTCCTAAGGTTTCCGCCAAGGTCAATTCTATTCAAAGTACTCAAACCTTGAGTAATAATAAAAAGAAAGGTAAAAATAGAAATAAAAAACTTGGAAACCAACAGGAGACTCCAATACCAACCAACAATGATAACAACAAGGGGAAAAGGAAGGAAAAATATCCCTATCTACTATGCGGTGGTGACCACTTTTCAAAGGAGTGTCCTCATCGGGATGAAATCTCCCAATTTTTGAAGTCCAATCCTGCACCTGCAGTACTTACGAATCCTTTTCCCTCTCAACAAAAACTGATAGACCACATGTCTAATTAGGGTAACTCTAGTTCGTCAAAGGAAATTTGTATGATGTCCTCAGATACCATCAGTATGCAAACTCGAAGTCAGAATTATGACAATCCCGCAGACAGGAAAGAAGACCATTCTTCTTCAGGGAAAGCTCCCTCTACTAGTTCTGTTGAATCCTCGTCTACTATCCCCTTATCTATCGAGAAGCCTACTCTCGACATGATTTTGCACCCACCTAAGAGTACTCTTCAGAAGGATGTATTTAATCCCAATGCCCGAGCTTCTCAATTTTATAATGTGGTTGAAGATCTCGCTCAGGCACCTTGTGCAATGTCTACCTTAGAGGTACTCCAAAGTTTCCCTACAAAGCATAAAAATTTGTTGACAGCATTACGAGCTTTAGACCCGGATATTACTAACTTGATTCATTTCAATGTTGAGAACTATAAGCCTAGATTACCACATAAACTTGCTTTTCAGATCATTATGAAAGTAGTGGGAAAGAAAGTTTTTCAAACTATACTAGATGAAGGAGCTTCGACCTTGGTTTTGTCTCTGAATTGTTGGAAGGCTCTTGGCTCTCCCGATCTTGTCACATCACCTACGAACCTCAAGGCCTTTGACAGACGGGGTTTCCAACCCCATGGTCTCATATCAGCCCTAGCGATCGAGCTAGGGGACAAAACTGTTTCCATCCAAGTAGAAGTGGTAGATGCCCCTTTAGATTACAACCTCCTTATAGGAAGGAATTGGTTCTATGCCATTACTGTTGTTACCTCAACAGCATTCTGAACAGTCCAATTTCTGCATCTAGGGAGAATTGTTACGATTGATCAACTTGATTTCTATACACCAGATGTTACTACCTCTACGGCTAATAACATCCCCATGTTAGGCCAGTCCCCTCCTCCTTACTAGTCGATTGGGGTAGGCATGTTGAAGGATTCATCCCTTATGGGGATTTTTCCATCCACTCCTCCTAGCACGGATACCGCGACAATCCATATGATCGCCTCATTTGATTATGAGCCTAAGGGTAAACATGTTGTTGAGTCCACCTCGTTGAGTCCACACGAAGCTATGTATGACACCATTCAAACCTTTTTCGATGATCACATGGATGACCTTCATCTAGTGGCTTCGGATACTTACCATTTACTGTACTGGTTAGAACCTTCTCTTCCCCTTCTAGATTATCTCTCTGAGACTTTTCCTTCCGATGAGTCCATTATGGAGATCATGAATACAGATGAGCCCATTTGGGAGGATCACCATCATAGATCCATGTTCCTCCCCAACACCAGTTCAGTTAGCCATGATTTTGCATCCTTGTTTCCTACTGATATTGTCAACATTCCCCAAAGTCCTATATTGTTGCAAGATACAGATTCTGAAAGAAACCTTTGCAACATTACTCAGACAAACCCGATTGACATATTAGCTAAGACTGATACTATCGAGCATGTTCATGTTGGGTAGAACTGCTCGACAGATGAATTTGAAGCATATAAGGAACTTTTTAAGGAATTCCGTGATATTTTTTCTTGGTCCTATGAAGAGATGTCGGGGATTTACCCTTCCATTGTGGTCCATGAGATTAAAACGTATCCCATGGCTAAACCTGTCAGGCAGAAACTTAGGCAAGTCCATCCTCAGAAGGCCACAGTTATTAAATCTGAAATTGAGAAACTTCTCAAAGCTGGGTTTATTTATCTTGTACCCTTGATGGAATGGGTATCGAACGTTGTCCCTCTCAATAAAAAGTAGGGCACCATTAGAGTTTGCATCGATTTTAGGGATTTGAATAAAGATTGTCCCAAGGACAACTTTCCTACTCTGCACATCGATCAGATTATCGACAATTGTGCTGGAAGTCTCATATTTTCATTCATGGATGGCTTCTCTGGCTATAATCAGATTGAGATATTACCTGTCGATCAGCATAAGATGGAATTCATTTTCCCATGGGGAACCTTTGCATATAATAAGTTACCTTTTGGCTTGAAAAATGCTGGAGCCACGTTCTAGCATGCGATGTCCTATGCATTTCACGATATTAAACATATTGTTGAACCATACCTTGACGACCTCTTTGCTCATTCACAACGACGGGAGGACCACCTTGGTCATCTTAGAAACATATTCCTAAGATGTCGTCATTATAATATACGGCTCAATCTACATAAATGTGTTTTCTGCGTTGAGACGGGACATCTGCTAGGCTTTGTGGTATCCAAATATGGCATCCGAATCGATCCTTTAAAGGTTGCCGCTATTTTAGATCTACCAGCCCCAACAAATCTCCTTGAACTCCAAAGTTTGCAAGGGAAGGAAAACTTTCTTCGTTGTTTCGTGTGCAATTTCACAAAGAAAATGCACGGTTATATGCGTCTCCTTAAGAAGAACACTCCATTCTTCTGGGATGACCAAGGCCAATGCACCTTTGATAATCTCAAGTACGCTTTGACTCATTTATGTGTGATACAGCCCCCAGATCATTCAAAGGGCTTTCTCTTGTATATTGTTGCCTCCACTACTACCATTGCCATGGTTTTAGTTCAGGAAAATCTCCACAGTCAGGAGCACGTGATTTATTACGCCAATAAGAATATTATGGATTCTGAAACCTGTTATTCACGTGTGGAAAAGTTAGCATTGGCCACGGTAATTGCTGTACAAAATTTTTGCCACTACATTCTGCTCCGCACTACCAACGTATTGGAAAACTAGAACCCGATGTATTACATCCTGACTCGTCAGGTGCTCGGGGGAAAATACTCCCGCTAGATCGTCGTCCTTCAGCAGTTTGATCTGGAGTTTGCCAAGGCCACATCAAAGAAATCCTTGGTATTTGCCGAACTTATGTGTGATATTCCCTATGCTTCGACGGAATCTGAGCCCAGTGATTCATATTGGATGAATTCTTGTTCCTGATTAGCACTACTAAACCTTGGTGTGGAGATTTGCTGATTTATCTCCAAACAAAGCGATTTCAGCCGCATTTATCTCATGATGAATGCTGCCATATCTGTCACCACGTGAAATACTATCTCATCATGAATGATACCTTGTATAGACGTGGGATTGACTCTATTCTCTGGTGATGCCTCACCCATGAGGAGGCTGAACATGTGTTGAATGATTGCCACTATGGAGCATGTGGCGGTCATTTATCTGGGATGGCTATAGCCCAGAAAATCCTTCACACTAGCTATTTTTATCCTTTTGTCTTCAAAGACTATTATGAGGCTTTTAATAAATGCCCACCTTGTCAACACTTTTATCCTAAAAAGCGCACCCATCCTGCTCTACTACACCCCATCATTGCCATTGGCCCATTCACCAAATGGGGGATTGACTTCATGCATTGTAAGCCTACCTCAGCTGGGGGGCATGGTTACATCATCATAGCCGTTGAATATTTCACAAAATGGGCTGAGGCCATTCCTACATATGCATAATATGGTAAGACTGCTGCTCTTTTCTTGTTCAATCATATCATAGCTAGATTTGGTGTTTCGTAGTCCATCGTTACTGATCACGGATCCCATTTCCATAATCAGATAATGGAGGAACTGGGTGCCAAGCTAGGTTTTCACCATGAAAACTCTACGCCGTATTATCCACAAGCTAATGGTCAGGTAGAGGCCATTAACAAAGTTTTGAAAACTATGCTTCATCGGATGGTTGGAGATCATAAATCCAACTGGCACCACGTTATTTTCTCTGCTCTTTGGGCTTATCAGAATTCTGTGAAAATAGCTACTGGTTTCATGCCATTCCAACTTGTCTATGGAATTGAAGCTATCTTACCAATCCAATGTCAGATTCCATCCTTACAACTTGCCATCGAACTTCTCCCAGACACTTCCATGGAGGAAGAAAGATTTTTGTACTTGAGTAACCTTGACGAAACTTGGAGAGATGCTACCTTGGCTAATGAGGCACATAAGAAATGCATCAAGGCACAGTATGATAAATCCGTCCAGCCTCATGTCTTTAATGAGGGTGACCTAGTATTGACTTATGATCAGAGATATGACAAACTAGGGAAGGGTATGTTCGAGTCCATGTGGTACGGACCTTTTGTTATTTCTAAGGTGTTAGAGAAAGGAGCTTACGAGCTCGTTGATTATGATGGAATCCCTTTGGGGAAACTTCGCAATGGGTTGTACCTAAAAAGGTACTATCCCTAGGTCTTGCTTGGGTAGTATCTTGTATATATGTATATTGATTGGCTTTCAGTGTGCTTTTAGTATTTTCAAGATGGTTTTGAGTTTAGTGTCCGCATCTGTTTATACCATGTTTTGGTCATGTAGATGGCTTTCTACGTCTTTGCTAATGGTGCTTTCTGCCACACCTTGAATCTCGCCTCAGCTGCTTGGGTCCTCTATTCCCCAGCTGAATATTTGGTAAGTTCAGGAGTGGTTTGTATAGGTCCTGCTACTAATAATATCACCGAGTATGAGGCAGTCATCGGTCTTCTAACTAAAGTTTCCTTGCAGGATGTTCATGATCTAGTAATTTTGATGGACTCACAACTTGTGGTTTGCCATTTAAACCATGTCTACACCATTAGGAGCTCGGTGCTCCTCCGCCTCTTCTGGAGAGTACGTTTGCTAGAAAGGTCATTTGAAACCATCACTTATAGGCATATCCATAGGGAACATAATGTAGTTGCTGACTCATTAGCTAATTATATCCTAGATTGGCATATTTCCCATTCATGACGTCGAAATCAAACATGGTACATTGTAAATAAACATTCAAAGACACATAAAACTCATAGAAAATGCATTTGCCATTTGAAACATATAAACACCGTGTAAAAGTATATATATATATATACAAAAAAGTTTACAAAAATAGGTCCTGAGACCTCATCTAAAGCACGTAGGATTTCAGGCAAAATCATCATACAAAATCTTGAAGCTGTCAGCTTTCAGTACATATCTCATACACTAGTGGTGCTCATGATAGCACATCACTGCTCGAGCTACTCTACGTAGCAGCCTACTGAATCGACCCAGTACTCCCACTGTGGATCTCTCATATCTCATGGGGAGGTCATAAATGTCAACTTCTAGGATATACAAGGTTAACCTCTCCATTTTTTCCTCTAGCTCCCCAGTGATATCATCACCCTGTGGTACAAATTGGGCTCCAGCTCTCCTATCCAATGGAGATTCTCCTCCAGGTCGCGCTACTCCCACATTTGCTTTAGAATATATAGGTCTCGTCACTTAACATAAAAAATATAAAACATTAAAAAAAACATAAAAACATTTCATCCATTTTAGGGTTTCTTGCTTCTTACCAATGTCACCCCATTGTCTGCCAGGTGGGAGTGGTAGGTCAGGATTTCCAGTGAAGTCCGTACCTGCGTAAGAATAATCCTCAACCATGAGGATCTGATCTCGGAGCCATCTGAAGAATAGGTCACCGAAATTCACCCTTCCCCTACCTGCTCCTGTGTGAGCCATGACCTGGACCCACCTCGGCATATGGGGGTCCTGTGCTCTCAGACTCCGGAAGACCACCCGAGGTCTCATCTGTGGAATCCGCTCAAAGAAGAAGCAGGCTAAAATGGAACCAAATCCAAACTACTTTAGCTCTCCCTGCCGACACTTAGTCAGCTGATCTTTTAATATTGGAAGCATGGCTTCCTCCTAGTTGAACACCATGGGTGCCATGGCCTCTATGGCATACAGCATGTGTTCCCTAGAATCTTTATGCACACCCTAACTCTCGGCCACCCTCTACATGGTAAATAGGACGGTCCATAGGTCCCTATCCATCACTACTTTCATGTGGATCTTCTTCCTCGAAGTACCTGTCCCTGGTGCATAGTGATGATCTATAAGCTCTTGAGTGGTAATATCCCCTCCACGGGATCCTGTTAGTGAGATGGGGGCACGCCCCCTTGAGAGACCTGTTAAGAAGTAAATGTCCTCTACTTCCACTTTAAGAATATGGGCCCCCACCTCAAAACACTATTGCTCTGGATTCCACAACTGCAGTATGTGTTCCAGTAACCGCTCATGTGACACCATGCTTGGGGTACAGAAGAACTTTAGGAGCCCACAGTCTCGTAATGTGACAATACAACCCGCATTTCTCTCAACAACAACATCCTCATTGTCATACGTTCTTTCTTTCCATATCACCATGTTTTGAGCAACCTAGACCTGCCAAAAACAATCATAGTATTCATTAGAATCATCCCTAATCATTAAAAATCAAAGGAATGAATTTATATTTCTCATACTATTAGTTTAATTTCTCCATGGTCGGCACCGCCTGTCAGCTATGTTATAGGCACGGTTTTCAGGTGGTACCGCGTATCCTGTAAGGGGTATCCACGGTGCCCGCTTTTAAGGTTTTAGGGCTTGCCATATGAGCCCAAAAGCCCACAAAAACTGAAAACAAATGCTATGAAATGAAAAAGAAGGGTCTTAGATATTACCTACAACTGACGATGCTGAAAATGGACGGTGGAAACTCCTGGTATCAGCTGCGGAAGATTTGGCTACGAAAATGCTCCAAGTGCTCTCTGCTATAGGTAAATAGTGAAATGATTTGATTTTTTACTATTTACATGACTTATATAGGCATTTTTGGGTCTGACATACTATTTTTTTGATATAAAATCATATTTTAGTCAAAGTTTATCTGTCGTAATCCCTTAATGCTAGTTATGAATGCATTTAACACTTGTTTTGAGTCGATTGCAGGATAAGAGAACTATCGTAAGAAGCTTTGGAAGTTTGTTTATGGCTTTTTTTGCACTTTCATAAAATGGAAAAGGTCAATGAGCGTTTATTACGATACTTTGTCACGCTCATTAAAATCTAGTATCAAAGTTCTGAGTCCATTTCAGTTTCTTTCCAGGCTCATTAAAATTTGACATTGTGTAAAGAAGCGTCATGGAGTCTTCTTTTCACCTTTTTTTCAGACTCCTTAAACATGAAAATATCATCAAGTCCATTTCTGACTCTTTCCAAGCTCGTAAAAAATGACATTGTGTAAAGAAACCTCATGGAGTTCTCTTTAAACGCTTTTTAGGCTCCCTAAATATGAAAAGATCGTCGAGCGATCTTGTCTTATTCATGCTCATTAAAGTATTTGAAGAGTCGTCCATTCGATAGTAGGTTATCTCTTTTTAGGTTTGAATAGGACTATTTATGAAAAAGGAACACTCCAGCCAATCATGACTAGAAGAGTTCTCTAAGTTATGATTTTACACTTTTTCAGGCGTTAGAGACTAAATCATACGAAAAAGGACCCCTTTAGAGTATTCTTTCGTATTCGTTTAGACTCTCTAAATATGAATGATACTGAGTTTTCTTTTAGTGGTCTCGTTAAATCAAACATTGAGAGACCCATCTTGGGAACGAACCCCTCCTCTATCAATTTCATAAAACATATGAGTCTGGACTTGACTTCTGACAAGCTATATCGAGTGTTTGTTACCCTCTTTGAACTCGTAAAACCGAAAAGAGGCACTCATCAATCATGATGGGGGAAATGGGAATGGAATCATTTTGCAAATAATGGCAGTTGGTTGTTGTTACCTTTGAACATGGCACTTGTCTGCACATCATGTCAGTCAATTGGGTATTCAGCTGATCTATGTGACGATCCACTTTCATGAGTCATGTCACTCCTTTGAGTCTTTCAAAAGAATGCATTGTCCACTATCGTATTGTGTGTCTATCCTGTTCAGTCATGCTACCAAGTCTTTTTGTCGTGCCACCTGATGTTCAAAGGGAATTTGAAGAAGTTTCACCTCTACAGTCTCCACAGTCTTTGTGTCAATATCTTTTGAGTCAGTCATATGGTTACTACATTTACATCATTTCAGAACTATGTTTCGAGTTTCATGTCGTCGATGTGGGACTCATCAAGGCCCTCCTTCGACGAGACTTTTCCGGTCGACATTAGCTCATCATCCGGGAAATAGTCTTAGAAACAATATTTGGTACCTTGAGATCTATATGCCTTAATGACAGATTCTCTAACTCTCGACATAGGTTCACATCATTGACCTTTGATCAATAGAGTCGACTGGGTGTTTGACATCAGGACATCTATTCACACTCAATAGATTGTACTAGGGTACCTTGGGAATCATTGACATCAATGGTGATCTCCCTCGCACTTGTTAACGGTTCACATCATTGGCCGGTAATCAAGTGGTTTCTACCATGTTCAACTTCTAATCATTGTAATCACATGGATAGAATCGTACTTTGTGGAAAATGAGACAAAGACCCTAGGTATTTGTTTAAAGCATTCATTGCTTTCCCCAGGTTGCGATGGATTTTTGTATATCTAGCATGGATCCACATTTGTATGGTCGTGGCTATGCTCAAATTTGCGTCTGTATGACATAGATCTACATTGTATGTCTGGTAGCTATTTCCAAGTTTGATTCCTCTATCACATGGATCTACATTGTATTCTAGTAGCCATGCTTGTTAATTCCTCTCATGGATCTACCTTGTATTGGTCTACAACCATGAGTTTGGTTACTTGTGTCTATGAGTTAACATGCTGATGTACTACAGATGCCTACTTGACGACATGCTCTAATCGATCCAACATTTTCATCTCTTGGCGACGACTTGTTCTTTCAAAGCTCTCGTTTATCATATCCCTCTAAGACTCATGATTTAGGGGGCATCCTGTTATACCAAAATCCTATCACCATCATGTGATAAGACATTTGAAATACCTACTTTCCCTGAATCCCAGCTCTTGGAGTGGAAACTCATGCTAATTGTTAATCTTCCATGAAAATTCCTAGCACCACGCTTTCCCCTTTGTCTAGGAGCGGTATCTTGCTCGCACCGCCTATCCCTTGTTGTCCACAAGTGGTGCCACCGCTTATGGACCTTAGTCCATAAGTGTTTCTTACCAGAACTGCTCTGTCATTTAAGGAGAAACGCAGTACCCTGGGTAAAAAGGGAAAAAGAGAAGTTTCTCGAGGCTTCTAGATGATAACCCTCACGTCCTCCCTTATCCCTACCATTGTGGGTCAGTTGAGATCGAGATCCCTCATCCTAGGTTCTTAGAGGCCACCTCATCCACCAATCTCTCAACCTACCCTATCCATTGAGCCTTATGAATACAAGATCATATCCATGGTTGAGGGGAGAACTCTTAAGGTATTGTTATGCTGTTGGATTGATCACTTGGCCCAAGACCATTTGGAGAGAATAGAGAGCTATATTAGGAGCTTATGGCGATGAGAATGTTTGGTTTCATGGATATGCATGTCAACACTAAGGATTGGTTGTAAACTTCTTCATATTTCTATATTAATGCAAGTTGATTTCTGTCCCACATATATTGTTGTTGTTTGATTTCACATGTATGTTGTTAGATTCCTTAGTCACTAACATGGATCAGTAGATTATATTTTGGTAGTTTTTATTTGTTTACGTGTTCAAGCTTATTGTAGGTATACAGGGTAACTATCGAGGCATTACATTCCAGGTATCTACGGCATCCATGGAGAGTCTTCAACCTCTGTCCTCTATTTGTTCTAGATCTGAACAATTCAGACCAGTGGAACACCTTGTTGTCCGTAGGAAGTGAAATATTCTAGCTAACATTTCCCACAAGAAAGAATAATCCCATATATATCTGAGAATATTGGCACACTATCCATGCAAATTTTGCTTTGATTTTGCAACTGTGTTTTACCATAGGGGAAACATTTGACCTTCCTACTTGATGGTTCTCATTCTCCATGTTATCACCAAAATTGTGGTACAAATTTGAACTTTGAGTTGGGGTTTCATTGATATGGAGGATGGATTCATAGAAACATTAGAGGAAATTTCAACTCAAAATGGGACTCCTAAGGAAAATTATAAAATAATATTTATTAATTTTGGAGGAAGAAAAGAAAAAACTACATTTTTTGTTCATATTTTTGACATATCTCCTTGTGTTTTTACTCAAAGTTTGATTGGGGAAGCTCATTGGATGCGGAATTAAATTACACATCCATTGAGTACCCACTCGAAATACTTTTGACAGGCCCCTCTACCCCAAAAAAAAGAAATACCTGAAAAAACGTGATGATGATGTCATCAACACATTTTTTTCCAGATATTTCTTGTTTTTGGGGTAGTGTCGCCTATAAAAATTATGCCAAGTGGGTACTCGTTGGATGCAGAATTTAATTCCACATCTAATGAGCTCTCTTGATCGAAATTTGAGTAAAAAAACACGAATATATGTCGAAAATACGAACAAAAAAGTAGTTTTTTTATGATACCTATCCCCAAATTTATATTAAAAAATTGTTTAAGAGGTGCTCCCTTTTTAAAATTTAATGCATTTTGATTGGATAATACATGATGACATGGAATTTGTATTATTTTTGGAAGGCCCATTTTAAATTGAAATTTCCTATAATGAAATGTGTTAATTGGGACACCTCATGGTAGCTGATAACGTTCTACCATACTTGTCAAGTATGAAGGTACATCAATAAATCAAAGTCTATGAAATAAAATGGGTTCTCAACAATTTGAGGTCAATCTAAAGGTGTGCTTATTTATCATAGAAGTTTCAAAACATCTTGGTAACTAGCCTCAAATATTTAGAAAAGGGAGGCCATTTAAGGGCTTGTATTGACTGTCACCTACAATAATGTTGACTAAACTTTGGGGAACCCTTAACACAATAGTTTAAGGGCATTCCTTCAAACACTAAACTAGCAGTCCTAAGGTATATTTCACCAACAATAAATGACATTTTCTTGTGACCTTATAGAATAATTATTAGTGGATTATGGAAGGAATCTTGGTGGCCTTTGAATGGAAATTGACCAACAAACTAGGTATTCCAATGGAATCCATTTTAGGATTTCATTTAGTATTGGAATAGATTTGTATGCATAATTTCCACCAAGTACCTTTATTTGATGAAGTCATTCCTTGCACCTTGGCTTCCTTTAAGTATATTGAGTGATTTAATACCTATCATAGAAAGTTTAAGTGAAAACTCTTGGACATATAGACAATATCCTTAACCAACAATATTCATCCTTGATGACAACTTGAGATACCAACATTTTATAGGTTGTTTGTAGTAACCAACATCATCATTATTGTAACAGTTGATTTTACCACACATGGTTGATCACATATTTATGGGCTTCCCTATCCCTCTGCAGACTCTTTGGGCCCCATGGACCAATATTATACTTTGATGTTTCCAAGTTCATCCCTAAAAACACCTGTTTATTGTTGTACATGACTTTTAATCCCATATCCTCGTATATCCGTGGATATTGACCTCAAACCCACGTACATCGGGATGTGTGCATAAGTCCAAATATTTTTGGAGTTTTCCTTGATGTGTGTCTAAACCACTTGAATATTGGCCTTCCATATGACTTGATATTTCTCGGATTTGACCCTCCATTACCCCTTTGGAATGCTATATAAGGAACCCCTTGCATACATTGAAAAAGAGGAATTGAAGAGCAAGGAAACTATAGTCCATTGTTTTCGTAGCTTGCTTATACTTGAGTCTGCATCCCTTTGTCCCTTTGGAGCATTTTGTGTTCTTCCTAGGCTTTCCTTTGCATGTGAGCTTGCTATTGAGAGATGGAGGATAGATGTGGTTGAGGCCTAGGTGGAGGACTCAGTTTCTCCGGTTCGCAGACATGCTGATAGAGGTTGTCACTTGTGTAATCTCTGATTTTATTAATAGAAATATTGTTTCCTGTCCATTTAATGTGCAATTGAATGAATATTGAATCCATGGATATGTTTAATTGTTTATACATTGATGAATATATGTGCTAGAGTAGATCTAACACCATATTATATAGCATGCTTGTTTTGTTTACTATTGTTGAGAGTGAATTCCTAAAGCAAGCTGGATTGGAAAAAGCTCAACATGGATCTACTTCAACTGTCCAAAATAAGGTACGACCCATGATCCCTTAGTGTTAGATATTTGGCTTCTCTTGCATATGGGAAAGGATTGATTTCTGTGGTTTATCTCTCTGTTGTTGTACACCCCAGTATGGTCACCAAATTTGTTACAGCTAATTTTACCACACATGTCACATTTTGTATATCATGCCTATTCATGGCCATTGTACTCTTATGTATTTGGGACTGCTATATGTATTTGCAGTCATATGCAGAGATTGATTATTGTACTACACTGATGGATGGATGGTTCTTCCACTTGTTTCTTCATCACTCCACTTCTGGGATGGACTTTATAATGTATTTCAGTCATCATGTTACCCCTCTGACCTCACACGTTAGGGGGCATCTGTTAAACCTGATTTTACCATACATGGTTGATCACATATTTATGGCCTTCCTTGTCCCTCTGTAGACTCTTTGGATGCCATGGACCAATATTATACTTTGATGTTTCCAAGTTCATCCCTAAAAACAACTGTTTATTGTTGTACGTGACTTTTAATCCCATATCTGCGTATATACATGGATATTGACCTCAAACCTGTGTACATCGGGATGTGTGCATAAGTCCAAATATTTTTGGAGTTTTCCTTGATGTGTGTCTGAACCACTTGACTCTTGGCCTTCCATATGCCTCGAGATCGCTCGTATTTGACCCTCCATTACCCCTTAGGAGTGCTATATAAGGAACCCCTTTGATAAATTGAAAAAGAGGAATTAAAGAGCAAGGAAACTATAGTCCATTGTTGATGTAGCTTGCTTATACTTGAGTCTGCATCCCTTTGTCCCTTTGGAGAACTTTTTTTTCATCCGAAGCTTTCCTTTGCTTGTGAGCTTGCTATCGAGAGATGGAGAATTGAGGTGGTAGAGACCCAGGTGGAGGATTCAATTTCTCTGGTTCCTAGACGTGCCGATAGAGGTTGTCACTTGTGTAATCTCTGATTTGATTAATAGAAATATCTTTTCCTGTCCATTTAATGTGCAATTGACTGAATATTGAATCCATGGATATGTTTAATTGTTTATACATTGGTGAATATATATGCTATAGTATATCTAACACCATATTATATATCATACTTGTTTTGTTTACTATTGTTGAGAGTGAATTGATAAAGCAAGTGGGATTGCAAAAAGCTCAACGGGGATCTACTTCAACCGTCCGGAATAAGGTACGACCCATGATCCCTTAGTGTTAGATATTTGGTTTCTCTTTCATATGGGAAAAGATTGATTTATGTGGTTTATCTTTCTGTTGTGTTACACCCCAATCCATAGGAAGTTTCTCTTCATAACAATTATGATTATACAAAGTCAATAAATTAGCAAACAACTGTATAGCAAGGGATTGGTATGAATGGCAGTATTGATGTACTTGTAACATGTAAAGAAAAAAAAAACTAGACCCAAGGTTACCTCAGGTTATGGTAAATATGAAGCTAGGGTTACCTTAGAATGTGTTGACAGAAGTGACCTTTGGATCCTTAAAAAAATCCAAACATGAGACCCTTAATAGGAGCAACTATGTGTATAATGTTTTGGAATTTGTTGCATTATTTCAAGAGAGAATGACTATAAATAAAAGTAGGATTAAAACTTAAGTATATGGTAAACTATGTATCTATTGCATCAAGGAGGAATTTATGACACCTATAAGAGAGAGAGAGAGAGAGAGAGACAGAGAGAGAGACAGAGGTTGTTAGGAATTTACAATTTATCCTCTTGTTTAGCAAACTTTCTTTAGTAACATGAAGTATTGACTTTGAAGGTTTCTATTATGATAGAGTAGTTGGATAGATTGAAAAGGTTGCAAATAATTTCCATAGCCATCTTAATTCCTGCAGCAGAGCACCATTAGACCATTTTCTTCTTGTAACAAAGAATTCATTCTCCTACCAAAAAATAATCATAAAATGATCGAATCTATGATGATGATGATTATGCTCCCTCTGATAGTGCAAGCTTGCATATAAAGGCTCAAAATCTAAATAATAAAGGCTTATTGTCATGCATTAGTTGTGGGATATGAACTACATGGATATAAATGACAGATTCATATAATAGATATTGTTGGAATATATTAAACCCACTCACAACTTAGGATAAAATAATTAATCATTATTTGATTAATTATTCACCCACTAGCTTAATTAGTTGGCATCCACTTGCACCTTAAAGTCAATACATGCCATCTATATCCTAGGAATGATTTATTTCCAATTCTAGGCTAATATTGACCACCTTTTGACCATCCAGAATTAGTATACAGGACTTTACAGTAGATTCTACTTTATTCTGCTTTTTCTGCTTTTTCTGTTTTTCTATGGATAAGATAAAAGCTAGTCAACTAGGAAACTAGGAGCTTTTGTTTCCAACCCATCCTCCATTAGTTTTTCTCCATTTTCTAGGATTATCATGTTTTTCCATCTCCTTTACAACTCACTCATGCTTTTTCCAACTCGTGAGGTCCTTGATAGATTTGGGAAGTGCTTTAGCCACGTATGGGGGTTTGCTATATTTTGGTAAGTCAACCTTTTTGAGATTTATGAGTTGTTTCCATAAAATTCGATTTTCCTATGAGGGATGTACTATTTATGTACACTATTATTCATCATTATTCAATGGAAGGATACACACCAATAGTCATCTCTTCATTCATGTGATTCAATCTCTTTTCTTCTCTCTATTTTTCCTATGTATGCTCGTGAGAATTCTTAGTAGCAAGATCTATTTTATGTGCTTATTCTTAGCATCATTGATCATAGCATTGATCTATTATTTCTACATGGTATCATAGCTGCAAGGTTGATCAAGTTCTATAGAGTTAAGGAGCGCTTCCAGTCTCCTATCCCTCTCTGAAGAAGAGCTTGTCTAGCTTACAAGATTTTCTCCTAGTTTGTTTTACAGGTTGCAAAGAGTATCTACTAGAGCATATCAACAAATTATATATGGATTCAAAAGTTCCTCTACTATATCCTTTCAACTATGCTGATTGAAAGCCAAAGATGAGGGCATACTTGAAGAGGCAATGTCTCTTTGATGTCTCCATTGGTGCATTGAGTGAATCTGAGTCTTATGAAGAGAAGATTGATTGGATAAATAATTGTGATAGAGCTTATGGAATTATTTGTTTGGGAATGTCTCCAAATATATATCATCTCATATATTCTGCTGAATTTCCATTTGATCTTTGGAAAATTTTGGACAAAGCTTTTGGTTTGCAGGAAATTGAAGATGAAGCATGGAGCGAACCTAGCCTCTCCTCTTGTTCTCTCTCTCTTTCTTGGCCTCTAAATTATCTGATGAAGTTGATCATAATGAATCATTTTCTCATACAGTTCATGTTTCTGCTACCTTCATTAATTCAAATGCTTCCTCCTTCAATGAAGAAGCAAATATTGAAGAGCCATCTTTTTCTGTGTCTCTTGAAGGTGATTTTTTTTCTTGTGATACTATTGATAAAAAAGAAGTAACATATGGAGCTCCTTCTGATATTGATTATGATCCTATAACCCATTCATTATTCTCTAAATCTCCTATCTTAGATTCTGAGATCTATGTGCCAGATTCTTCACATCTTTTACATACCTCTCTCATTGATGGTGCACAACCCAGTGACTTCCAGGATGTTTGCTTAGCCACATCAAGCCTTCTTTGTGTCATACCACTTACCTTACTTGATCTCATGTGCTTCAGCATATCCTCCTTTGTTATTGGCATCAATACTTAGAGCCTTCTTGAAGATTTTGAATATCTCCTTATTTCCTCCTTTCATACAGAGGATTCATTACCAGTGTATTCCCATGAGTCTATTAATATGCTTATATGTGATCCTTTGGATTATTATTTAGAAGCATATTTGCAGATTGATACACATGTAATACCACCATCCATACCATCTACCATACCTCTGAATAATCCAAATACTATACAAATCCCAAGCTCACTAGTTGATTCCTCATTGGTCTCTTATGCAATGATATTTATCTTACATGGTTTGAAGTCTTCCCTAACTTTCAGTGGCTGGTTATCCATGTCCTTAATCATATATGGACTGATATTAAACATGTTTGGATATTTTCTAAACACTTATGGTTTAGATACTATGCCCATCCATCATTCATATTTTTACACCTATCAGTTTTCCCCAGTTGCTCATAATTTTCCTAGTCTAGCCCTATATCCTCATGGAGCCACCGAAGCCTTTGTCCTTGCTGTTCCATATGCTACTATTTTTGATATATCAAAGTTTTATCAGCTTCATATTAGATCTATACAGGTGATACATCATATTGTAAGATTGACATGTGATTCACATCACAATTTTGCAGCTATTCAGGGAATTGGGTGTGAAATAAATTGTCTTAACTTTTGTACTCTTTGGGAAGGGGTATGCACAGATATCTTTTCCATTTCAAATTATGTTCACAGATCATATTTTGACAGTATAAAGAAACATTTGGATAATGCTCCTACTTCATCAGTTGATGAGATACAAGGAGTCTCTCATCTTCCTTCTTCCAGGTTCTACACTCCAATGCATGATCATGGAGTTCATTATTTCTTCAACAAGTCCTTCATCCAGAAGAAGTTCAATCAGCTCATTAAATTGAATATGAAGATATGTTGAAGACACATTTCAAATTTTGTGCCTTGTCCTATCTTGAGGGAGGATTTTCCCCATGTGGTTTTGCCTCTTTCCTTACTTTTCTGGACATAATAATTGTTAAAGGGTGACCATAGCCTTGTTGCTGGGCCCTATATGCATCCATATGCATCCATATTTTTTTGTCATACCATCATAAAGTCAGAATTATAGGGGGGTGTTGGAATATATTAAACCCACTCACAACTTAGGATAAAATAATTAATCATTATTTGATTAATTATTCACCCACTAGCTTAATTAGTTGGCATCCACGTGCACCTTAAAGTCAATACATGCCATCTATATCCTAGGAATTATTTATTTCCAATTCTAGGTTGATATTGACCACCTTTTGACCATCCAGAATTAGTATACAGGACTTTACAACAAATTCTGCTTTATTCTACTTTTTCTGCTTTTCCTGCTTTTCTATGGATAAGATAAAAGCTAGTCAACTAGGAAACTAGGAGATTTTGTTTCCAACCCATCCTCCATTAGTTTTTATCCCTTTTATAGGATTAGCATGTTTTTTCCATCTCCTTGACAACTCACTTATGCTTTTTCCAACTCGTGAGGTCCTTGATAGATTTGGGAAGTGCTTTAGCCACCTAAGGGGGTTTGCTATATTTTGGTAAGTCAGCCTTTTTGAGATTTATGAGTTGTTTCCATACAATTCAATTTTCCTATGAGGGATGTACTATATATGTACACTATTATTCATTATTATTCAATGGAAGGATACACACCAATATTCATCTCTTCATTCATGTGATTCAGTCTCTTTTCTTCTCTCTATTTTTCCTATGTATGCTTGTGAGAATTCTTAGTAGCAAGATCTATTTCCTATGCTTATTCTTAGCATATTTGCTCATAGCATTGATCTATTATTTCTACAGATATTAATATCAATACTACACCTATTTTGGAAATATTGATCAATGCAATTCAATGGTTTCTATTGAAGTTTTGAAAGTTTGTTCTAATTTAAGGTCACACTTCTACATGTTTTCGATTGGAACAACTAGTTTGGATAATGATAGCTAGAGGCTTATGAATTACACATGAAGGAAGTTTAGTAAGAATAAACCTTTTTGGGAATTATGAATATGCTAATGTAAATAATGTTTACAACAATGTTTTGGATGTTTTGGATGTTACATTCCTAAGCTTGAGGGTATGTGCAAGCTGATGAGGGTCTCTTTTGACGCGTTAGATACAATAGAAAACTGAAAAAACAGGCATCCATCAACTTGCATGGATATTTTGAGACACTTACACAATTAATCTTGCGATGACTAAAAAACAAGAAATATAGGAAATTGAATGACATTTCCAAATATATAAATGATTTATATTGAAAATGTTGTTAACTATCTAAAGTTAGATTTTTTTAATAGACACTTTTTTATTTTTGGGAAAAATTATAAGGTATATGTTTTTGTGCGTGCAGCCTCTGAGTGACGAAATGATGGAATAAACTTATGAAAATTGGCAGACATTTAGAGAACATATAGTCCTAGTGTAGGACTATTTTCCAATAATAAAAATAATATTTTTTTTTTTTAAAATTATCTAAGAGATCAAACCTTGAAAATGGTATGTCAATTGTGGGTGTAGCATTTGAATGTCTTAATGCAATCATTTAGAAATGGTTTTTCTTATAGCATGCAAAGGTTGGTGTTCTTTAGTGCACCATATGATGTTTTTTAAATGGTTGAGAAACAAAAGAGACATGGACGAAACACTAACATCATGTTTTTTCAGTTGAGGAGTGATGACAGAAGATAAATAAGAAAAAAATAGAAAAAATTATGTATTCTTGTTAAAATTTGCATATTTGGAACCTGCAAAAAAAACCATATATGTTTCTAAAATTTCATAAAAAATGCAGGTGTGTAGCATACTGTAACCAACGGCTAAACATGAGCATATTGAAAATTTGGATATAATGTTGAATTAGCCATGGTTTATCATACTCAAAGGCATACGCATGTTGAATTTGAAGCAAATTCTGAAGCAGAGACATAGGCATAAGAATTCCATGCAAGCATGGGTGGAGGCTCGGCCTTATCATTTGAAGATAATACATTTTTGAATTTAAACAAAGCGGGAGTGCATTTTATTGAAGCAAAATGGGAGTGCGTTTTAGTGAAGCAAAACCGGAGTGCCTATTTATTGAAGCACAACCCGCGCGCATTTTTAAATACTACAATGAGTGCTTGTTTTGTCAGTTATACCAATACTTTTATTATTATATGCCACCTTTCCCCC
>LPNX010718378.1:3856-18198 GCA_001517045.1 Pseudotsuga menziesii | reverse complement strand
CATTGGATGTAAAACTAGACGTAATATTGAATGCAAGATGGGATGAAACATTGGACACACAACTAGATGCAATATTAGATACAAACATGGGCGCAAAACTAAGCACAACACTAGACGCAACACTGGGTGCAAAATTGGGCTCAAACATAGATGCAAAAAAAGACATCAATCGGGATGCAACGCTAGGTGCAAACCTAGATGCAAAATATGACGTAAAACTAGATGAAACATTTGGCACAAACATGGATACAAAAAAACACGTAAAACAAGATACAAAATTAGATGCAAATGGGGATGTGTAACATTATAAGTAAATTTTGATGCAAAACTAGACACAATATTGGGCCTAAAATTGGATGCAAACATAGATGCAGAATTGGACACATAATTTTATGTAAAACATGGTGCAAAATTGGGTGCAAGACTCGATGAAAAACTAGGAGCAAAATAAGACGCAACATTGGATGCAAAAATGAGTGTGAAATTGGGTGCAAAAATGAGTGTGAAATTGGGTGCAAACAAGGATGTAACAAATGACGCGAAAAAAGATGCAATAGAAGTTGAAAAATTGGGCGCAAATAAAGGCGTAACATTAGATGCAAAAAATTGGGTGAAAAAATGGACACAAAAATGGATGTTAAAAAGGACGAAAAAAAAGATGCAATAGACGGCGTTTTACGAAAATGTACAATAGCACCTGGTTTAGCGCTGGATTGTTCACCACAATTATGAAAAAAATTGCACTAAAATCCGACGCTAAATCCAGTTTTTGTTGTAGTGAGATATGTATATGAAAACTTTGCAAGTAGTACACAAGGTCAAAATCACTTATGAAGGAAATAAGAAGCCACTAAAGACAAAAAAAAACAAATATTCTACAAATTCTAAGCTTAGACAAAGAGAAGCCCTAATGATTTTTTAATGGGGCATGTTAGGGGGTACCAAAGTTCTGTGGGGTTGGAGTGATAACTTTTATTGATACCTCACATTATTTTTCCCTACGGCATGTTGCTAGGAATGGGACTGACAACAAGGTATATAAATCTACACTCTATGGATACTTCTGAATACAACACATGACAAAGGATTAACCATTTACAAGTTTTAGGTGAATCAAATCTTGTGATAGAGTGGGTAAACCATAATCATAATATTAGAAATTATGACCTAAAACCTATTATGAATAATATTGTAGAGGTAAAATCACATTTTCATGATATTTCCTTTACATGTGAATATAGAGAATTCAACACCAAAGTTGAAAAAATTCAAAACCCTTATTACAAAGGAAGAGGTTTTTACGTTAGATGAAGTAGAGTTTGGGGTTAAAAGGCTCATCAAAGAGAAAGATAAGGATTCCTTAATCTATGGAAGTCTGCATGCCCTAACCCCCACTAGATTCCAACTTATGACCACCTAGGAGGAAACACATGCTCTTCACATTAGGCCCACTCAAGCATCCTCAAACCTGTTGTCAATGTTTTTATGTGATTGGGTCTATTAATGAATGGACAAGGAAAATGAGATAATGGATTATTTTCATGATTCCCTTGACGTCGTGGGTGAAATTCTATCTTTTACTCATAAGAGGACATCTTTGAATTAAGGAGAGATCTATATAGAGATGGACAGACCTTTGGATTAGTGAGCTATGAAACTAGCACTGCGAACCTGTAATACCCTCTTGTTTAGCCGCTTGACATGTTATTATTATTTTGGTGTTGGGACATTAAGGCACGAGGTGAATCTTGTCTTAGATTCAGTTCATTTTAGGGAACAAATCAATGTTAATCATGATAGATGGCTAATGAAGGAAGGTAAGGTTGACATAAAAGGTTTATAATTGCTAGAAAAATATGGCAAATGGTGACATGTATCTGCAAAACATGGAATAAGTCGAGATTGTAAAAATTGAAATACTATGTCACCAAAGTGCATATGTTCAAAATTTGGATATGTGCACTATGTTGGTTATTGCAAGGATCAATTATGGACAAAATTTGGATAGAAATCGTTTAGTTGGAGTAGTTTCCTTGTGTGGACTAGGTGGTGGAATTTGGTTAGTTGGAGGAACTTGGAAAATGGATGCAAGTTTAAATGATTGAGTAAATAGAAGTTTCTTTGCATCTCCACAAAGAATTTTCTTCAATTTCATTGAAGGGAATAAGTATGAAGTAAACTCTACTTATAAACAAGTTCATTATTACGAACTTGTGGTTTTAGATATACCTATGGATGAGATTAAATCATCTATGAATTTATACCACCATCTCAATTCCGGAGCGACTTCTTCACCACACTTATAGAACATTTTCCAAGGGTGTCTTAAATATGATATACTTTGGGTTGTCGTCTACTTCCAACCTCCGTAATATAATAAGCAATGTAGAAGTACCAAATTTACCATTTCCATGTATATATATATATATATATTGAAGGACAATAGTAGAGATGAGAAAGCTTATAAAATATTTTAGTACTTAAGGTCACACAATTGATCCGAAGACTCTAGATACTTTCTAAAGGGAAATTGAGAGTCAAAGGTGAATCATGGCGTATGATATTGACCTTTTCTTGATCAAGTATAAGAAAATATAGAAATAAGGGAAACAATAGGGCAATAATTGCAGCCACAAGAGGTTTTCCTTTGGCTCATGGATCATTTTCCATTATTGACAGCCCAATGCTTTTCTTCCCAATTTGTTGGAAGTTGAATTGACACATGAAATCACTAAAGAAGAGTGCTAAGGATCAAATCACAAATGAATGGGGCCTATATCTTTGTGAACTTAGCAACTAGATTCTTTGAGTTTTGATTGATGAATAAAATGTGAGGAAGGCAAGATCAATCATATTTTCCCTGAGTACTTTTGCAAAACGTACATGCAACAAAGCTATGTTGCTGATACTAATTATAATTTTTTGGTACAACTTACCTTGATTTGTAGAGCTTGGCACTGTCTTCTTTTGCTTTACCTTTAAAATCATCTTTCAACATACTACAATTATTATCTTGTTGCAATAATTTCATGTTAGGACCCATCAAATAAATATTTGCACGTTTATGAAAATAACAAAATGAAGCTAAAAAAAATACAATTTGAGTAGTTTGTCTCAATGAATAAAAACAACAATAATAATGAAGATTTTATGGTTGATGAACATTTTTTATTTAACAATGTAAATTACAATAGTATTCAAGTAAAATAATTGGTAATAAGAGATCACCTAAGGAAACATGGAGAACCACAACATAATGTATATAAAGCCATTGATCACATCAAAACTCCAATTTTGCAACTAAAATATGAAAATATTTCCCAAGGCTATCTGTAACAAGTTCCAATGTATGAGTCAAATAGTAATAGTAAAATTTAAACACTACAATTATAGAAATAACTGTTTTTAATGTATAATTCCTTACCATTCATTGATCTCCTCTCTATTTCAAGAATAATTTAATATTCTCTACTAAACAGGACCAACCACATGAAAGTGGAAGCTCTTATGGCCCCTCCCCCCTCACATCACTTTCAATTCCCCAAACCCAATGCATCTACTTACAAATAAAAATCTACTGCAAATTCATTCATTCCATGGCTGAAAATAAACTTTCATTAAACCATTCATTCATTCAATAGATGAAAAAAACATTCATTAAAACATTCATTCAGTCATTAGCCAATAAAACCATTTATTAAAGCATTCATTCATTAAATAGCGAAAAAAATCATGAACGACATTGTATTATAAAAACGAATTACTTAAAATTTCTTCAGTCACTTATTTTTTACTTTTATTCTCTTTACAAAATGAGCAAGAAGTGCATATTCTAGAATTTATTGGTCGGTTCCTAGAGCTTCATCAAAAGGTTCTGAAGTCTCCTTAGTAGATTGCTCGCCACGTGGCTCCTGTGGCAAGGGGCTCGGAATTGCTGCAATAATGTGAAAACGCTGCATTAATTTATTTTTGCTTTTATAATTACAATTATTTCATTTAAAAAAACATTACAAAAGTGTTTTCTTACCTGGCATGGACACATCATGTTCGTCATTATCCTGTCCAGGATCAACCTGTACAGTGTGACCATCTACATGCTCTATAGTTGAAATATGGAGAAGTACAATTAATGTTCACAATATGCAATTATCTATATAAAACAATAGCATATTAATAAATTCATTACAAGGAATCGAAGCATGATCATATACCGGTTGGTGTACATCATCAACATTAAGGGGATCATTGCTTTCCTGCTCAAAACAGAATAAATATTTTATGTTAATTGTTTATAGCGAATAGATTGCATGACAATTAATAAAATTTTATTAAACTATATAAAATTTATATACATGTGCACCAGATGGATCACCTGAAGACCGTGTATGTCTAGACACACTTTTTCGACGTTCAACAATAGCTTCAAAGTCGTGTTGGAAGCCAAGATTCAAGTCTTCCTGAGTGGAAAATTATTTTTGAAATTTTATGCATGTTTCTTATGTTTTGGTGAGCTTCGGAAAGAACTAACTTTTCCCCCAAAAATGCCTCTTTTTGCAACTCACAACTTGTAATTTGCGGGATTGCGGATTGCATAAAGGGTTAAATAAAATTTAGAATTAACATAAAGATACTTTTATTCATTTTAGAATTAAAGATACTTTTAGGGTTAAATAAAATTTAAAATTAACATAAAGATAATGATTATTAATTTTAATTTGATTTATTTAATTTTAAAAAGATAAAGAACAACTTTGTTTTCTTTTAAAAAAAATAATGTATTAATTCTTTATTGATTTTATTTTTATCATATATTTTTAAATAGTTGTAATATAAAACTAATCTTTTTTTTCAAATTTTAATGACTTAATTTAGAATTAACATAAAGATAATGATTATTAATTTTAATTTGATTTATCTAATTTTAAAAAATAAAGAACAACTTGGTTTTCTTATAAAATATGATAACTCGTCTTTATTATAATAAATATTTGGCAAAACATTTTGTAAGAAAATAATTTTTATAAACAATTTTTTTAATATTACAAAAATAACAAATTATTTCTTACTCATACTTTTATTAATTTTAAATTTAATGATTTTATTTTATAAATACATTTATTTAATAATAAAGAATTATATATATATATAATCCTCGTCTTATTGAATTTGTAAATAATAAAAAACAATCACAATAGTAAACAGATTTAATAGTTTATAAACATCAATATTAAATTAATTTGAAATAGTTTATTTCCATTAAAATTTGTGTCCTCTAGCACATAGCCATAAATTTAATAAATTTGTTATGCTATTTATCATGGTTTCTATGTCTTTGCCGAATTTTCACCTTGTTAACGCTTTTGAAATTTTATGCATGTTTCTTATGTTTTGGTGAGCTGCAGAAAGAACAAACTTTTCCCCAAAAAATACATCTTTCCACAATCTGCAACCCGTAATGTGGATTGCGGAAATTTGATTTTATGTTTGCAAAGTTTTTGGTCCCGCAACCCGTAATGCAGATTGCGACAGCGAAAGCTTTTTTATGAGTGCAGTTTGTCATCCCGCAGTTTGATTTAATATTTTTGTTGTGTGTTTTCCCAACCTGCAACACGCAATTTGTGGGAATGCGGATTACGGAAAGGGTTAAATAAAATTTCAGTATTTTTTAATCTCGCATCCCATAATTGCGGAATGCAGGTTGTGGGATGGTGAATATAATTTAAATCTCGCATTTTGATCCTGTATTCCGCAAAATTTAATCTCGACCATTTATTTATCATGATCCTACGGTCTTAATTCAACCCGCGGAAAATCTATATATAATCTATATATAAGCAGGTGCTTTATATTTTCTTTACCTTTTTTACTGTTATGAAATAATTCACTACATGGGTTTTCACTGCGATTTTTTACCAGAGAACGTTTTTACAGCCCCAGTTGATTTTAGGTTGGTTTCTTACTCATTTCTTTGCTTAATTGTTTACTGTCGCTTTGTTTGAATTAGTCTTGATTTCTTTCTTATGCATTTAAACAATTTTTTTCAATTTCAATAATGGCTCGAACCACTCGCTGCAAGAGCACCCACAAAGACATGTTGACAAAAGACCCGAACTTTGGCTTTTTCTCGGACACTAGTGGTAGATTCACTGAAATTTACCAAATTGACTAGTCCAAAATCTACTCAATTTTTTATAATGACGACCTCTCAGACATTCAAAACAACTAGTCATCTTATCAGCAAATTAGGGAATCTAGTCTACATGCCATCGCTTCCAGACCCTCTATCCTCCCTTACAATGACCCAGTTAAATGGATTGTGGACAACGCAAAACCTAAAGACCGGTCCTTTAATGATAACGCAGGGTCATAGTTGGCCACTTTTCATCTTGAGGTGTTTACCAGAGCTTATGCTCTCAAACCAGCTATACAACCCCTCAACATAGAGTTTGCCTAATCCTAAAAAACTAGGTACAATTTTAATGAAATGCTAAAATCCTTGATGAATGAACCTAATAATTTCTCGTCGAGGGCCGATGACCTGTACCCCTGTCACCTGATTTAGGGAACCTTATTCTTTACTAGCATCCATGTTATTCAAGCTTTATGGTCTTCCCAATTGCTCTATTTTTAAATCTGAATGGGTTGTGGTGCCCCATCACGTCCTAACTACTAGTGAATATTTCCCATGGGCTTCTATCTTTCCACTGGAGCTTAAAATGGCTATCCAGGATAATCAAAAGGCTACTGCCCTATAGAAGACCAATTTCTTCTTTTCAGCTTTTATCATTGATGTATTTTGCACAGATTTCCAATATCCCCACTTGGGATGGAACTGGACCTTACCAGCCCCTCCTGTACCAATTTACTATTCGAAATTGTGGGATAAGAACTATATGGCTTCATTCTATGACATATGTGAACACTTCATGCGAACCATTTATTTCAAGATATTCAAAGTGGAGGCTCCTGCCTTTTCACCTGAAGCCAGATCTCTCATTGCCACAATGGGTGACTGGTATGTCAGCAAGTCTTTTCATATATTAGATTTTGGGTTGGAAATACTGTTCATATGTTGCCCAAGATAGTTCCTAACAGGTTGGTTCTTGAAGAGGTCTCTTTCCAGACCATCACTGATGGTGTCTACAAGAAACTTGTTGCTCCTAAGAGGAAAGGCTGGCCTAAATTTCCTTTGAATCTTAGATCACTGGTCGTCCCAACTTCAACTTGGGCTACAGTGTTAGGTGATCAAATAACCTCTTTGAAGCTTGGCTTTGCTCTTAAAAGGAGACATGACCCTAACGGGTTTCTCGATGCCCACTACAAGCAGAACCATATCAGAGGTGGGTATGTTCATGAAGAAATCTCTGACGACTCTATTTACCAAGGGGTGAATACATTTTCTGAGGTCTTGGCAAGGGCTAAGAGCAAAGAGGAACAGAGCCACATTTTACAACAACAGCAGGAAGTTAAAGCTAGGATTCTGAGCTACAGAGCTATGGAACATGATCTACTTGAAAAGGTGAAGAAGGACAGGGAAGAGCCGGGAAGCCCAACAAACAAAATTTTTATTAGTAGTGACTTATATAGATGGGAATAAGGGCAAAGATCCTATGGAAAATATTCCACAGGTGACAGTTTCTCAGCAACTGAAGGCTCTGATGCATTCTTCTCAGCAGTAAAAGCAGAAATTGGCACAAATAACTTCTATATTGAATAATCAAGCAACTGCAACTGTCAAGCCTATTTCAGACATTCAACCGACTACTGCAGTTACCCATGTAAGTGATGAACAAGTAGCATTTGATATTAAGCCATTTGAAAAGCAAAGGATTCAGGTGACTATTTCTCAAATACCCACCATTGATCTTATTGACTCTGATGCTGAAGAAGAAATGCATACATCTACACCTGTCATTGAGGAAGTGACTCAGCCTTTACATACATTTGCAGATTTGTTTAGTGATAATGGAGTGGAAGATTCCATTCCACATCCCAAGATCCCGGAAACTACTTCTGCTCCTATCTCATCATCTGCAGTGCCCCTCCTCTCATCCATCCACACTCTTTCCACTTTTCCTGCTGGGGTGATCCCATCATCCTCATTATCCCAGTTCTATCACTCTTTGATCTCACCACCTGTTTCGATACCAATCAACCCAGGTCAACATCCCATTCCTCCATCCACTATTGCAGGAACCCAATCTTTCACTATCCCTCTGCACTTACCCTCATTTGTTTTGTCATCTTCTGTTATTCCTGAGCGGGTTATATTGCCTTCATCATCACTCTTGGCCATTAACATTAGTATTCCACTATTTAGAGCCTCTACTCATAGCCTTTCTCCAATCTCTGAACCCACAAATGATCAGAGCCTCTCCTCTCCCTTCCCTACTTCCCACATTACCATGCCTATGCCATCTCCCACCATTACTCAAACATCCTCACTGGTTTCAATAGTGACTGGAACTTCTTTGTTTACTCAGTCAGTGGATGAGTTTGATGAAGACAATGTAGTCCCTCTTTGAGATTACTTTTATAGCAGGTCGTCCAAGGCAGTGGTAAAGAAAGGAAAGAAGAGAAGTAGGAATCATGGTGATTTGTCTACACCTGTCACCAATCAAATAATCTGAACTCAATAGTCTGGTGACCCTCAGATTGATGCAGTGGATTCAACCACAGTTTTCGGTGCTTTCACAGGTGCCAACCTTGGTGCAGTTCTCACACTGAACAAGGAGTTTGACAAAAGGAAAGAAGAAATGAAGAGGTTGGAGGAAGAACTAGCTGAGGTCAAGAGAGAGCATAAAACTCATGTGGAAAATATGGAGAAAGCATCTGAAGACAAGTTTAGAGAGTTGCAGCTCAAGAATTCCTCTCTCTAGGATGAATTACAAAATGAAAAAACTACAAATGCCACTAATACTGAAATGATAGCCTTGGTGGTAAAACAGTGTGAAGATGCAACTATGAATGAAGCTTCCTCTGCATTCTTTACGTTCTCGTAGCAGGAGTTTCAAGATTTGGCTATCCAGGTCAATGAGGAGCATCATGACTTAGTAACTGAAATGTTTAGAACCATGGATGACATTTTTGAGACTTATGTTTCTTCTGACAAAATGTTTGTCACCTTGGAGGAACAGACAACCAAGAGACAATAGGCCTCCAAAGCTTATGATGATATTTTGGATTGGCAAAGGTCTCACCACCCTTAGTAGTTTTCAATTGAAGAAGGTTAGAACTGTTATGCATGCTTGGCTTGATTTGAATGAGATGATTGAAGAGTCCATCCAAAAAGCACAGACAATTTGCAGGAGAAGATGGTATACAGTTGATAGCATCATGGAGATAATACAATTCCCTACCATGGAGTTGATTGAGAATGCTTGTCCTCTGACATTAATGATCGAGCAGGTGGAACGTAGATGTGAAGAAGCTAAGGAAAATATTAAAGGATTTGATCATATCATCATTGGAGATGTGGATCGATTGATAAGGAAGCCACTTACTATGCAAGGCAAGATCCACACTTTCATCTGCCTTTGGCATAAGTTAGCCAAAAATGAAATGGAGAAATTTAGGTGTGATGTTCAACTTAGGTTTGAATATACCAATTACCCAAACATGGATGAATTGTTAGAGATCTAGATGAGGTGGCAGGATTTTCTTGGTCATCAGTTCTATATGGATTTTATGATCCTAGTTTCATGGGGATTCATTTTTTTGTAATAATTATTTAAAGGGTAGATTTCTCATAGACTAGGGGGGAATTTATGGAGGGAGAAATCAACACAAAGGATTGAAGATACTCTATTTAATCCAGAGTTTGCAATTTCTTGCAGACCTTTATTAATACAGCTATGTTATTCTTGAATCTCTTTATGTTTGTTTAGTCAAGTTTATTTGATAAATATTGGTTCTCCTTTGCATATTTATAAGCACTGATCTACACTTCTGGTTTTTCTGTACTTATGATCTATGCATCTGTTTTAAAATGAATTTATTTAATTAAAACTTTTATCTATTTCTGCAAATGATTCTATAGCAAATACTATAATCAATCTTAATTTTTCAATCAACATTTTAGATACAAGTTAATCTTGAATGTTCTGAATACTTAACTTATTGTTAATCAAATTTTAATTGATCAATAGTAATTTGAGTTGATAAGTTATTAAATCTCTTTCAGGTTTCTGTTAAATTGATGGACACACTTATCTGTTTTCCAATTTCCGTATTCTACAATGCGGAAAATAGAATGGTGCTGGTGCATGCATTAAAACTGCCCTTCGAAGGGAAGAGATGAAGTTTACAGGTGCTCGCCTTTGAGACGTTGCATCTATAGTCCAATGGTGTGCATCTGTCATGGGAGAACAAGCAACAAGGAAACACTTAGTGTGAAGAATATTCTGGAAGGTTACAAATGTGGACCGATCACAAACACCTTGGGTGAACACATTGCATGGAACTCGACAGTTTCATTCAATTAGAAGCTCAGACAACTCGGCCCTACAAATTTGGACAAGATTGAAGGCTTGCTTTTGTAGTTCCTGTAGCATCGGTGAATGGGATGATTGTGAGCATACTGATACCATTGATACATGGGATTGAGTGACACTTGGCACCAATTTCAACGGGGGTAATGAAATAGACCATTTGGAAGATGATCAGACACATATTTCTAGAGACTATGATCACATATTGGATCTCATACAAGCAGGTACATGAGTAGTACCTAAATAAGAAAATGTATTTATGTATTGTTTACTCGACCTTTGTATAATTTGATTTATGTATAAATTAGAAATGCAAGACCATATTTACAAAATGTATTGTTAACTCGACCTATTTCCTTTCATAGGCCAGATATATGCAGTGGTTGCCCCAAAAAATAATGAATGGGGTTCTGACTATTGGTTGGCATGTTGCTTAGAGGGGAAACAAACCCTTCTAGAGCCTGTTGCAAATGATGAAAATATTGAATTCCCAACTGGCTCGATGGTTATAAAAGGGGAGTACTTGACACTTGCAGCACAACAGAAAAGGAAGGGTGGGTATGTATATCAAGATTATAGACCAGGAGCTATTGTATACCACTTCACCAACCTAGTAGTTGGTACAAACATCAAGCTCCGCACACTTGCTCACAAAAATAGGTCACATGTATGATACTTGCTACCTCATATAGAGCATGAAATATTGATGGACACTATTGGCACCAGAGATGATCCGGATGGCCTACTTGTATGAGTGCATTGTCAGGTGCGTTATTTAAACCATGTTTGCACATTTTCATTGGGTTCTCTTTTATTTCTTATGATGTTACTAATGTCTAGCCTTTCATGTGCCTAGGATGCAAACACCATCTACGGCACATTGGAGGTGCCAAGAATGGTGTCTTTAGACACCACCAAATATAGTTCGGAAAATAACAAGGTCTCGAGTTGTTGAAATTTACATTTCTTGATGTTTTTAGTTTAATATATATACATTTAATTAGGAGAGGGAACTAGAAACACATGATCACCAATTCTTGCATGCACCAACTAGGCTTTCATGAGTCACCATTTTGCATGCTCCAACTAGGGTCAAGACAAGTTATTTTACGTCCAACTAGGGTTTGGAGAGCAATTATGCAAGTTAGGAGAGTGAACTAGAAACACATGATCACCAATACTTGCATGCACACCAACTAGGCTTTCATGAGTCACCAAGTTGCATGCTCCAATTAGGGTCAAGACAAGGTATGAGATGTCCAACTAGGGTTTGGTGAGCAATCATGCAAGTTATGAGATGTGCTTTATGAGATGGAACAAGGTATGAGATGTGTTTTTATTATGATTATTAGTGGCATTGGTATGGAAAAATAACTCAAAATGTTTAAAGTAATTATTTGTACATGGTCATATGGGGGATTTGGCTAGGGATGAACTTAGTTCTGAATTCTACTTGAGGAAAAAAACATTCTTTTGTTCAAGAATTAATCTCTTATTCAAGCATTGTCTCAAAAAGTACACTAAACACATGTACATCTAATTCTTTTCCCATGGTAGCTTACATATCAAAGTCATGGGTTTCCTTGATGGTGCATATCAAAGTGATCCGAATTTTAGTATCATAGGGCATCTTATTTTTCTTTGATATATGCATGTCAATAAGTATAAAGTTGGAACTGGCATTGGAACAAACAACTTTGGATAACTAATGGCCTCAATGCTCTTGATAAAATGTGCTTTCAATGGTGGTGTAAAAACTCTCTAGGTTTTTGTTGACTAGGATCTCACTATAAATTGGATGTTAAACAAGACCTAATTGGACCATATACTGCTACTCTTTAGTACATTTATTTTCAGCATGTTATTGGGAACTAAACATTATTGTGGCATGCTCCAACTAGGGTCAATACAAGATATGAGATGTCCAACTAGGGTTTGGTGAGCAATCATGCAAGTTAGGAGAGTCAACTACAAACACATGAGATCACCAATACTTGCATGCACCAACTAGGGTTTCATGAGTCACCAAGTTGTGCATGCTCCAATTAGGGTCAAGACAAGCTATGAGATGTCCAACTAGGGTTTGGTGTGCAATCATGCAAGTTAGGAGAGTGAACTAGAAACACATGATCACTAATACTTGCATGCACCAACTAGGCTTTCATGAGTCACCAAGTTGTGCATGCTCCAATTAGGGTCAAGACAAGGTATGAGATGTCCAAATAGGGTTTGGTGCGTAATTATGCAAGTTAGGAGAGTGAACTAGAAACACATGATCACCAATACTGGCATGCTCCAACTAGGGTCAAGACAAGGTCATAGATGTCCAAGTAGGGTTTGGTGAGCAATCATGCAAGTTAGGAGAGTCAACTACAAACACATGAGATCACCAATACTTGCATGCACCAACTAGGGTTTCATGAGTCACCAAGTTGTGCATGCTCCAATTAGGGTCAAGACAAGCTATGAGATGTCCAACTAGGGTTTGGTGTGCAATCATGCAAGTTAGGAGAGTGAACTAGAAACACGTGATCACCAATACTTGCATGCACCAACTAGGCTTTCATGAGTCACCAAGTTGTGCATGCTCCAATTAGGGTCAAGACAAGGTATGAGATGTCCAACTAGGGTTTGGTGAGCAATCATGCAAGTTAGGAGAGTCAACTACAAACACATGAGATCACCAATACTTTCATGCACCAACATTATTCGGAACTAAACATTATTGTGGCATGCTCCAACTAGGGTCAATACAAGGTATGAGATGTCCTACTAGGGTTTGGTGAGCAATCATGCAAGTTAGGAGAGTCAACTACAAACACATGAGATCACCAATACTTTCATGCACCAACATTATTGGGAACTAAACATTATTGTGGCATGCTCCAACTAGGGTCAAGACAAGGTATGAGATGTCTAACTAGGGTTTGGTGAGCAATCATGCAAGTTAGGAGAGTCAACTACAAACACATGATCACCTTGATACTTGCATGCACCAACTAAACACTAAACACACATGTCTCAAAAAGTACACTAAATACATGTACATCTAATTCTTTTCCCATGGTAGCTTACATATCAAAGTCATGGGTTTCCTTGATGGTGCATATCAGAGTGATCTGAATTTTAGTATCACAGGGCATCTTATTTTTCTAAATGATATATGCATGTCAGTAAGTATAAAGTTGGAGCTGGCATTGGAACACACAACTTTGGATAATTAATAGCCTCAATGCTCTTGATAAAATGTGCTTTCAATGGTGGTGTAAAAACTCTCTAGGTTTTTGTTGACTAGGATCTCACTATAAATTGGATGTTAAACAAGACCTATATATTTCCTTGTGATTCAAATAAAGGTGACATGTAATATCAATGTATATATTTCACTATTTTGGTTGAGTTAGATAATCTTTTGGTTCATGTACAGTTTTTTGGATGTATAAGAGTATGTGTGTTTTTGGATATTTTCTATAATAATATTATTATTATTTTTGGACAATTTTTGAAATTGGGATTTTTCTCCCATATAGGACCAACATGGGAGAAATTTGTGGACAATTTTTGAAATTGGCACATTTGCAAAGATCATGTAGTATTTTGTCTGCTATTATCTATTGGGGTATTTTGATGAGATGGAATTAAAGGCACGCAGTGGAACTAGGGTTACCAAGGTATGAGATGGAACTAGGGTTTGGTGAGCAATTTGCAAGTTAAGAGAGGGAACTAGAAACACATGATCACAAATACTTGCATGTACCAACTAGGCTTTCATGAACAACAATTTGCATGCTCGAACTGGGGTTACCAAGGTATGAGATGGAACTAGGGTTTAGTGAGCAATCATGAAAGTTA
>LPNX010718357.1:95596-115675 GCA_001517045.1 Pseudotsuga menziesii | reverse complement strand
ATTTGTGGCTATATGATGGAAATTCATCTTACTTTCCATCTGTTGTCTGGCATGTAAATCATATTCACATATGTTGGTATCAGAATATCTTGCTGGATGTGGACTCAAAGCCTTCCATGTGTAGATTATAATGAAGAGGAGGTGAATAATAATTTACAACATCAGATGAGTTTTCATGGCCTTGCTTGGTAAAAGGTTGAAACAACTATTCACTTATGTTGTTAACATTATGTGAAGGACTTGGAGGAAAAGGTTCATAGATACGCACACTACCACAAGCTGGGGATGTTAAAGACATTTATTTAAGATAATATGATCATTTCATCTCAAGTATCTATTTTATTTTGCTTTTATTTTTTTTAGTTGTTGAAGTTAATATGTTTGAAAGGTGGAAATATCAATTGCAGACAAGACAATTAAGGATTGTCCCTTCCAAATACTCTCTCATCCCAAGCCTTTTCAATCTTTTATGTGGCAGCAATCTGCGGCTGTCAAAGGGACTGGGCATATTGTTTGGCCATTCAATCCCTGCTCTTTTTTGGGTTGAATCTATTGGCATCAAGGTGGTTTTATCTCTATAGTAGTCCAAGCTCAGAACTCAATTATTTTCTAAGTTCTATTCCACTATTTTATCTTTATGATTTTGAAGTTCTGAATTCCAAGTAGGTTATATGAATGAGTTTACTTCGAAAAAATGTAAGGGTTAAATCCATAAATCAATATGCAACTCTTTTCCCTTTCTATTTCTTTTCCCTGCAAAGATGTAGATCACTCCAGAATTTCTCATCCATAACAATCTCAAAATTTGCACTGAATCTGTGGCGTTGCCAAATACAAGCAGCTAATGAAGATGTGAACACACACCTTCTCACAGATGGGGTCACTGAGAATGCTTCCACCGTCTTCTTTGACCCCTTTACTTCTAAATTCACCATATGCTCCTGCTCAATCATCATATCAAGTAAATTGGATTAAGAGAAGTAAGGAGCTTTAAATTCTCAAAATTAAAAAACCAAATGAAAATTATACTAAGTTCAATGGACTTACTGTGTATCCAGAGAGACCATGTGGATCAATAAAAGAAGATGTGTGAAACACCCCATAACACCCATCAAAAGCTTCAGAGATAGAAGCAATAGAATCAGCAGCCACATTTACCACCACACCACTCAGTATATTATTGGCTGAATACAAGGAAAACTCTTCCATCTCTCCCAACTTCTGCAATTCCTCTGTCACATAGCAAGACTTATGAGTCAACTAAACATTGAACAAAACAATAATTTTAGCTATTCACTGAGTTTTAAATGCAAATCCAGCAACTAAAACTTACAAAAACCCAGATCTAAATCTATCAGAAATCATATTTAAAATCCTTCAATCCTCTGTAACTTCTCTTCAAAAGAATTTTAGTGTAACCATATAATGAAACTAAATGAATTTTTCTCTTCCCCAAAATAATTGAAGGGTATTTATACCTTTGGTATGGACTGTGAGGTGAACAACATATCCTCTAAGAAGCAACTGTCTGACAATCCAGAGACCAAGAAACGATGTCCCATTTGTGACACAGACAGTCTTCTTGGGAATCTCCGACGGAGATCTGAAGCTGTCAGCTTTGATTTCCATGGGAAATTGCTTCCAGTCTTGGCAGATGGGTGCAGTCTTGATGATCGCCATGGGAGAAAAGAGAGGAACCTCGAAGGCAGAGTTGAGAGTTGAGAGTAGAATGAGAATCAGGTGGCTCTAATTTATTCCAAATGGAAAGGGGAAGAATGACATGGATTAGTAGTTGGGAAAGTGCCACGTCTAACCTTCAAAACTCATGTTCGGGAGATGGTAAGATGGTTTACTTTCCAGGTGCGTAGACGTAGGAGATATCTGTATGTGTGGTCTTTGTCACATGGTGCCCCACTTCCATACAAACAGACCTAGGAATATTGTTGTAAAAAGCAATTGTGAGACTGAAAAGTTTACAGCAAAACAAAACAAATCTCTGGCTTGACTGTATAAGTTATTGTATACAAATCAGGTTAGTTGTAAAGAGGTCTGTAAATTATGTCAGGTTAGCTGTAAAGAAGAAATGGATCTCCGCAAGGTAGGCACCATTCAGAAAAGTTGTTGCATGAATCCTTTTATTTTATGGTATGCTGTGTGTCTCACCGTTAGATACATGGATGCCTCTGCATCTTAGAATTTTTCCAATTAAATATCTGACTGTCGGGCTTCTATACTTAATCCTATAAAGGAGCAACAACAAATAATCCTTTCTTCTACAGTTTTCCATAATATTTTCCATTTGATTCCTAATTTACTCTTTGTTTTATTGACTTTACTTGGCTTACAATTATAGGGATATAATGGAGAGAGAGAGAGAATCTGGGCAAATGTGAGCAGGTTTGGACATCTCTTTGCTTTTGAAAACATATTATTCTTAAAGTTGATCAAGGAAAGTGCTTGTTTTTACTTGTATCAGAGGTTAAGAAATTTATCAGCGTTGGTGGTGGTGTTGCTGTGATAATAGATTATAATGCATGCTATAGAGTTGATATTATCTTCTGATTTGGGCTTAGTGATTGCTTAGATACTGTTATTTCCTGAAAGGCATAAAGGTTATTTTGATGCTAGATAGCATGCACTTGGATATGGCTCAGTTTGAGGGGGTCCCATGGTCCATGTCCATGTCACCTGTGAAATCAGGAGCTTTTAGGCTTTTTCACATATTTGAAGGCATATCATCCTTTGGAGGAGTGTTGGGATTTTAAAGATAGTTATGGGGTAGGTCACACATTACCTGAGTCACTGGCCAAGACTGGAAGCAATTGTGCATGGAAATCAAAGCTGACAGCTTCAGATCTCCGTCAAAGATGCCCAAGAAGACTGTCTGTGTCACAAATGAGACATCGTTTCTTGGTCTCTGGATTGTCAGTCAGTTGCTTCTTAGAGGATATGTTGTTCACCTCACAGTCCATACCAAAGGTATAAATACCCTTCAATTCTTTTGGGGAAGAGAAAAACTCCTTCAGTTTCATTATATAGTTACACTAAAATTCTTTTGAAGAGAAGTTATAGAGGATTGAAGGATTTTAAATATGATTTATGATAGATTTAGATCTGGGTTTTTGTAAGTTTTAGTTGCTGGATTTGCCTTTAAAACTCAGTGAATAGCTAAAATTATTGTTTTGTTCAATGTTTAGTTGACTCATAAGTCTTGCTATGTGACATAGGAATTGCAAAAGTTGGGAGAGAAGGAAGAGATTTCCTTGTATTCAGCCAATAATAGACTGAGTGGTGTGGTGGTAAATGTGGCTGCTGATTCTATTGCTTCCATCTCTGAAGCTTTTGATGGGTGTTATGGGGTGTTTCACACATCTTCTTTTATTGATCCACATGGTCTCTCTGGATACACAGTAAGTCCATTGAACTTAGTATAATTTTCATTTGGTTTTTTAATTTTGAGAATTTAAAGCTCCTTACTTCTCTCAATCCAATTTACTTGATATGATGATTGAGCAGGAGCATATGGTGAATTTAGAAGTAAAGGGGTCGGAGAATACGCTGGAAGAATTCTCAGTGACCCCATATGTGAGAAGGTGTGTGTTCACATCTTCATTAGCTGCTTGTATTTGGCAACGCCACAGATTCAGTGCAAATTCTAAGATTGTTATGGATGAGAAATTCTGGAGCGATCTGCATTTTTGTAGGGAAAAGAAATAGAAAGGGAAAAGAGTTGCATATTGCTTTATGTATTTAACCCTTACATTTTTTCGAAGTAAACTCATTCATATAACCTACTTGGAATTCAGAACTGCAAAATCATAAAGCTAAAATAGTGGAATAGAACTTAGAAAATAATAGAGAAAAAATAATTGAGTTCTATAGTAGTCCAAGCTAATATTCCTTGGGTAATTCAGAACTCAATGGGAACAAGACTTTGGACAACAACCTATCCAAGCTTGAATATGGGATGTAGCCTCCTTCAATAGATGCCAACTCCACTACAAGCAACCCAAGAATATTTTCCAAATGAGATCCCAGATCACACTCTTCGCTGCTGCTCCAAAAACTCCAAATGCTCAATGAGACAGGTGTGAGGAAAATAGAGGCAGGTGTGGGGTGGGTAGGAGGTGGGTCTCTTTATAGTATGCATTTTGGGTTTAGGGTTTTAGGAAATACATTTTTAAGGTTTAAAGAATAATTATCTTAAAAATGGTCCCACTGGATGGTTAGGTACTAACTTTGCCGAGTAGGTACAGACTCAATTGAGTTGGATTGGTTTGGTCTTTTCACACACGAACCTCCACTGCTGATGTCGATGGAGACTTGGTGCAACTATAGACACTACATTCTACTTCCATTGTATTTTTTTAAACCATGGGAACCTAGCAATTTTCCGAGAGTATAAGCAACAGCGTGCAAGCCACATATACCAATAGCTCATAGGTTAACCCGGGCTGAGACTTCACATCAAGGGGATTCCTACCCTTTCAGCTTCACTACGATGGGTCAATTTGCGCAGCCCTACCGCCCACCAAAATTGAACTTGTGACCTCCTTGGAGATAACACATGTTCTTAACCATTGGGCCCAATCAGGTGCACACTTCACTACTCCCACTATTACCTCAACATACATGCTTCCTGCTCAGGTTTTGTTTTTGCCTACTCTAGGGGTTATCCCCAACTATACATGCAACTTATTAGTAAATAGTGCAATAGAGTTTGGTCACAGGTACTTGAAATACTAGGTCAAAATGGAACTTAATGGAAAGAATCAGAGGAAACTGGTGCTGACCAAGGGATGGAGTCAAAATCAATCCAGAACATGCGTCTGAAGGACAATGGAGAATAATGGTGAGGCTTCTGAAATGGAAGAATCTTGCCACACACAAAATATGACTGAAAGACTTGGGTTTGGTGCTGATAACAACCTTTTTCCTGGCTACTACTAGGTAGCTAAGGAATGGATCTCTCCAATCTACAAATTGTCAGGGCCTTGGAAAGCTCGCTCAAACCTGGAATAGTTCAGGAAAATCAGGGTTAAAGAATCTCTAGATCTACAAACTATTCTTAACAATGGAACAAAAATGGCTGAAATATGTACTAGTTAAGTATCAAGCATATAAAAACAGGGGTACAAAAAGTGGATCAATTATTCCAGCTTTATTTAATTGTAAACCTCTGAAATTACAATGACAAATGTCCTTGGTGATCCAACCCCATTACAATAAGTATTTACTACTCTTATAGACTTCAATTGACCTGGAACTGTGACCTAGGTTTAAGAGAGTCTTCGCCCTGCATGAGATCATTTACAAGTGTGACCATGCGTTACATACCTGCACCTTAAACTTCAATCTCATAGTGATCTGACTACTGAACTAGTTAGTTGTAAGAAGAACTGCTCTTAGTTACATGCAGAGCTAAAGGTATATTATGGCAACCTCTCCTACATGCCGCTTCGAATTACTCCTAAACTCAAGTGAGGTATGATGCAAACTCTGTCTTATCAGCATGCAAACTCAACTTGACTGCTGTCTTATCATAATGCAAACCTCACCTTTGACTGCTATTTGACAGCAAACAAACCCCATCTTTAAACTAATGTCTTCTCCTCATGTAAACTCAACTCTACTGTTGTCTTATGATCTTAAGCAGTTGCATCCTCTGCAACACATGGAGAGATAGCTTCTTGAGCTCAGAGACATCATTTAGAGGGAGGTAGGGAAACATCATCACTCGGTAGAATACTTCTCAAACGATATTTATCATCCTTTGGTGTGGTGAAAATGATGGTGACTAAGACCCTTTTGAGTTGGCTTATATGCGGGTCCAACTGGTGTATTATCGACATTAGTACAAACCCCCAAGTGTTGCCTTCAATAGAAAACTCAAGTGTTGAAGTGCGAAATACTGGCAATAGGAACTACTGACAATGGACTAAATCCCTTGGTGAGAACTGACACTAACTGATCGAAAAACAAGCAAGCAAGTCATATTTAATCCCTCAGAATGGTAGGCTGACCAAACAAGCAACATCGGCTATGTGTTTTATATCCACAGACTGGAAGGAATACTCCCTAGGTAAGAACTAACAACAAACTGAATACTTTGGGCATACTTAATCCTCTGAGGTGAGAACTAACAGACTGGCCGAACAAGCAAACATGTCTAATTTAATATCCTCTTCAGCTGAAAGTGTGTGCACCCAACTAGTAGAAGGATAAAAAGTGATATTGTCTATTGAAATTGTAATAAAAAAAGGGCATGTTATAAAATATTATCCTTCTTTAAAATAAAAATACGATGCTATTGTTTTATCTATTGTTGGTCCTTGCTATGTTCTATTTACCTTTTCTCTTGCGTACTACTCTCCTGTTGTAACTGCTTGTTTCGTTGTTGGTTAGATTTGGTCTTACAATAATAAAAGGAGTCTTAACCTCATAGAAATATATCTTTAGTCTATTTGAGGGTACCCCCTATCTAGCCTGAGAATTGGCTCGAAGTCCTAGATTGGTGCAAGAAGGTTATCCTGCACATTATGCCCATGCATTTGTCCCTATGAGAGTAGAAACAACTTGGGGAACAACATAAGAACTAGCACAATTGTCAGGGGCTCTATCTCAGTAAATGACATAAGGGTTTCTTTCTAGTTGAAGAGACAAAAATCTCACTAACAAACTGTGATTAGTGTTTCTAAGTACCCAAAAATTTTTAGCACAGTAAGGTGCTGTACTTTCACAGAGATGGGAATGAAAAAGATTCACATAGAACTTTTGGATGGATGGGTGAACATATAACATTCATAGGCTTCAATAACACTTGCTTCAGGAAAGGAACTTAGCAGTAGCAGCACTATTGTTATTTGAGGTGTGGTCATTCATTTTGCTGTGCACTAAAGAACTGAATTCTTACCAGTTATTGAAAAACCAATTATTTAGGAATCAAAATTCACAATTAAGAATCAAGATTCAGGACGCTAGACAATTTTGAACATTCACAATGTAGGATGCTAACCAAGATTAACATGCATGAGCTAAATTTCCAAATAAAACCAAGAAACCAACCTGCAATTCATCACCCACCTCTTTAAGAGCCTCCAAGCTCTCTCGAATGCCCTTCTATCCATGGAAGAGCTCAAAAACAAATACCCAAATTCTAAACCCTTGGCAATGGTTTCTAAGCATGACAATTCCTCGACGAGCATCAATGTGACCTGATAAATACCCAAAACACCAAAAGCACCTCTCAGACCAAATTCACAACTATTTTCCTCCCAAAACCCACCAAACCCTCATGGCTTCTTGCCAACAGAAAATATTTGGCGTCAAACATCTATTTAGATAATCCAAGTAGGAAATCTCCACGAATTCAACATAATTCTTCATACTTGGGTAATTTGGGGAGGAATTCACCATGAATTTAGATAATGTTGATTCTGGAATGATAGAGTTTACTGTGTATGAAGCAGGAACAGAGTAACATAGTCATAGTTGCTCAGCAAACAAGGGATTCATACGGCAGCTTGATGCTTTCACAATTTATGTGCCACAATTTTCTCAGTGAAGCTGTTGTCCGCACTGCTTTGAAGAAATCCCTTTGCAGTCAAAGAAAAATATCTATTATGTTAATCCTATTGGCTATTCGATCCGTTCCATTGATCCAGTGCAAAAAATTAAAACAATAAACTTACAAAGAATTGTGCAGGTCGTCTTATCTTTCTCATAAGCCATTTCGTTTTCATAATCCTCCATGAATGAACTCAAGAAGAGTTTGGTCATATGTTTGGGTTTGAGCTGGAGGTATTTTGGTCATATTCCAATGATCATTTTATTAGTTTACATAGTACATATTATATGGTATATTTTATATTTTATTTCGTTTATTTTATATTGTATTATAAGTTTTATTTTATATATATGTTTTACAATAATATATATGTGTGTTCGAGCATTTATATTGTTTATTTTTATGTTGTTTTGTGTTATATATATATAATCATCTAGTGCAAGGTTTCGATCTTCAATAGGAGAGATGCTGGTAATGGAATTGAATTTTGAACCAGACGAAGGAAAGCTTGGGTATTATCCGGTTGTAATTTATAAATCCGAGAAGGCAGTTCCAAGATACCCCAGAAATAGGAAGGAAGGAGCCAGGAACCTTTAGCCTTTTGGGATAGTTTGTTAGACCTTTCAAGCCTACCAACCACATTAATTATATATTTGTTCCTTTAGCATTCTTTCGTAGTAAAACAGGCCCTAATAAATTGATATGGACTTGTATGATTCAGAATTGGATGATAAAGTACTATAATGAGGAGGATGACAAGAGACGAAAGCTGGTTTGCTTTCTTAGTATTGGTTCGAATCCAATCGTCTCTGCCATACAATATTTTCGGAAGCTAGTGCAAGTTCTACCAGTCCAAGTAAGAAATATATCCTCCTCAATCAGAGGATAGAAGCAATTAGGCATGGATAAATTGATTGATCAGGTGACTCGGCTCCATCATTCTCCCCACCCCGCCCTATTTGTTCCAACTAGGCTTTCTGTAATCAATAAATAGATTGTCTGGTGGGAACTTGAACTCACTCAATATAATATAACTATCATGGCAACTCAGAAACATATATTATATCTCTCTCGTGTATGGTGTTTCGATAGGTTTAATAATTTTACGCCACTAACCATTCAGGGGCTCATCATTGGGTTAACCCCGGCCGCCCTAAGTTGGGAAAGTAAAAGAAAAGAAAGCAATCCATTTCCTTTTCCTTGTCTCTCTTGCTAAGCTTTTTAGGGTCTGTGTTGAAGGTTCCAAGGGTATTTAGATTTAACGGGGTCCGGCGCGATGGTGACTCATGGTGAATGGGGTATTTATTTAATGGGGACTACTTTCTCGTCTGGCGAACATCTCTTGTCATCTGTTGGAGACATGAGGGGACATATATCTTCTTGGCCAATGGTGGGGGTGAGGGTATGAACCCGCTCGCTTGATAGAAAGAGGGCAAGGGCCGCCATCGGTCCTGATCTCGTCTGGTGGGAGTGATGGGGTGACTGGGTGTGTTATTGGGGATGCAAGCCAGCAGCCAGCAATCAATCACTAACTAACTAGGGCGGTGTCATTAGGGGAATCGTTGCTAAGGATAACCTACATAACGTTGGGCACTACCTGACCTCCCCTCCCCTCCTTGAATGGCTCTATCTATTCCCTCTCCCTGGCTCTAGCCCCTCTCGGAATACTGTCTATAGCCCCTTCCCTGAGTACTCCTCTCAAGGTATATCAACATTTGTAACAAGTTGTTGAAGGTCTTTCTTGGTATATTTTATCAATTAGGTTACAATACCCTACCATTAATTAAACCACCTGAGAAAAAGAAGCCCCCCATGTTCCCTTTAAGCCCCATGTTGACTAGATGATGTTACCCATGTTCCCAACAACCGTTTGCTGAAAGACCCACCCAACACGGATGGAACGTATGTAACATAGTGACTACCTGGACTAGACTAACTGCTGATCGATACCTTGCGATCGAACTGAACACAACTGGACCTATATATATATATATATATATATATATATATGTTTTATAATTTATATATGGTATGTTTTGTAACTATATAGTATGTAATATATTAATATGTTTTGTGGATAGAGTTTTTTAAGTAAATGCATTTTGACAATGTTATTTACCGCTATAGATGTCTAGATGTGGTCTGATGTAGTAGAGGTTTTCTATTTGTCTATCATCGGTATTAATTTATTAGCTAGTGTCATCTTGATATGTTAATATCAAACATATCCATAGCCTCCCTGAAGTAAGCATTATACTGTAGTACTAGGTCTAACTTGGGTGGTCTAGATCTCACTTTATTAATCTTATAAGGTATACAAAATGGCCAAGGATATTGAATGTAGAAATATGGTTAGCATGTTCTTGTACTTATCTTGCACAAATTAACTTATGGGTTATGTTGATTAGGATTAATTCATCAAATACCCTTTGTAACACAAATCCATCTACAATGTTACAATTTACTAAATTTTAACACCGCAGATGGATCTAGAGAGAATCTATCTGTAGTGTCAAAATTTAGTAAATTGTAAAACGTCATTGCCAAAATTGAAATTTTCCATTGTTGGAGTGACAATAAAAAATTACTAACATAAATGGCTAATTCATATTCTTCTAGCTAGTCATTTTTTATGCCGTGACTAAATTGGTTGTTTATGTTAGTCATTTTTAACTTTATCACTTATTGTCTAGTCATATTTGTTAACTGGTGACTAAATTAGTCATGAATTTTAGTCGTTTATAGTTGGGTCAATCAAAATTGCCAATATTTAGTAGTAAATCACTTGAAAAACCTATGGTGACTAAAATTTTTAGTCACGTAGTAGCTAATTCCTCATTTTGTACTAGTGCTCAAATTGCTAAAAGTTTTGACCTAGTACTACCGTTAATTTTATCTTGTGCATTTAGGTGGAACCATGGAGTGAAAACTTGAATTTAAAGAAGATGCATAATGATGTATATGATAGTGCAAGTTTTCCTCTTCAATGAAATTCTACCTAAAAGAGGGAGAGAGATTTATTTTTCTTCCAAAAAATGCACACCCAAATGCAAATGCAATTCTACCTTTTTAGACGAAAAGTGAAATATCAATGCACCCCAAACAATCTTCAAAGCAAATAAGAAAGAGATCTAGAGAATATCAAACAAAAATAAACCAAAAATGTTTCCTATATTTTCATGCTTGAAAAATATGCATAAAAACTTAATGGAAAGATGATTTCACTAACGTTTCCAAACAAAAATAACTCTAATGCACGCAAAGATGAAAACATATATTTCTTCTTAATGAAAGTAAGATCTATAATTTCAAACAATCACGCACAAAACAAAAAGAAAATCATTCAACAACTCTTGTGAATAAAGCAAAGGAGAGAGAAAACTAAAACTTCTCTTTGAAATAGACAAGGAAACAAAGAACCAATCTTTCCTACCAATCACTGAAAATATTAGCATACAAAAGGAAACAAGAATCACCCCAAGCAAAGAAAGACTCAAAACAACATGGATCATTCATGCATTCCAAGTTCAAAACAAGTCAAAGCCTACACATGAAAATGAAATGTATATTTCCAATTCCAATGAATAATATCTGCAGAAAAGAGAAAGAGGTTTCAAGCAAAGAAAAGATCTCAAAGGATAATCTATCTCTCAGCATGGATCTCAAGAAACATAAACTCTCTTTGAATGCAAAGGGAATATAACAATCAAAGTGACTGTAGAGGGATATTTTTTTTTTTCAAAAATACACTTCATTTTCATCAAAAAGTAAGCCAAAAACACACAAAAATCAAAATACAAAGTCTGGAACAGGGGCCACCTGGCACTGCACAGATGGAGTTGCTGACAGGAAGTTTTGAGGCAGAACCACTTCTTGCTCACTGGATTCAGGCGGTGACACTACTTATGGATAACTTGACTCAGGCGGTGGCACCACTTCTTGCCAAAGGCACATGCACAGTTCCCTAAATGTATCCAAAACACAAGGAGAATGAGAATTCAAGTTAAAAATTGATCAAATCAAGGTAAAGAATGATGAATTGACAGTAAAACAGAGCATATAAGGTCTAAATAGTTCAGATCTGAACAAATCTTAAAGTTTCAAACCAAAATTCACTAAGTCAGATGGCAGATCTGACTAAAGAGAGTTGGAGATGGAGCCTGGATTCGGACAAGGGTTCAAAGATTGAGCAAGATCAAATCAACTAAAATTTTCTTTATTCCCTAGCGGAGTCACCAGATTTGTTATCAGGAATATTGAACCTTCTACGGAAAGAAGTTGTTCCTCTAGTCTGAATGGTTCAGATCCAAAACAAATGAGTGAACGACAAAGGATGAAGACCTTCCCTGAATCCCTTAGACACTTGGAATACTGCTTCGATCATGAACTTGTGTACCTGCAAACACGTCAAACATACAAGCACATCAAATGTACCAAAAAATCATCTACATATCCATACTAGTGACTAAGGAATCCAGTAACATATACATGTGAAATCAAAACAACATATATGTGGGATAGAAATCAGCTTTGCATTAAGAATGAGTGAAGAAGCTTACAACCGTTGCCTTAGTGTTGACAAGCTCCTCCACGAGACAAACACTTCATCCCCATAAGCTCCAACTTTCTCTCTATGCTCTCCAATGGTTTGGACTAGGTAGTCAATTCAACAACATAACAATACCCTTCAGTTCTCCCTCTCAACTATGGATATGAGCTTGTATTTATAAGGCTCAATGGATAGGGATAGTTGAGAGAATTGTGGGTGAGGTGGCTTCAAGATCCTACCAAGGGGGATCTCAAGCTCAAACTAACCCATGTTGATAGGGATAAGGGGGGACATGAGGCTCAATATATAGAAGCCTCGGGAAACTTCTCTTTTTCCCATTTTACCCAGGGTACCGCTTTTGTTCCCTTATGACAGAGCGGTTTAGATGAGAACCGCTTTAATAAAAAAGACTATATGCGGTGGAACCGCTTCTCTATAATAGGATACAGGTGGTGCTGAGCAAGGCACCGCTTAGCAACCACAGGGTAGGCGCGGTGCTAGGTTTTTCCAAGTAGAATTGACAAACAGAGCAAGTTTCCACTCCAAGTGTTGGGATTAAAGGAAAACATGGAATTTAAGGGTCTCATCACATGATGGTGATAGGATTTAGGTATAACAACTAGCTCTCAACTGACATAAATTATTTCTCTACTTTCACACCACTAAAGAGGCCTCTCCTCCTCCCAAATGAAGAGAGAGCACTCTTACTTATACATGAGTTTCTTTGAAAAAGAGTATAAATGTAGATCCACTTTTCTCTCAACCTATTTTCCATATTTAAAAAATATTTATCCCTTCAAATCCTCCCAAAAATATTGGATGAGATATTCTATCCATATTTCACTGATCCTCTCCTTGGAATAAACTTGAACAATTATCTCCTTCAAATCTTCAAATGGTGGATGAAATATTTGAAAAGCTTTTGAATAATCATTTTGTTGAAAATATTCAAATAATCCTACACATCACAAAGATCACACAACTTTGAGATATAAATGAAAATATGTCAATTTTCTAATTTTTAATCATAATTTCTCTTAAAATACTTGAAAATAAATAAATTTAAAAATAACAAGGTAACCCATATTTATTCATAAAAATGGTATAATGAATGGTTAATGGGGTGATGAATAGGGATGAATGTGAGTAATACTGAAAGGAAAAATAGTATGAAAATGAGACATTTGGATGACCCAACAATGCCCATCCTGGATCCACATTCACGCCCTACACTGTCTGCATTATACTTCTTCCATTAATTGCATCTTCTTTTGGATTTTTCTAGCTTCTTATCACTCTTCTTTTCATCTTTATCTGTTAATAATAACCCTAGTTCCACTACAAGACAATCCAATGGTAGTTCGGGATTTTTCAACTTCATCTACGGCTAAAACCAACATATTCTACACTGATAACATCTTCCTTCAGCCTCTTGTGCTTTATGGGTCAACAACCTTGATCCATTCTCAATATGCCATCCAACATCTCTCATTCTCTCTTGGATCTCTTTGGTCATCATATCCTATAGGCATTTCAAATGTTCCTTTTAGATTGACCTTTCATTAAAACCTATACATTATTTCCATTTGTCACACTATGCTTGGCTCAAGAGTTATGCCATTAAGGATTCTCCATCGGACATTCTCGCAATGACTCTTTGTTAGCACTAGATTTGTATCCTAGTTATACACTAGGTATTTTCTTAGAATATCATCTTCACCTTCGAATTCATTATGTTCCTTAGGTTGTAATTTTCCATTTACTTGTTTATTTGTTATGATAAATATAAAAAATGTGTCTCATTTTCATTAATTCTTCCAAGCTCATTATAATTATTATGTAATGTCTTAAGTTTTGGTGAATGATCCACATATTGAAAATATTTTATATTACAAATGGTCATAGTAAATTCCGAAAACATAATGAAGAATGAGGTTATAAGATGGTGTTGCCGGATTGCACATATTTGGAAATTTTCTTTTGACATTTGTCACAAACTGGGCGTGTGTTTAATGGAGGAGCCTCTGCTCATAATGATTGGCAAAAGATGGCATACTAGATTTTATTGATATCATGAAATTCATTGAACTAAATGTTTGTACTCGTCATTCATTTATGATATTTCTTGGTATCAGTTATTATTTTCATTACGTGGCCTAAACAAGAGGGACACTCATCAAATTTGAAGACGTGACCTAGAAGGAGAAAAACTTGTCGCAATGAAGAAAGGAAGTGGTAAAATATGCAGATTTGAAACAACAAATGTCAAGTGGGTAGAATACTTCACTAAATGTGCAAAAATGATATAGAATGCAAGGTGGTTTTCATTCTGTGAAAGGCTCAGTGGTCATAATTTGGAGGTGACAAATTCTTTTGTAAAGAATTATAATGATTCTTTTGTCAATTTTCAAACCCTAAGATTCAAAGTAAATGAAGCCAAAATAGAAGAAGCTACGTGCATAACCCTGGAAGGAAAAAGATGGCTTAAAAAACATTTATTCAAGGTTGATTTAAGCATGTTTTTGTTTCTTGGCTATGAAAAACTAGATTGGAGTAAATGAATCCATTTGAATAATGTAACACAAGAATGTAAAGATGTGATTAATGTTGTTCAACACTAAATCACCTATGAAGGTTGATTTTCGACAGTGTTCAGGTATCATATGAGGTTTTTATTGCATCTAAATTGGGAATCTAGGTTCAATATACCTTACTATCTATTTAAGAGCCTAGAAAAATTGGTCACAATGGTAAAAAATCACCCCAAACATACGAAACATTCTATTTTTCATCATTCCTTAATCAAATTATTGATAATCATTGAATTAAAGAAGTTGGATAGAACTTGGAAGCATTTTTTGTTTGGTCTAGTTTTGAGCAAGAGATACCCGAAGCTTAGATACATACTAATGGTAAAGAAACAGAGAAAAAATAGAGAGGTTCAAGAGGGAAGAAGAGAAAATTCGGGCATGGAAGCAATACACCAACAGATGAATTCAATCTCGATAATGAGCATGTGTCATAAATTTGTAATACGAAGGTACAAAAGAAATTGGTTTGTGAGTTTCAAAAGGAGAAAATGACTGCTCGCAATACTCCTAGGGACATTAAAGAAAATAACATGCCTCTATAAATTTATTTTAGAACAAAAAATGATGATACCCTTGCTCCAAAGAATTGGGGAAGAGATTGGAGACAAAAAACTAGTCCTAAGAATAAACTGAGGATGAATATGAAGGCCATCCTTAATAAAAATTTCAAAAGGATGTTGTAGTTATCATAGAATACTCTTTTAGTGATGAATACATACATGTTGCAGATGAAGAGTATCATATAGTAAATCAAACCCTTGAGGATATTCAGGAAGAACTAAAGCTTGTTGGTAGGGGTTTTGGGGTAAGTGAGTTGCGCAACACCGTGGAGGCTACACAAGCTAACGTGACACCACGCAAGGAAAAGATAGTGCGATGGGAGGAAAACAAACCGTTTTTGAACATTTTATGCATATTTTTGTATCGGTTGGCCACATTTTTTGGATATAGGTCATTAGTGGTTAATCATTTAGGTGTTATTTAGAAGTGGACCATGAATGTAAAGGTGCAAGCCTATATATAGAATTATAATTTCAAATGAAAAAAATTAGTTGTAGTAGAGAGAAAGTGAGAGATTGAAGCTTGTGTTATCTATATGCGATCTTGTGGGTCGATTTTTCTCCCGCTGTGGAGAAAGATAATTGTTGTTTTGGATTTGTTGCATAGAAAATAATATGATACGATGGATGTTGATTTGAATCACTATTGTCTTTTGTCTCTTCCTATTTTTATGTTTCGCGATGTCAATGATGAATGTCTAATGATTCTGTTTTATGACTGAATAATGTCATACTGTTGAGATGAATAAATGAGTGATGTAATCTGTTAGATCTATGGTTGTAGTGGTAGATTTGTTATTGTTGGAATATAATCCGTCGGGATTATATAATATGTAAATAGTGTAAATACATTATGAATATTAATAGTCATGTAGGAATATGAATAGGTTGGTCGGGAGTTGAATCACAACCGACATATGAATTGTATAAATATATGCATTAGCAAGGGAATAAATGAATCAGGAGTTATACCTATCAGTGGTATCAGAGCCGGTGCCTGCCATAACTCCTGCCTGATGCGTTTTAGTCCTGGCAGCCTGAATGCTTGCCAGTCCATTGCTAGACTGCCTACCCATTATCAGTTTTCCTCTGCGTTTCTCCTACAACCATAGTGCCATAATTTTGTGCGTTATTTTTCTGCACGTCTATCTGCCCATTCCTCAGTCTGCTTTTGGCGTTACTCCTCCACGATACAACACACTCTCATACTGCTGCATGTTCATTCATTTGGCCCATTTCTCTTGAGGAACATTTCTGAGATTGAGCTATCATTGCCCTGCCATCGTATTTCCAATCTACTGCTATGAGTACGCACTCCATGAACATACTATACCTGACATCCATGGTTTCAAATAAAGTTCTCAATGTTTTATTTGTGAGACTCTACTCTTAAGCCCTGGCTGCCGTTGTCTACGAGCTGTTTATGATCTCCCTAGAGCCAACCCATGAACGGTTGCCCTCAAACGTTTATAACTGACGTAGATGCAAATAGTTGTGTAATAAAGTGGCTTCTTACCGATCGATCGACGTCTTGCCTTTCCACTTGTCTTTTTTTTGAATTAACGAAACCCTAGTTTGTTGGTGGATATCGTTGGTGAATTCTCCGATGAAGACTGCTGCAAAAACAAGGACATGCGTGTATCTGTTGGCGTAAACCCTATTCCATTGCTTGGAGACTGCGTTGTGAAGGATGCGTTGATATCTCTTCAAGAGCATGGAGGTGAAGACGTGATGAGTATCTGCGTGAAGAATGTTCTCTTCAAGAGCCTGCGAGTTTTCTGAATATCGATTGCTGTGAAGATTCATACCCGTTTTCAAGCATGTGGAGTGCAGCTTTGGTGTTGATATATTTTGTGATCATTGGATTACACAAACCCTAATTTATGCCCTAAATCTATGCGTTGGATATTGAATGAAAGCTTTCTGCGTGAAGACTGATGAGAAGACTGTGCGATGAACATAGCTCAGGCATATTTATTTGTTTGAAGACTGAACTTGTGAATTGCTGAGAGAGCTCGTTGAAAGAATCACGCTAGTGGAGAGCGTGGGCTCTTCTAATTGAGTGTGGACTGCATTCTGCGTTGGTTGAAGGAGCTTCCTGCGTTGAAGGAGCTGCCTGCGTTGGTGGAAGGAGCTGCCTTCGTTGAAGGAACTTCCGTTCTTTAACTGCGTGGAGGTAAACTGTTGGAGCTGTAATGGTTTGTGACAGTTGGGCTACACAAAACCTATTTTTTCCCTAATTTTGTGCATAAATTCTGCAAACATTTTCATTTGTGTTGAGTGAAAGAGGCCCATGAATGCTGTGTATAAGTCATGAATGGTGAGGCTATTGTATGAGCCTGAGATTGTTGAGTATGAGTTATGCTGCGTATTGAAGAGGCCTGTGATTGTGGAGTATATATGCGTTGAGTATATATGCGCTTGTTGAGTATATATGCTGCGTGGAGTCTGTAATTTTCATTCATGTTGCTGGTGTATATGATATATTGGAAACTCCATTGAATAATACATGCTGCTGTCTACTTCCTGAATTGCTGCAAGTTCTTGAAGCTGCTTGAAGATTAAAGCTGCGTTAGTGCTTTGAAGACTCTCCCTCATCACAAAGATTGATGGTGGAACACTTGAAGCTGTGAAGACTGAGCCTGAACATGAGTGAAGAACCTCACGCCTATATTCAGCTGCCTGGAACTGGTTATTTTTGGAGTGGTGCTGCAAGATATTGTATTGATGTATTTTTCATCTTTGATGAAGATTTGAAATGTATTGTTTATATAATACCACTCTAGAATAAATGATATAGAGTTTCAAAATTAAATATAGAGCAGCTGCAATATTATTTTGATAAGGCCGTAAAATTAGTTTTGATAGGCTGCAGAATCATATTGTAATTTGTAAAGGAGCAGGAATCTAAACCTGCATCCCATATATTTTTCTAAGCATTCTGTAAGCTATAGTTTCCATATTAGAGATGCACTCTTTGGCATCTATTATTGGTGCTGCCCTTTCCGGGAAAGACCAATCCAATGACCATCCCAAAGGAAAAAGCAGCAAGAGAGGTAGAGGGGGCAGAAACAACTTTAGCAAAAGATCAGATTTGCAGTGCAAGCGTTGTGGAAAGACTGGGCACACATCAGATCAGTGTTGGGCTTCATGGGACTCCATCAAAGACCGACATAACCAGAAGAAAGATGACAATAAAAACCAAGATGCTAGTAAATCTTATGATTCTTCTCACTGTATTGTTGCACATTGTAATCTTGGAATTAATGAAATGACTTCACTTTCATCTTACAAAGATTGTTGGCTGCTTGATACTGGTGCAACATCACACATGACTTTTAGAAAAGACTGTTTTGAAGAACTTAATGAAACAATAAATGGCATAGTGTACTTTGCAGATAAGTCAAGTCTTAAACCAAAGGGAATGGGCACCATTCGACTGAAGATGCCTGGATTCCCTGATTTCTTGTTGAAGAATGTTCTTTATCTTCCAGAGTTGCAGAGAAGCCTGCTGTCCTTGGTGGAGATTCAACAGCAAGGCCATTCCATCCCCATGTTTGATGGAATCGTAGAAATAAGAAAGTCCTCTGACAACCAAGTCATCATGACTGGATACGAATATGGGAAGCTACTGAAGCTAAAGGGTTCATCTGCAAGAGTTCATAACTATGCCTACCTCTCTTAGCATGGAGAAGGTAATTTGTCATCAAGTTTATTGTGGCATGCAAGATTTGGTCATCTAAATTATAACAGTCTTCGTTTGTTGAGAAAGAATGGTGTATTTGGTCTGCCCACCATTCCCAAAGAGAAGAGAAAATGTGATGCATGTATATTAGGGAAACACAGTAAGCTGCCATTCCATGAATCTAATTTCAGAGCAAGTAGGAAATTAGAATTAGTGCATTCTGATTTATGTGGCCCAATGCCAACTCCTTCTGCTAATGGGAATAAGTATTTTATGACCTTTGTTGATGACTACTCAAGAATGTGCTGGATTTACTGTTTAAAGACAAAATCAGAAGCATTTCAAACATTCAAAGACTTTCATGCATTGATAGAAAAATAAGCACAATGAAAAATTGGTACACTTCATACTGATAATGGGAAAGAATACACTTCAAATGCTTTTGAAGATTATCTTCGCCAACATGGAATTGCACATCAGACTACCGTTCCCTACAATCCTCAACAAAACGGTGTAGCAGAAAGAATGAACAGAACCATAATGAATATGGTTCGCTCAATGATGTTTTTTGAGAATGTAACACTAATGTTTTAGGGTGATGCAATAAAATGTGCAGCCTATTTGAGAAACAGAAGTCCCTCAAATGCTCTTGATAACAAGACTCCACGTGAAATGTGGTTTGGCCATCTCCCCTTAGTCAGGCATCTCAGATTTTTTAGTTCCACCTGTTATGTCTTGATTCCAAAGGAGAAAAGAAACAAGCTTGGTGCTCGAAGCAGAAAATGTATTTTCCTGGGGTACGAAGAATACCCCAAGGCATACCGTCTGTATGATGAGGTAAATAAGAAGTTTGTTATTTCCAGAGATGTCATTTTTCTTGAGAATAATAAAAATGACCAGTCCATTGAGAGACAGCTTGATCATTTGGAAAAATATCCTCATCCAAAGAACTATTCTGAAAATGAATATGAAATTCCAAACCTTGAAGGGGGGATTCCTATTTTGGATCAACCTTTGGAATTCCATATGAAGCACCAACTCCCCCGCATGAAGAAGTTTCTGCTACTTCACCTCAACAAGAGATTCAACTGGATGATGTGATTGAGAGAATTGGAATACTCTCAATC